>JAUPFP010000040.1:784883-1254883 GCA_036925085.1 Brachycybe producta | reverse complement strand
AGCAAAACATTACAAGAATTGAAAATAAAAATTGCAAAAGTTCTTCAGAGTTTTCTGCAAGAAAAATGAATGTGTTTTACACTCATAACACACCATACTTTTACCAGCAAGCAGTAGGCTATATAAATATATTAGGGATGGGACATTCGAATCCTCGAATCTCATGAATCTTGAAAAATATTCGAGATTCGAAAACTCGAATCTTCGCGCTTTTTGTCTTTGGAATCTTTCGAATCTTAACCTAAAAAAACTGTTAACAACTTTGGTAAAATTAGTTTTAACTCCATTGACGTCCAAACGGCGAAAACGCCATCAAAACGGCGATTGTTGCAATTTCGGTAGTTATCCGGATTCCAAATATTGTGACAGACCTTTTTCCCCAGGTAGAATATGCTTTTTTTATATGGTACGAGCGAGTTTTCACTCGTATTCAAGGAAATTGGCTAAGTCACCAATTCTACCGGCCTGGGAGGGCTAGAAGTATCCAAATGGTGAAGAGCTTAAATGATGAAAGGCGCGGTTGCGAAATAATCCAACACAGAATAATGAATAAAACCACTGGTAGTTTAAATGAAATGGAAGTTTTATTCCAAATGTTAAAATTAGCGAAAATAGAACTTGGTTTAAAAACACAACACATAAAAGTAACAACTTTGAGAAAATTAACGCAAAGAACCTAACCAAAATTGGGCATAGGTTCGGTATTTTAAAAATCGGTCCCAAACATAAAAATATCACTTTATATACCCTGAGAATCTACAACTCGGATTCTCAGGGCACAAAATAAGAGTTTGGGCCCAAATAGACCAATCAAAGGAATGGTCTACTTGGCCAAAACCATGAATGCTCATCATCTCTTACCACACCTATGTGGGTTTCTCAATATACCCGACAGTATTAGTTGTAGGTCAGAGTTACTCAAGTTACTTCACTCCAATTACTTCTATCACTGTATGATTGTAGAGTACACATGAACGAATAGCCCACAAGAAACATTGGAAAATGCAACACTATGTAGGTATGCTACATAAGTGGTGAATTAGACACAGCTGGCATTTAGCCTCTACCTAGTGTCTTTTGTCTTATTGTGCATCTTCAGTGCGGTGGTGCACACGCACCACACCTATATGGCAACTCTTCAGATAAACCTTTAAAAGCTATGTGATTACTGTTTGGTAGTTATTCATTTTGGTTTTTGTTCCGTTTTGGACTCATTCCATTTGGCACTTGTTCTATTTGCCACATCGGTCAATCTTAAAAAAATGGCAAATGTTTTTCAAATTGTAAAATGGAAAAAATTCACAGCTTGAGTGAGCCTGTGAACTCTGGAATCGATCGCAATGTGCCACATGGTTATAAGTTCTCACGAGAGACCTGGAGAGCCCCATGGCAGTAAATTGACCACTTGCTCTCCACTCCTCATTCACAAGTACTCACAACCGTTACCTCTGGGCCACCACAGAGGGTGTCATCGAGACGGATGTCTGCCACGTTACTGTTGGACCTTTTCTCATGGAGTTACAAACTCCATTTTTACAACCAACTGGGATCTCGTCTTAGCACAGTTTCCACTTATTTGTACGACTCATGAGTCTCACTGGAAACGTACCTTTACCCAAACATTTATTACATGTGGAGGCATTGAAATTTCGACCAGGTTCCAAGCAATCAACTCAGCTTGCAGTCACCAACTTTCCATGACTGTCAACCACTTTGTTTTGTAGTCTACATTCGCCTAACGCTATGCTTGTCTACAGATGACACAACTCAGCATAGCAGAAAGTGGTTTTCTCAATATACCCGACAGTATTAGTTGTAGGTCAGAGTTACTCAAGTTAGTTCTTCACTCCAATTACTTCTATCACTGTATGATTGCAGAGTACACATGAACAAATTGCCCACAAGAAACGTGGAAAGTGCAATCCAGTGAACTAAACAAGCTGTGGCTGTGGCGGATGACGAGATGCACACACTACTGCTGGGGATTGGTCCTGCATACGTGAGCTTTGATCTATCTCGCCACCTTAACTACTGCTAGATGCACATTCCTATTTATAGCAACACTTTATGTAGGTATGCTACATAAGTGGTGAATGAGACACAGCTGGCATTTAGCCTCTACCTAGTGTCTTTTGTCTTATTGTGCATCTTCAGTGTGATGGTGCACACGCACCACACCTATACAATTACAATCACACTCACTATTACTATTACTAATTACTATTACAATTACAGTCACAACTACAATTAGTACTCTGCTAGCAGCCTAATAGCAATGTCAAGTACATATACATGTACATATATAAAAACAAAATGAATATACAAATGTCAATCTCACAAAACAAAATTATCCCCATTGACCACTGAGTCAGGAAGAGCATTCCATTGTGTTATAACTCTGGGAAAAAAATACCAATAATATGAATCTGTCCTAGCAAGAATCTCCCTAATTTTCTTAGTGGTCAGCCCTGCCCATATATAGTGCTTTATGAATATCAGTGGAATGCGGTTTAGGACAATCACCACGTGTAATTTTCCCAAACAATTTCAAACTTAACTCAGTCCTGCGATGTGCCATTGTAGCACTGACAGCATCCCAGTGACACTATCTGTAAATTTGTGCCTGCCACAAACAAACCTAGCTGCCTTACGCTGAACCATTTCTACTGAATGAGTGTGTGTGATGTCATCGAGACGGATGTCTGCCACGTTACTGTTGGACCTTTTCTTATGGAGTTATAAACTCCATTTTACAACCAACTGGGATCTCGTGTTTTTTTAGCAAACCCGGTCTACTGCAACTCAGTTCTGGAGCAACCATCGTGTGCCATGGGCAGATAGAATGTCTGACCACCAATTACGGTGGTCAGATACTCACAGCCCTGCAGTACCACGGGTTCCAGACCCGGTAGGTACTGCACCACCTGGCTTCACACCAGGTGTTACGTGGGCAACCTGTCCTTGGGCCATAGCTTTCGGACAGCCCTTCTTAAGGTGACCCATCTGGTTACACTTAAAGCATGGACTGGTTGCCTACGAGTAGGACCTCCACCTCCAGCTGTTTGGCCGGATCCAGACAGAGCTGCTGTGGACTTATTTTCACCCTGGTTCTGCCATCTAGTTTTTTTGCCCATCTTCCCTCCGGTCTTGGCAATTCCACCATCCGATTTGAACGGCGCTGTCACCTTCGCACCCGAAGAGTTGAAGGAAGACTTTTCAGGGCCCGTGGGCTGCACAACACCACTGGAGGCCTTGACCCCCACCTTCACCTTGACCTCCACTTTGACCCGCACCTTCACCATATATTGTGATGGACCTTTTTCCCCAGGTAGAATCTGTATCCAAATGGTGAAGATCTGCAATGGAATGATGATAGGCATGGTTGCGCAATAATCCAACACGGAATAATGAATAAAACCACTGGTAGTTTAAATAAAATGGAAGTTTTATTCCAAATGTTAAAATAAGCGAAAACAGAACTTGGTTTAAAAACACAACACATAAAAATAATAACTTTGAGAAAATTAAGGCAAAGAACCTAGCCAAAATTGGGCATAGGTTCAGTATTTTAGAAATTGGTCCCAAACATAAAAATATCACTCTTTATATACCCTGTGAATCCACAATTCTGATTTTCAGAACACAAATTTCTGATTGGCTAAATAAAGTTTTGGGCCCAAATAGACCAATCAAAGGATTGGTCTACTTGGCCAAAACCATGACTCATTGTCTCTCTTATCACACCTAAGTGATAAGAGAAGAAAACAAAAACAAAATTAAAATTACATAAAACCCACTCATGTGGAAGTTACATGAGGAGGAAACGAAAAGGTCGAGTACAAAAATAGAATCTGGGTCAATTGGCACGCAAAAGTACCGAGTGGCCCAGAAGCTACAACAAAAATACAAGGTGAAACACAAGTTGAAACGCTAGAATGCTAGAATAAAAATAAAGTGGCGGGCCCAAAACGTCTCAATATTACCTTGTGATCTGACCCTGAGTGAAGTCACACTGTGTTTTTTATTAAAAATTCAATATTTAATATTATTTTATTTATTTGTATCTTCTTAATGAATAATATAGGATTCTTTATTTGAAGGATTCGAGAGATTCGAGAACCGATTCGGATTCTAGAAGTAATGCCGAAGCAATGCAAAGATGCTCTCGGTTACGCATGTGTATTGTTTAAATTCACAAATTAAAATTGACAATACTTCGGTGATGTGTGATATGTGCAAGTAGAATGTGCCATAGCTTGCATTGCTTCTGCATTACTTCAATTGGGTGAACTAGGCCTAATTCTGTTTTGAACCGTTTTTGTTAATTTTTTTCTTAAGTCGTGCATATTCTACAAGGAGAACCATTTGGGTTTGCAAAGAGGTTGTCTTCATGCAAGTGTTCCATATCATAACCTTGTGGAAAAAATAGAAGATCCGAGGAATGTGTTCTGTACTTCGTGGGGTTAGTAAAGGTTTTTTTTGTTAGTATGCCCGTCGTGCAATTTGCACGAAATGAAAATGACTATAACGTAAGGTACATGTAACACATATCTGAGATCGAATGCAAACGAGGCAAGACGAGGCGTTAAATGCCTCATTCCAAATAAAATCGCCAGAGAGAACCGATTGCCTTTGAGGTACCACGACACGGTTCGAATTGCTGCCGAGGCAGTTTGCGTGCTCATGCGTCCTCGTCTTGCCTCGTTTCCGTTCGCGCTGAAATGTGTACCCACCTTTAATGCAAAGAACGCAAGCAGTGGCGCCCACGGGAGTGTTTCATAGAGAAGGAGGGGCGAGTGATAAAGGCTAAATTTGAAAATGGCAACATTGGGTGTGGAAAATAGCCTCAAGTACACCCCAGGTTTGGGCCACGTACACATTTATAAACGTCATGTTTATGTCTCAGGGGAGCTATGACCGGGAAGTTGTTTTGGAGCCCATACACATCAATTAAACTTTTTTTTTCAGGAACAACATTATGATTAAATTTAAATTATTTACAAAACTAGAATGGTGGAAGATTATGCTAAAATGTTTTTTATGGCAATATCTTTAAAAATAAAACATTTTATAGTTCAGTTTGAAAAATAAACCATTTTTTTGGTTTTTTCATTGATAAACTATTTTCGCCATTCTTCAAACTGTCATAAAAAGTTTATTTTCAAAGATATCATCATGAAAAATACGTTTAACATTATCACTAGGGCCAACGGTTTTATGAAAATGCATATTCTTTTTGCTGCTTTATATTTCATGCTGTGTCAGATTTAAGCACAATTCATGTGATATGAAGTCGAATAACGCTAGTTTTATTTTGCATATAATTGCATATTTAAGGGTATTTGTATTTTGCATGCATATTTTGGGAATTTTACATGTTAAGGGCATATTTAACACTTTTTTTCTAGAAAAAATTAGGATTTTTCTATTTTAGTTCAAGAAATTGAACAAATTTCCAGTCATTGAAAAACTGCAAGACAATTTAAAATGTGCTACTGGTAATACTTCCAAAGAAGCAACAAAGAAATTGTCAACTGTATTACAAAAAATAAAGGCTATAAAAGAGCTCCAGAAGATTTGTGCAGTTTTGAATGGTGAAATTCTTAATGAAGATATCAGTTTGTCTATTTCTGATATTGCTTGTTTTAAGCGGCACCAGTTACATCTTGTGATGTAGAACGTACTTTCTCTAAGTATAAAGCACAGGCGTTTAGAAATCGGGACGAACACAAGTTGGCTCTGCCCTTTTTATGACGACCGGCAACTTCTAATTGGTTGGTTATGTAGTCTGCCGTCACATGCTCTGCCCATTTCAACATCGAACCACACAACCAACCGATTAGAAGTTCCCGGTCGTCATAAAAAGGGCGGAGCCAACTTGTGTTCGTACCGATTTCTAAATGCCTGTGTATAAAGCACTACTCCATATCAATCTGCATAATTTTAAATTTGAAAAAATGAGAATGTTTTTTGTTGTGTATTGCAATCCCCCCAAAAAATTATTGTGCAAATGATATCCAATAGTGCATATTTTGTGGGCATATTTTCGGATTTATGGCAGCATATTTCTTTGATTTTTAGGGCATAAAACCGTTGGCCCTAATTATCACAAACTAGACCTATTCTAGTTTATAAAATACTTTGAATTTTTTTGTAATTTTTTGTGTTTTTTTCCTGAAAAACGTGTTTAACTTGAAGAATTCAGCCACCTTCAATGCATTGACATTTTTTAAAAAAAAATTGTCTTCTTCTATCAGTGGCGAATCCAAGATTTCATTATTTATAACTTGACATCATTTTATTCTTGTTCGTTTCTTCTAAGGTTGTTGGAGTAATTGTTCCAATTTGGATGATAGAACCGTTGATGAGATACGCAACTTTTGCGTCACGTCTTGCAAGTATGTTGTACATGTATACAGTCTTGTCATATTTCGTATAGATTCGTAAAATACCGGGTTCTCAGAAATTGAGGATGGCTGGTTTTTTGTGGAAAATATGCAAAAATATACACTTCAGTATATTTTTGCATATTTTCCTTTTTTTTATGCAAAGATCAAATACTAATGTAATATAAATATTAAAGTAATTAAACTAATAATACCATATTAACCCAAATCGTGTGTGAGCGAGCAGCAGTGATTAACATAGACATAAAACCTTCTGTTACAATCTGCGACTCTCACGACCTTTGTGAGTCACAGTATGACCTACAGTATGTAGTGAAGCATATTGTGGGAAGGAAGTCTTAATTATTGTTTGCATATTTAAAAACCAATACATTCAATACAGTTTACAAAAAAAATGAAATAAAATTAGTTGACAGGCAAGTGTGCCCAGTAGTAAAATTTTGTTGGCCTCGACCTTTTATGAGCGTCAAACCAAATGTCAACCAATTAGAAATGGAAAAAGGCGGGGCATGTGACATCAGACCAAGTATAACAAACCAATTAGAAATTGATGACGCTCATAAAAGGGCGGGGCAAACAACATTTTTACTGCTGGGTGCACTTGCCTGTAATTAGTTGTCTTTGGTTAAAACCAAGTGGTTAAAACCAAGTGGTTAAAACCAAGCCACCCTGCTCAGAACTCCAAATATTTCATACCTGACTTTGACAGTCTATTGTTTAAAATTAAATATGTTAGAATTTTATTGAAAAATCCTGTTTTAAGGTGTTTTGTAACTAATCATAAACAGTCATTGTAAAATACGCAATCGAAAGACAACAGTTGGAAATAGATTTCTTGGTTATTTAGCTATTCAAAAGCAGAAGTTCAGGAGAAGAAATTTAAAAGTGCAATAGAAACTAGAAGAGTAAACGAATCACTTCAAATTTCAAATTCTCCATTTAAAAAAAACTAAAAATGTTGTCATTTTCAAACTGAAAATAAGTTTAGTTTTGAAAGATATATCAACAGGAGAGTTAACTAATATGATAGTTACTCTAGTTTCTAAAACACTTTAAATTTCTTGTTCCAATATTACTTTTCTGAAACAAAAGAATAACCAGATTTCTGTTTCTATTATATTATTATTTTTGTTGTTGCATAACTTTCGAAAAATGCAATAAATATGTACTTTTTTTTTGTGTAATTTAGCGATATTAATATGCGATATGGTATTAACACGATGTCACTCATTTTGGAGGTGAGTTTTGATGTTGTTTTTCAGTGAAATTATTGTTGAATATTTTTTATTCTTTTTTATAGAATTTGGTTGAAGCTTCAATGTTAGATGATGATTCCGAACAGAGTTCCAATTCAAGAAATCTTGGGTCAGTTTTCTTCTGAGTTTGTTTCTTTTATTATTTTTATTGTTTATTGTTTCTAAAAAAAAAAGTTTTATGTTACAGTTGAACGTCAATTATTGGAACTAATTTCGGACATGCATAGTTCCGATAATTAAAAGTTCATATAATCGAACTCCCATTTAGGATTCGTTCCACCTCTAATAAAAATTAGGGATGGGGAAATTCGAATCTTCGAATCCCGCGAATCTTGAAAAATATTCGAGATTCGAAAACTCGAATCTTTGAACGTTTTTCGTCTTTCGAATCTTTCGAATCCTAACCTTAAAAAAACTGTTAAAAATTTTGGTAAAATTAGTTTTAACTCCATTGACGTCCAATAGAAGCGTTCACTAAAAATAAAAACCGGCGATTGTTGCAATTTCGGTGTTGTACCCGGATCACTCAATATCATCACCTTGTGGCCTGACCCTGAGTGAAGCCACACTGTGTTTTTTATTATTAATAATTTAATATTTAATATGATTTCCTTTATTTGTATCTTCTTAAATAATAATATGGAATTCTTATATGAAGGATTCGAGAGATTCGAGATTCTGGAGATTCGAGAGAACCTTTTAGGATTCGGAATCGAGAAAATTTAGGTTTCGTCCCACCTCTAATAAAACCCATCTTAATAAAGTTTTTTTTGTTTTTTGTTTTTCTGTAGTGAAGAATTGCGTAATGAATCTGTGTCTATGCTGCAACTGACACCCACAAATAACGTTGTTGAAGGCATAACTGAAGAATCCAAGTATACAGTTAAGTCACTTAATAGTGATTTCTTATGAGAGAAAAAAAAATGTGCAAATTCAAATTGTGTGGCCCTCTTTAAGGTGGCCGATTTGCTGGGAATCCTCGGAGGCAACATTGGTCTTTGGGTCGGAGTCAGTATAATCTCATTAGCTGAACTTATCGAACTTGGTTTTTTACTAACACGGATGCTGTTTCGTCGTGGTGAGACCTTCAGAACGGATGTAATGCCACAGCAAGTGGTCAAGACGCCAGTTTACACGATTAGAGTCAAATCTAAGTTGCCTTCGGTGGAACACACTTCTTCGTAAACTCTTTGCATGCGGACACAACACACACACACAAAAAGAGACAGAAGATTGACTATATAGTGAATTGAAAATGTTTTAGAAACTAGAAAAGTAAATGATTGGGGGGGGGGGGGGGGGGTTCTTCAAAATAAGTGTTTTATGGCTGGAGGTTTAAAATCGAAAGATATTTTCTTACTAGAAGGTGAAAAAATAGAAAGTTCACCAATTCATCAATTCATCAAAGGTCGCCAAAATTTAAATTTCTGCAGAAAGCAATTGTGTAAATTAAATGATTGCTTTCTGCAGAAGAGTAGATGGAGTCAGTAACTTTCGACCTTTTTAATGAATAATATAGGATTTTTATATGAAGGAATCGAGAGATTTGAGATTCGAGGGATTCTCGAGAACCTTTTAGGAATCGTTATCGAGAAAATTCTGCATTCGTCCCACATCTAATTTAAACATAAAACATGCAATGCTGTTATATCTAATCGTTATTGCAAGTTTTCTCTTAAAAAAAAATAAACGTGGCATTTATTAACAACCATATAGTGGGTATAAATTTTTGAGACACACTGTATTCGATCAAATTGCTAGAAGAAGAAAAATCATTTAAATAAATCGTTATTCAAATCAATACATTTCAATTGAAATACATCTACAAAATGACATTTGATAACTTGAAATTAGATGCAATCTTGCAGCAATAAATGTTAAACCTGGGGCATTGGGTCACTGTCACAAATTATCTTAGATATTTTCAAGCATTTTTCCTTTAGTTTTTGGCTCCAGAAAATAAGCAACAACGGCACCCAAAATACAGACTCCGGCACAGATCCAAAAAGCACCGAATTCACCGATCGCATCACTGACATTTATAAAGAACTTTGTCGTAAGGCAGCCAAAAAGACACAGAGTGATGACCCCCCAACTGCTAGCTCGCCCTCGAGCTCGTGTCGAAAAGAGCTCGCTCGTAAGAACGTATGGCAGAGGCCCGATTCCGAGGGTGAAACCGAACGTGGCCACCGCCATCGATAAAAGTGGCAGCCAAAAGAGGTATTCTTGTGCAAAGTTTTCGTTGAGACTTTTTACTTTAAACCAAGTTCCTAGTGCAGCCATACCGACACCTACGGTGACGCTAGAGATCAAGAGGAACGTTCGCCGTTCGAAGTTGTCGACGGCGCTCGTAAAGATGCACGAACCTACGATGAATACGACACCGACAACGATGGTCTGCATGTTGGCGTCCAAGCTACTTCCGGAGGCCTGAAAGATGCTGAATGTGTAGAGACGGATGATGTTGACTCCAGATAGTTCCTGAAGAATAAAAAGAAACTGGGTGACGAGTAAGTATTTCAAGAAAGGAGGCCGTAAGTAGTCGAGCCATGGAACTGGTACGGAGGATTGTTTGAGAGACTCGTGGATTGTTGCGATTTCGGCTTCGTGTTTCGATATGTCTAGCCCTCGCAGCCAGTTTAAAGATACGACGGCTTCGTCTTGTTTTCCATGCATAAGTAACCATCGAGGCGATTCTGGTATAGAATTCAACAAGCCCATCTGTGAAATCAAAACAATTTCATAACAATGGCATCTTTGAAATATTATTAAAAAAAATTGTTTACCAGTAATATGGAAAATATAACAAACAACCAACAGAAATATTTCGACTGGACGTAAGTTCCGACCACATACGTAAGTAGAAATGCCACATTGAGAGCAAGTTGGTGAAAAGACATGAGATGTCCACGGATTTCTGGAGGTGAGATCTCTGAAATGTAAACTTGGGCATTGGATAAAAAAAGTCCGAAGCAGAATCCGTTGATGATGCTTCCGGCGTACATAGTGTCTATGAAATCTGCTCCTGCGACAAAGCTCCATCCGAAGACGAGCGGGAGCGTTCCGAGCTTCATGATTAGCTTACGGCTCACTTTATCCGTGAGGAAACCACCGAAGCGAGAGCCTACACCTCCAGCCAGAAAGAACAAACTTGCAATCCAGGACTGTTCTTCTGAATTTACTCTGAATGAACTGAGGTGAGAGTTTATGTAAGAAATGGTAGTTGGTGGGTAACTGAGGTTGGCACCTATGAGAATCGAGCCGATGGCGACCACGAGACTCGCCTGTGCTGGCTTCCAATATTTGCGTAAATTCTTTATGGTGATTTTGTCCGAGTCGCGTTGGAAGGATGTGATATTTTGGCCTCCAGTGGGATTTTCTACTGTCTCGAGCATTTCGAAAAGTTGCAAAGACATTTTTAGAATTTTCTTTCTCTTTTTCTTTTTAAAAAACAAGGTGTTGTTTGTCCAGCAGATTTTTCACAACAAATGTTTGATAAATACTTTTCTCTAGCATATTAAAGTCGCAACATATTAAAAATACTATACAGGATCCTATTAGGGGTCTATTTAAAATTGACAATTTTTTTAATTATTAAAGTAATTAAGTTATTAGTATATATTGTTTAATAATTTGGGATCGGATTTTTATGCAATATCAAGCGATTGATATTCTCAATCCGTGGCCTTACAGCCAATTATGAAGTAACAATCCCGCTTTTTAGGGATCAAACGAAAACAATTAGGATTTTTTATTTTTCAATCAAAAACAATAGTTAGAGGCTTGAACTTTCTAGCTGACAACGGATAGTAACCAGACATCTATAGCTTCTAACCAGCCTTTTTGATTAGGAAAAAAAAAAGCATAATTGCAGTTGCTCTAATGATGATTACTTCATAATTGGCTCTTGGGTCACAAATTGAATTGAGGCTGTTTAACTATGGTGGTCGTAAAAGCCCGTTGAACTCTGTATTCTGTTTTTCAGAAACAAAATTGAGAGTAATTATAAAGTGTTTTAGAAACTAGAGAGGTAGCTGTTCAATCACTTAAGTATTATTTTGTCTCAGTGGATTCACAGAAGATCCGAGTGCTTATTGCACTCCAAATTTACGGACAGACAGACAACCCTCATGCATAAAAATAGAAATTATATGCAATTTTTGCAGTGGTAAATGTTAAATCTTGGGCATTTCCACTTTGTCACTGTCCCAAATTATCGTGGATCTTTTCAAGCATTTTTCCTTTAGTTTTTGGCTCCAGAAAGTAAGCAACAACGGCACCCAAAATACAGACTCCGGCACAGATCCAAAAGACACCGAATTCACCGATCGCATCACTGACATTTAAGAAGAACTTTGTCGTAAGGAAGCCGAAGAGACAGAGAGTGGTGACGCTCAAACAGCTAGCTCCGCCTCGAGCTCGTGTCGAAAAGAGCTCGCTCGTAAGAACGTACGGCAGAGGTCCGATTCCGAGGGTGAAACCGAACGTGGCCACCGCCACCGATAAAAGTGGCAACCAGAAAAGGTATTCTTGTGCAAAGTTTTCGTTGAGGCTTTTTACTTTAATACAAGTTCCCAATGCAGCCATGCCGACACCTACGGTGACGCTTGAGATCAAGAGGAACGTTCGGCGTTCGAAGTAGTCGACGATGCTTGTAAAGATACACGAACCTACGATGAGTACAACACCGACGACGACGACTGGCATGTTGGCGTCCAAGCTACTTCCAGAGGCCTGAAAGATGCTGACTGTGTAGAGACAGATGACGTTGACTCCGGATAATTCATGAATAATAAAAAGAAACTGGGTGACGAGTAAGTATTTCAAGAAAGGAGGCCGTAAGTAGTCAAGCCACGGAACTGATACGAAGGATTGTTTCAGACTTTCACGGATCTCTGCGATTTCGGCTTCGTGGTTCGATATATCTAGCCCTCGGAGCCAGTTTAAAGATGCGACGGCTTCTTCTGCTTTGCCATTCATAAGTAACCATCGAGGCGATTCTGGTATCAATTCCAACAAGCCTACCTGTGAAATCAAAACAAATTTTAAATCTTCTTTTGTATTTTAGCAGAGACAAGACCGTTTTAAGGATGTAAACAAAAACACAGTGAATATGTTTGCATGATGACATATGGGTTTGAATGCGAATTTTAAATATCAAACCTTGGCCACGAAGAGTAGCTCAACTCAAAAACACACTTTTTTGCGAAAATGAGTTTAAAGTTGTTGTTTTTTCTATCGCAATCTATTGTAGAGGAGCTAAATAAACCAATTATCTGAATATTGTTAAAACGGTTTTTGCACTTCAGGTTTTCCAGCCGAGGTGCCGATATATCCGTGGGCCATACCATATGATGTTTATTTTAATGATTATAATTTTTTAAAGTTTGTTTTTCGAACAAAAGCCCGGATGCGATACTACATACTTCTATCTTTAATTTTTCGTGTTAGAACAGTAATTTGCGAAACAATAGAAAAACTTACCGGTGCAGTGAATTTTCTATAAATTTTTTTTCTATTAATTTTCTATGTTAAAGTTTCATCTGCTTACTTTTTAGGGGGATCCACCTTTTACCCTACTGCTACAGTGCTACTCAGAGACGTTGTTTGGGCATATATGGCTTAATACTACAGTTGGGCTGAATCCTAAATTGTCTCAATTAATCCCTCGAATCTCCCGAATCTCGAATCTCTCGAATCCTTCGTATAAGAATCCTATTATTATTCATTAAGAAGATACAAATAAATGAAATATTATTAAATATTAAATTATGAATAATAAAAAATATAGTGTGGCACTTAGGGTCGCCATAAGGTGATATTCGTCATCCGGGTACCACCGAAATTGCAACATTCGCCGGTTTTGTTTGTTAGTGAACGCTTCTATTGGACGTCAATGGAGTTAAAACTAATTTTATCAAAGTTTTTAACATTTTTTAAGGTTAGGATTAGAAAGACAAAAAAAGCGCCAAGAGATTCGAGTTTTCGAATCTCGAATATTTTTTGCAAGATTCGCAGAATTCGAGGATTCGAATGTCCCATCCCTACTTGATACGTTTACAAAGAGTACCGCGGGTATCGAGATTCAGTTGGTTGAAATCAGAAGAGTAAACGAACAAATGAAGACAAGTTTTCCAACCAAAAAAAACCTGAAAATTTGATTTTTTTTAAAATTACCATTAAAGTTTTATTGTAAAAGATATCATTGTGAAAATTGTTTTTATATGTTCGTTTGTTTTTCTAGTTTGACGTGTCCAACAACTCCAGCTACCACCTAATGGTCCCTTTTAATTGCATATATATTATTTTTTTTACCAGTAACGCGGAGATTACAAGAAACAACAAGCCAGCAATTATCCCCTGGATGTAAGTTCCAACAGCATACATAAGTAGAAATGCCACATTGAGAGCAAGTTGGTGAAAAGACATGAGATGTCCACGGATTTCAGGAGGTGATATTTCTGAAATGTAAACTTGAGCATTGGATAAAAAGAGTCCTAAGCTAAATCCGATGATGGCTCTTCCGACGTACATTGCGACTATGGAGTCTGCTTCTGCAATGATGGGACATCCGAAGCCGAGCGGAAGTATTCCGAGCTGCATGATTACTTTACGGCCCCCTTCATCCATGAGGAGACCACCGAAGAGAGCACCAGCACCTCCAGTTAGAAAGGGCAAACTTGCAAGCCAAGACTGTTCTTCTGGATTTACTTCGGACGAACTAAGGTGAGAGTTTATGTAAGAAATGGAAGACGCCGGGTAACCGAAGTTGGCACCTATGAGCATGGAACCGATAGCGACCACGAGACTCGCCTGCGCTGGTTTCCAATATTTGCGTAAATTCTTTATGATGGTTCTGTTCGAGTTACGTTGGAAGGATGTGATATTTTGACCTCCAATGGGATTTTCTACTGTCTCGAGCATTTCGAAAAGTTGCAAAGACATTTTTAGAATTTTCTTTCTCTTTTTCTTTTTAAAAAACAAGGTGTTGTTTGTCCAGCAGATTTTTCACAACAAATGTTTGATAAATACTTTTCTCTAGCATATTAAAGTCTCGCAGCATATTAAAATAATATAGAGGATGTCATTATTTAAAATTGGCAGTCTTTTCATTTATAAAAATAATTAACGTATGAATTCTACTGTTTAATAATGGTTTAATAGTTACTGTTTAATTATGGTGTCGTTATAAGGTGTAATTGCCGGTTAAACTCTTCTGTTATCTCTTTCCGAAGCAAAATTGAGAGAGGGCAGAAAAGCTGTTTCAATGAAAGCTTTTTTCACGTTGTTGATATACTGTAATTAAACTATGCATTTTTTGTGAGTTTGAATTTGATCCAACTTTAGGCTGGCATCACTCGGTCCGGATTATATCCGGCCAAGTTTTTGGTCCGTCACCCGGATAAATAGCTATGCATAGGGAGGCATGGGGTTAGTCATACCATTTGCGGACCTGGACAAATCTCCGTCCGGGCGTAGAAAACACTCGGATCGCCCTGCTACAAGCCTCCTGGTCTCGTACAGGGCGATCTCCCGAACTGCACTCTAGCAGACAACAGTGTGCAATGTTTCGAGTGCTCTCTTGGTGCGAGCTCGTCGCAACCCGCAAAAAACCTGCTCCCAATACCGAAAAAAACTCCAGACACAGAAAACACTCGGAAACATATTCTTTCTCATGTGAAGTCAGCATTCGGGCGCTGCCCTTCCGGGCAGTCTCTTGGACGGGCAAACACCTGGAAGATGTGAAACCAATCTAAAGCAGACAATATTTTTTTTAATTTTTTGTCTTTAAAAAAGTTTATTTCGAAAGATATCAACACAAAAATACTCTTATGTGATTGAGCTACCCTTCTAGTTTCTAAAACATGCACAGTCAAATTTCTCTTCATTTTGCAAATGAAAGATTTTATTTTTGCGACACACTTGATACGGTTTTACATTTAAATTAATGTGAAACAAAATGGTTGGAATCAGGTCTTTCTAAACAGATGCATCCTTTTTTGAGTTCAATAATTTCTTCAACTAAAATTAACCATTATCAAATGTGTTAATCACAATTAACCCATTTGATAATGGTCACATTGCCCGTTTTACACAACTACAAGTCTTGTCAGTAACAATTGTAGATTACAAGTTCTTGTAATCATAACTTGTTGGTTACAGGTGTTTCACAAACATTTGTACATGTAACGTCCCGCCTGGACCATTACAATGCGCGGCGAGCAGAAACACAAAACTTTTCCACTTACCGGTGACCAAGCTCCGACAACGGGGGCGGGCCCGCCCCCGTAGCCGCCTTTCCGCACGGTGCACCTCTTGGGTGGTGTCGGCGCGGAGCTTTCTTAACGGTGACACGACGGTGAAACGCCGCCTAGCCGAGAATATCGCGGTGAAACTCCGGTTTCACCGCGAGCCGACACGATTTACCGGCCGAAAGAGGACGGAGATGGATGGTGGCGTTGTTCCCAAACCGGCAACTCACCCTCCCGCAGTAAACCCCCAAATAAAAACACGACACACAAAGTAAATGATGAAAAGTGTTTAATTTACACTTACGAAGTGAATGACGATATTTACAGAACTGGCTGGACACTTTGTACAAAACGAAGGCCAAATGGCAAAAACAAAACAAAAGACCCAAACGCCGGACAGTGGAGGTCTACCTGACCTCCACCCACAGGTCTAGTCTCCTCGGCTGCCTACAACCAACTGCCCAGATCCTGTGGCTAACCAGGCCACAGGAAACCTCCAGGCAACTCCACTTGGAGGGGACAGAGGTCACATCTGACCTCTCACCCATAGACTTCATGGTGAGAGGCCTGCTGGCACCAAAATAGCGTCCGTCCCAACAGCCTACTGTAGCTGTCAGGCAGACCACCATAGGGAATTCGTCTGCTCTAACAAAAATTGAAAAATAGAGCAGACCAGGTTGCCACATACACAAAATTACCAAGTCTTGTTGTGTGAATAACAATAAGATTGTAGATTACAATTATAGATCACAAGTTGTTAGGAACAAGTGAAATTGGCAAATACAAAAAATACATTATAGTATTTGGCAAAATAAAATGACATAAAATTGATATTTTAAACAATTGTCGACAAGAATTTGACAAGATCAGAAAGCTAAAACAGTCACACAATCAACTCAATGATAATTAATATTAATTATAATCATCATCATAATTATTGTATTAAATGATGTATGTCCTCCTATGCAGGCTCCACATACCCCTTTCTTTCCAATTTTCTTGTGATGTGAAATTCCATATCCATTAGATGTTGAGCCAGCGTATAGGAGGACATAATATCGACACTTCTATCGAGATACATATAGTGCCTTGTGATTGTTTGTGATTATTTACAGAAAAAAATAAACTTCAGTTAAACTCCAGGGGCCCATTTTACAAAACTGCAAGTCTTGTCCATAACAATTGTAGGTAACAAGTAGGCTTGCCAACTTTCCTCCTTTGTGGCGGACATGCCAGTCCTCCATTCGGAGGAAATGTCCTCCGACCAGGACCGTCCTCCACGAAGGCAAACATGTCCTCCACACAATTTATAAAAATTTAAATACGTTCGTGGAGGATGGTCCTGGCAGGAGAACATTTTTTCCGAATTAGGAAATAATCTGTGTATTTTAAAAGAAATACGAGGTAGTTAATTAAGGACATTTTGTTTAATTTCAAAACACTTGTAAAACAATCTACCTGCATTTTGTGTTTGGTAGAAATTCTTTGGTTGGCAACAAGTGTCAGTAACAAGTTTGTCAACTACACTTGTTAGCTACAACTGATCTTTTGTCATTTTACAAGTAATCCACTTGTAAACTTCTAAAGAAAATTCACTTGTACAAGTGTACACTTGTACTTTTGTGAAACGCTAATAAGTAGATATTTTATAAACTTGTAAGAATTTACTTGTTGATAACAAAACTTGTAGTTTTGTGAAACAGGCTCCTGATATAAACGGCAATTTTTCTGGTTAATATCTGAGCTTTTAGGCTGTAAAGCGGCGATCTCACTATCTGCTTTTTTACGGCAAGATTCACTACAATTTGCCCAGTAATAAATTGTGATTGCCCAGCGAGCGTTGTGGTACCCGGAGCACCAATATCACCTTGTGGCGACTCTTGAGTGCCACACTGTGTTTTTTTTTATTAATAATTTAATATTTAATATTATTGCATTTATTTTTATCTTCTTAATGAATAAAATAGGATTCTTATATGAAGTATTCGGGAGATTCGAGAACCTTTTAGGATTCGGATTCGAGAAAATTTTGGATTCGTCCCACCTCTATTATAAGTTGTCTGCAATCTTGAAGCGGTAAATATTAAATGGAATACATTTTCACATTTTCATTGGCCTAAATTCTGTTGCAATTCTTCAAGCATTTTTCCTTTAGTTTCTGGCACCATAAAATAACCAACAACGGCACCCAAAATACAGACTCCGCCACAGAACCAAAAGGCAACGTCTGCGCCGATCGAATCACTGACATCGACGAAAAACTTTGTCGTAAGAAAGCCAAAAAAACACAGAGTGGTGACACCCAAACCGCTAGCTCTACCTCGAGCTCGTGTCGAAAAAAGCTCGCTCGTAAAAACGTACGGCAGAGGTCCGATTCCCAGAACAAAACCCAAGGTGGCCGCCATCATCGACAAAAGTGGCAACCAAAAGAGGTATTCTTGTGCGAAGTGTTGATTGATGCTGTTTATTTTAAAGAAAGTTCCCATTGCAGCCATACTAATTCCTACGGTGATGCTGGAACTTATGAGGAACTTTCGCCGTCCGAAGCAGTCGACGGTGCTCGTAAAGATGCACGAACCTACGATGAGTACGATACCGACGATGATGGTTTGCATGTTGGCGTCCAAGCTACTTCCGGAGTCTTGAAAGATGGTGACTGTGTAGACACGGATGACGTTGACTCCGGATAGTTCCTGAAGAATAAAGAGAAACTGGCTGACGAAGAAACATTTCAAGAGTGGAGGCCGTAAGTAGTCGAGCCACGGAACTGGTACGAAGGTTTGTTTGAGAGACTCGCGGATCGCTGTGATTTCGGCTTCGTGGTTTAATTTCTCTTCTCCTCGGAGCCAATTTAGAGATGAGACGGCTTCTTTTGCCTGGCCGTTCATGATTAACCATCGTGGCGATTCTGGCACCAATAGCAACATAATTGCCTGTGAAATCAGAAACAAAATTAAGTTACTTTACAATGATAATGGCTTCAACTCCAACACACGAGTGCTGTAATAAGTTTTAAAGGCCCTAAAAATAGCGTTCTCAAGTAGTCGAGTTCATCTGCAAAGCCTGTCGCAGGTGGCTGACGTGTTGTTGACAATGTATTGCCATGGTAAAACGCAGGACTTCTTCAAACGAGCGGCTTCTTGACAACTTATGTTACCAGAGGGTGATCAATCCCCGCTACAGGTGACAATGTTTCTTCTTTTCACACGAACCACTTTTCAATCTTCGCATCTCCTTGATCTCCTTGAAATACAATAAGGGTTTGCTGCTTGCAGTCCATTTTGTTTGAATGGATGACAAGGCCGTGCCTGTCGTCAATTACGACCACTTTTTATTGCAGTTTACTCAACTACACTACAACCAACTTACCAATCAGTGGCTGGTTTTGACGATAAGCTGACTACATTTTGCAATCGAACAGGAATACTCGAAAGTGGTCTGTGTGCCAAGGCTCTAAGAGCCGCTTCACACGAAACACTTTGTGTCACCACAAAAAGTATTCGTTTTAGCAGAACATTGATTACTAACGGGGTGTTCACACGAGACAACGGTGCCGATATTTTTGCACAACGACAAGTGACGAATACTGCCTGTTTCTCAGTCGTAATCAAGGTCATTCCAGTTGAATGCACAGACAACAATTGGTTGTTTTCAACGGTGGTCCGTTTGGAGACAGCCAAGTCTACCACTGCGCGGTGAAACACAGTGTCTCGTGTGAAGCGGGCACGCTGACAACATATTGCAGTCGAACTCGACCAATAAAATATGGTTCGTGTGAAAACGCTGTAAACCCCCACCACCGGTGGTCGTTTTCGACTTTAAAAATTCAGAAGCTGCTCGTGCGTAAACGTCACCATTTTTCCGTAGCCATACAATGCCACCTGCGACACCATTTTGCAGCCGAACTCGACCACTCAGAAGTGTTCTGTGTGCCAAGGCTCTTAAGTCGAGACAATATACATTAAAGTTGATTGCATATAACGTTTAAATATTATGTAATCATTTACCTGTAGGCAGGAGATCGTGGCACAGATGATGGCGAGCCAGTTCCACGGAACATAAGTTCCGACCACGTACATGAGTAAAACCCCAACGTTGACACAAAGTTCATGAAAAGACATGAGATGGCCACGGATTTCTGGAGGTGAGATCTCTGAAATATAAACCTCAATAATTGCTAAAGTAAATCCGACACCGAATCCATTTAGAACTCTTCCGATGTACATGGTGTCCATGGAACCGGCACCAGCGATGACGGTCCAGGAGATGACTGTCGGAAGTGTTCCGATCATCATACTGAATTTACGACCGAGCTTATCTATGATGAGACCACCGACGAGAGTTCCTACACATCCAGACAGAAATGACAAACTTCCAAACCATGATTGTTGTTGGGAATTCACTCGAAATGGATTACGGTGAGCGTTTAAATTTGGAATTGCAGGTGACGGATAACCGGCAGAGGTTCCGATTAAAATCGAGGCGAGAGCTGCGACGATGCTAGCAAACATGGGCTTCCAGTGTTTGCATTTGTTCTTGATGCCGGTTATCTCTGAGGCATATTGGAAGGATTGCATTGCATGGATTCCTATGGGATTTTCTATTGTTTCTGCCATTTAGTGGAAAGTTAAGAAACTTTTTTTTAAAAAAAAGTTTTATACTAAAAGTATTGTTGTTAAAAAATACTAGAAATGTGTTAGTGCTTCTGATTTATAACAACAAGTATTCATTAGAGAATTTAAAAAGTTGTTTCTGGCTGAGAGAACAAAAGAAATACACGATTCGATCATAAACTTGATAATGTTCCAAATTATTAAAAAAAAATACTTAAGTGTAATTAAAATTTTGAATACAGGTTACATGGAAAAATAAATAGCAACCAAAATGCAATTATAAACTAATTTTATAAATTTGTATATGTTGCATATATTTCAAAGTGTTAATGAAGTCTTGTCCTAAGCCAACCGCCTAGTGCACTGAGAAAGGCATTGTATACAGGGGGGGGGGGGGTAACCACGCAAAAACAATTAGGGAGATTTTTGCACGAACTGACTCTTATTTTTGCTCATTTGTTACGACAATGGAACTTGCGTCCAGAGAATGTTGTGCATGGGGAACTTTTCATTTTGGAGAGTTCATAGGGGTCTTCTCATAATGTAGGTATTGTCAGTTATTATAATAAAGTAATTATCATGCTGCTTTTGGACTTTGTTGTCCCTCTTCAGCCACCCCCTCCCACTTTTTTTCAACGCTCCACGTTTCTTTCTCTCCCCCCCATCTACAATTTCCAACCTTTTCCCCTTTCCAATTTAACATCATGGGGTTCTTGGATGAGGAGGATGCAACATATAGTTGACCTTTGAGAAAAGAAAAAAGCTGTTCATTTGTTCATTTATTTAAATTTATATAAATTCCGACGTGCTTCAATGGTTTTGTACAGTTACTCCACACACACACACACACACACACACACACACACACATACACAGACCTGGGATATTATATATATAATTAAGCCAGGTCTGTGTATGTATGTGTGTGTTTGAGTGGATATAACACTACAAAAACCTTGAAGCACATCGGAATTTATATAAATTTAAATGAATGAATGAACAGCTTTTTTTTTTCTCAAGGTCAACTATGTGTTGAACTCTTCCAAGCCAAGAACCCCATGATATTAAATTGGAGGAGGGAAAAAGGTTGGAAAAAGTAGAGGGGGAAGGAGAGACAGAGAGAGAGAGACAGAGAGAGAGAGAGAGAGAGAGAGAAACGTGGAGGGGGAAAAAGTGGTAGGGGGTGACTGAAATTGAAATGAAAGGAGTAAAAAAAGGACAAACAACGCACATGCGCACACCAGAGAAAATGAAAAACTCATTTTTTCTTTCAAATATAAAAAGGGGAGGAAATAATAGTAATATTAAACTAGAATTTATCACAAGCAATTGTGCCCAGCATTAGAATTTCTTTTGCTCAGCCCTTTTATGAACATCATCAATTTCTAATTGTTTTTTTTACTTGGTCTGATGTCATAAAAGGGCGGGGAAACGAAATTCTAATGCTGGGCACAATTGCCTGTGAATTTGGCTCCCGTCATTTATGACGGGTTACCCCACTAGTGTTATAATATTTTTTTTAAAAAAAATTAAGGTGGCTGAATAGATACAGATTTTGTTTTTTGTCCATCTGGTTAGCGCCACTACAGTCGCTAATGCTATGCTCCATAGGTGGTTTTTTTTTAATTTGGACGCAAAAATATCAAGTGAACTTTTTTTTTTGAAACAACATTACGAAAAAAATTCAAATTATTTTCATAACAAGAATTGTAAAAGTTTTTTCATGAGAATATCTTAAAAAATAAACATTTTATAATTTAGTTTGAAAATGGTCCATTTTTTAGGTTTTTAATTGACATTTCATTAAAAACTATTTTCGCTCTTTTTCAAACTGTCATAAAATGTTCCATTTTAAAGATATCATCATGAAAACAATTTTTAGCACTATCACCAACTATTCTAGTTTCTAAACATTTTTTTTGGAATGTTTCTTTTGAAAAACGTTCGCGTTAAAAATAGAAAGTTTGGAGAATAGACCTCCTATAAAACATATGATATCCACTGCAGTGGCGCCATCCGGAGGGACAAAAACAAAATAAATATCTGTTCAGCCATTGTAATTTTTTTATGAATAACAATAAAATATTAAAAACGGCCAAACTAAATATTCGAGTGTAGTCGTTTTCAGGCTCTTTTGGATGGTTTTGATATCATAATTGAGAAACTTTTGCTTTGATATATTATTGCATAAACGTCCGAGCCCTAGTTTTTAAGCAATAATTTTCGATTTTTTTTTTCTCTCTCAATTAACAATGAAATTATTTTTAAAAGTTTTATTTTAAAAGATATCATCATGAAAATCCTCTTTAAGTGATTCCTTTTACTCTTCAGGTTTCTAAAATAATTTGATTCAAACTACTGATTACCTAACCTAACTCTAGTTATTCTGCGTTAATATGTAAAGAAGTAGCATTAAAAATTAATAGGCGTAATATTTTATAAACTAGAAAAATAAATGAATCGTGACGAGAATTTTTCATCTTGGTATTTAAAAAAAACTAAACTTAAAATTGTGAATTTTAAATTGTCATTAAAAAAAAAGTTTATTTTTAAAAGGATTTGTATTTGAGAAATGTTCTTAAGGTGGTTTCAATGTGAAAACGCCTCGAGAACTCTTAATTATTCTAGTTTTTAGGAAACAACATGATGAGAAACTAGAAAGTGTTTTAGAAACTAGAAGGCTAGCTGCATGAATCACTTAGGGATATTTCCATGTTGTTTGCGTTTTCTCTAGAACTGTAATCTTATATTAAAATCATAGACAGGATCTTATTTGTTATTCAAGTTGGCAATCTGCAATTTTAAATATAATTAACTTTTTAATAGTGTTTAATAATTAATTTGCCTTTAATAAGTGCAATACTTTTATGAATTTTTTTTTAAAATGTAAAATGCTCTTCGAACTCTGGTTGTATTCTTTCTTTCAAGTGAAAAATGAAGACAAACTTGAATATGTTTTAGAAACTAGAAGGGTAGCTGAAGACTTTACCCCAGCTCAGCCACTTAATTAAGGATATTATTCACGTTCATATTTTTCAATATAAACTTTTAATTGTTATTTTAAAAATAACCCAACATTAAACAGTTGACATTTTTTAAATTTTTGTTCATATAAAAAGTTTGTTTTTGAAAAACATCTTTTAAAATAAGCTTTATATATTATGTGTCTCTGTGTGTGTCTCTAGAGCAAATGTCTCTAGAGCTACTGTGTCTCGGGAGCAACCGTGTCTCGAGAGCGACCGTGTCTCGAGAGCGACCGTGTCTCGAGAGCGACCGTGTCTCGAGAGCGACCGTGTCTCGAGAGCGACCGTGTCTCGGGAGCGACCGTGTCTCGGGAGCGACCGTGTCTCGGGAGCGACCGTGTCTCGAGAGCGACCGTGTCTCGGGAGCGACCGTGTCTCGGGAGCGACCGTGTCTCGGGAGCGACCGTGTCTCGGGAGCGACCGTGTCTCGAGAGCGACCGTGTCTCGGGAGCGACCGTGTCTCGGGAGCAACCGTGTGTCTGTAGCTACTGTGTCTCGGAAGCAACCGTGTCTCGGGAGCAACCGTGTTTCGGGAGCAACCGTGTTTCGGGAACAAGTGTTTCTGGAGCAACTGTCTCAGTATTGCATCTATCTGTCCGTAGGGCAAGTGTCTTTTGGGCAAATATCACACGCCCCTTTTAAAGACCTTGAGTAATGAGAATTTTAAAACATACTGTATGTTGAGTTAATGCCAAATAAAAAAAGTGCTCTTACATGCATTTTAATTGACTTTTAATTTAAATATGCAGTACATCGTTTAATATTTCTTTGAACAAATTTTAATTTCTAAGAAAAATTTTTATTGAGATAAACTTTTTTGAATTTCTTCCAATGTTTTCCCTTTGGTGTCGGGTACAGTAAAATAAACACCGATAGAACCAAAAATACCAACTCCAGCACAGAACCAAAAGGCACCATCCATTCCAATAAGATCACTGACATTTACAAAAAATTTCGTTGTTAAAAAACAGAATAAAAACATTGAACTAACTCCTAAACTACTCGCTCTACTTCTAGCTCGGGTCGAAAACATTTCATTCGTTATGATGTATGGAATCGGTCCGCTACCGAGTACAAAACTGATTCCGACAATGATCATAGACACGAGAGGCAACCACGAAATATACTTCATGGCCCATTCCGAATCGATGTCTTTGACTCTGAAGAAAACACCCATTGCAAACATGCTGACACCCATAGTGACACTGGACACGATCATCATTGTCCTTCTTTCGAAACGATCGATGATGAAGTTGGTGCTCGTAAAAGCGGACACGACGAGCACGGCACCGAAGATGATCGCCTCCAAATTAGGATTCAGATTGGTACCAGATTCCTGAAAGATATTTACTGTATAATAACGTACAACGTTTATTCCAGATAGTTCCTGTAAAATAAAAGTGAGCTGAGAGGCTACGAGACACTTAAACAAGGGTGCCTTCAAGTAATCCTTCCACGGGACCGGTTCGGATTCGTTTTTGATGCTCTCTTGAATGGATGCGATTTCTTGTTCGTAGTTGGTATCAGATCCTCTTAACCATATTAGTGATTTGATGGCTTCTTCACGATTGCCGCTGAATACGAGCCACCGTGGCGTTTCGGGGATAAGAGTGACGCAGATTGAAAGTAAAACTGGAAACACGGCACAGAAGATCGCTAACCAGTTCCATGGAATATAAGTGCCTACAATATAAAGCATAAGAACGGCACAATTTAAAAAAAGTTCGTGAAAAGACATGAGACGTCCTCGAATGTTTGGTGGCGCCACTTCGGAAATGTAAACCTCGATCATACTCTGCATGAAACCGCAAAAGAAACCGATAAGAAGTCTTCCAGCGTACATGAAATTCATGTTCGAAGCTCCTGCAATGAGTGTCCAACCGATGACCAATGGTAACGCTGCCATCAAAAGTCCGAGCTTACGTCCGTACTTATCCATCACGTAACCACTCGTTAACGAACCCGGTATTCCTGCAAGACAATTAATACCACCGAACCAGGACTCTTGATATGGATTGACGTGAAACGGATTACGGTTGGCGTTTATGTTTGGAATTGACGTCGACGGATAACCGGTTGCAGTGCCGATGATGACCGATGCAATTGCCATTACTAAACTTGCGAGGACTGGTTTTAAGTAATTTATTTTCTGTTCTTTCCTTTCAGGTACAAATTCTAATGAAGTGACCACTTTGTTCTTGATTTGGTGGTCAACTTTATTGACAACGGACACTCCTTGAACGACACTTTTTTTAGAAGCCATGGTTTTAACACTTTGCAACACAGAAGCAGAAATAAATGTTTCGAACTTTGGTTCGAATGCAGACTTTTACGAAGATGTTGGATTTGTCACGTCCTCGACACGTGAATATTTTTTTCTTCTATTTTCAATTAATTACATTGTTTTAAAAAGGTTCGTTGTTTCTGCAATTCATTTTGTAATGTGGTTATTAATTTTTTTTTGTTGCAGCTGGCAATCTTCCCAAATTTATTTCATATTCATTAAGTAAATATCAAGTTTTAATTATAGCTACTTTAGAAAGTGTGACTCGACGAGAAATATTTTTAAAAAAATCTTTCGCGTGTCGTAGATAATTAGACTCCTTATTAAGTTATATAGATTTTTGGTTTCAAATTGTTTACAAGGTGACTTCATAAAAATTGCAATCATTGCTAGCTTGTGGCCCTTTTTTTAAAAAATATACTAATATTTAAAAATGCTGTTTGTAGTATACAGTAAAAATGTGGACTGTTTTAATTTTTTTTAAGATACTGCAATTACTTTCAGGCTCTCGTAACAACGAAACCATACTTTGCATTGTGCCTTAGGGAGTCCACTAAAAATTTGGAGCCCTAGGCGTAAGCTCAATTAGCCCTAATGTAGATCCACCCCTGCCCTCCGAGCATCACAAAAAACATACCATGGGACAAGGTTTTTTTTTATGTTGAAACCCCCAGCTTAAGAGTTTTTAAATTGAAGTTAAAAGTGTCAAGTTTCCTTCTTGAATAATAATTATATTTTTCACAAAAGTAAATTCTTTATTAAATGTCAAATTAAGTGAATCTTTTATTAACAAAACAATTTTTATTCAGTATTTATGGTACTTCAAATACATGTGCAAAATGAATAGTGTTTCGTCCAGTTGCAAAATTCGGCCAATTTGTAACTCTTTGCACGTCAGCTTCAGTTTATCGAGTTCGGCACGTTCGTTCGGGTGGAGTTATGTGCTGTTGATACTAGAAAATCAAAAGATAAAAAAAAAACACTTTTAAATAAATAACCTCCATCATTGTGTTCTAAAACGATTCTAAAAAAAAACCCAAATTATAAAAAGTTAATTTTTAAACATTTCAAAATGAAAAAGATCCTTAGTTTATCCTTTTTACTCTTCTAGTTTCCAAAACTTTGTAGTCTTTTTGTAGCCTTTTGAACAAAATATAAAATTTTGTTATTATTCCAGAAAAGCCAATAACACCACAAATAGTTTATTTTAAAATATTTCAACATTTAAAAAAAAATCCTTTAGCCTCTTCCGTTACTCGTCTACTCTTTAAACTTTCAATTTTTTCTTAAAATTATTAGGAAAAAAAAAGCTGAGACAAGGAAGTCCGAGGACCCCCCCCCCCCTCCGCCCCCCAGACAGTAAACAAACAGACGTTAAGAGTTGTTCTTAAACCTCTGCGATCGCATCTTCGCTTCCTCCTTGCTGCACTAAACTCGCAACGATCGCATCAATTCTCTGTTCTCTCATTAAAAGCTGTTTGTTGAGATCAGTTTCGTAATGACGTCGATTTATCACGTTTATTAACGCAACGTAACAACGGCCATCTGAACCACCTCTCTGAGGTCCACGTGAAACAAGAAGATCGTTCTCGACGCGGAGAAATCGGCGGTACGAGAAATCTCCTACGTAAAAAACAACGTAATAATAATCTTAATATTTTTTTTTCATCAGAAACACTTGGAATTTTCTTTCTTCTTTTCGGATTCGAACGACACTTGCTTTCGGTTGGATGAGATTCCCTTGAAATAATTCGTAAGTTATCTCTTTGACTGCTTTTGCCGAACACATCATCATTTCTTCCATCGCTTGTTGTTCGAAATAATTTTTCGTTCTCATCAAACTGTGATTTAAACAAGAAAAAAAGATTTGGAAAGTAAAAAGATGACCAATTGGAATTGAACTTTTGAAATTTGAAACATGTTCGTGAACATTTCCAAAGAACATGTTAATCGTTCTGTTTGCCGTGGCTGGAGAGTCGAAACTTGAACAGACCATGTTCGCAACGTATTCCCAGAACCGCCAATGAATGGATGTTCGGAGAAATGTTCGCCGAGATATCCAAAATACTTCCGGCCCGAACACGAACATCATTTGATATGGTGACGGAAAAAAAACACCGACAACTTGGGTCGAACAGAACAACGAACAATATTTGTTACAGAGAAGTGTTCGGAAAATCGTCCACACTGTTCGGTTCGTTGTTTTGTTCTATAGTCTAGACACACCCTAAGGGTGGATCCAGACTAGAACAGAACAACGAAGCGAACATGTTCGCGAAAATTTTCAAAGGAATGTGTTGGTTCTGTGTTTATTCTGGCTGGAATGTTCGAACGAGAACAGAACATGTTCAGAGAAATGGATGTTCAGAGAAACGTTCGCCGGAAACGACTCAAACTACTTCCTGGTCCAAACACAAACATTCTTTGATGTGACGGGCAAAAACCGACTGACAACGTGGATCGGATTCGGACAGAACAACGAACAAAATATTCGGGAAACCCCCGTCCACACTGTTTGCGAACAAGTGTTCTTGTTCGTTGTCCTGGTCTATAGTCTGTACACACCCATAAGGGTGGGGGTCCACCTTAAGTAATAACAAACTCATCCGTAGCGTTTATAAACCTGTATAGACGAAGATGTTTCGATCCGTATCGTTCGAGAATAATGTTTTCAATTGAGGCCGAAGCCAAGTTTTCGATCGACTGCTTGTATAGTTGACTAAATTGTTCGTCTCCACATTTCTGTATGAAACCTCTTTGGTCATTTAGCAGAATTTGAAGGTGATGAGTCGACCGAGCGTCTGTAAAGTTTATACATGCATCATTGGCAAACCGTGATTACGAAAAAGCTACGAGTAATGAGTAATGACGAAAATTTTGTAAAGTGAGCGTTTCATGCAAATAAAATGACATTCGATAGAAAAAGCAGAAATAATTAAATGGCGGAAGCAATTTTAAGTTACGAAAATCTTAAAAAAATGTTTTAATCTTTTGTATTTTGAACATTTTTGTAACTTATTAAAAATTATTAAAAATTATTAAAAATACAAAAGAGTAAAACATTTTTTTAAGATTTTCGTAACTTAAAATTGCATCCAAATGCATAAAACGATTTGGTTTAAAGTGGTTTTAAATTGTAAACGATTCCTCTCGAACTCTTTCTTATAATTCTATCTTTCTAATGCATAATGAAGAAAAATTTGGATTTGTTTTAGAAACTAGAAGAGTGGCTCAATCACTTAAGGTGGCTTTGTAGAAATTCATTTTGCTTTTTTCCTCCCTACCGCACTGCAAACGCTTCATAGACGTTTTTTTGTAAAATTTTGATGCAAAAACGTTGAGCGAACGTTTTTTTTTTTAAAAAAACAATCCTATGAAAAAAATTCCAATTGTTTTTAAAACTAGAATGGTAAAAGATTATGGTAAAAGTTTTTATGGCAATATCTTAAAAAATAAAACATTTTATAGTTCAGTTTGAAAAATGACCCGTTATTGGTTTTTCCATTGACATTTTCATGAAAAACTATTATCGCTCTTTTTTAAACTTGTCAGAAAAAGTTTATTTTGAAATATATCATCATGAATTATCACTAACTATTTTAGTTTCTAAAACACTTTGAAGTTTTTTCATAATGTTTATTCTGAAAAATGTGATCATTTTCAAACTGAACTATAAAATTGTTTATTTTTTAAGATATTGCCATAAAAACTTTTAACATAATCTTTTACCATTCTAGTTTTCAAAACAATTTGTATTTGTGTTTTTGCTTCCAAGTTTTACAAAAAAAACGTCTATGGATAATAGCATTAGCCACTGCAGTGAAAAAACGGAAAGAACACAAAATAATTATCTATTCAGCCACCTTAAAACAAGCCTTTAATGATTTTTTTTAAATAAATACAAGTAACATCTTTAATTAACTACTTTTCACAAGTAAAACTGATTGAATAACGAATGACTTTAATTCATTTTATTTTTTTCGAACTAAACTTCCAATCGACTGCAACGGTTTCTTTAGATTTTCTAAAGAAAAAAACCACTCCAGCCATTTAATTCTAATTTTCTCGAACACTGAAAGAAAGAAGTGTTTAATTCCGTACACCAGTGATATCTTTTGTTGCTTTCAAATCCCTTTCAATGTTATATTTGGATGCCGAATTAGTAATCTCGCCCCATTCTTGCGTTTGAGTCTCGGCCATTCGCAAGATGCTCCTTACGATAGCGGTCGACACTTTGTCGTCGAATGCAGTCTCGACGGCACTTATCAAACACCCTTTAGAAGTCACATACATAAAAAAGCATTGTTTAGAAAAGAAAAAAAAAGCTTAATTTCTTAAATAAATGCTCGTTCTGCCATTCAGCGATATATCCAGTGGGTGTGACGTCACGTCCACCTGGATAAATCGATGGAATGTGCCGGTAAAACCTCATGAATTGATGAACACGATCAAAATTGACTCCCCAGAAAACAGAATCGTTTTGTGAATCGACCGTTATAAGAAATTCTTTCGCCCTGAATTGAAAGAAAACAATAGAACTCTGGTTAAATTAGTTTAAAAATTGTAAACACTCGTCGAACTCTTTGATTATTCGGTCTTGCACGAGCAAAATTAAGGTGGCTTTATAGATATTCATTTTGCTTTTGTCTCACAGGACGGCGCCACTGCAGTAGATAATGCTAAGCTCTAGGGACGTTTAAATTTGTAAAATTTAAGACGTAAAATGTCAAGCGAACGTTGTTTAGAAACAACATTACGAAATAATTCAAATTGTTTTCAAAACTAGAATGAAGTGATTGAGCTACCCTTCTAGTTTCTAAACCTGCACTTTCAAGTTTCTCTTCATTTTGCACCTGAAAGGTAGAATAATTAAGAGTTAGGTGGTCGTTTAAACTTTAAAACCACCTTAAAACGCGCAAAGCTTAAAAAATTCTCCATAGACTCTTATTCTTAATTAAGGTAACGTTTTAAGCTTAGCTTTATTTTAAGATTAAACTGTACGATACTTAACGACACTCGTGTTTTTATTCTCAACGCTTAAGTTTGGAGAACAACAGACGAACTTGTCTTTAACCATCAGATCGAACGTTTCGTGAACGAAAGACGATACAATCCGATTCGAACCATCTACAAAAATATTAAAAAAAATCACGGGTTATTCGTATATTCGAATCGTTATCGTAACGATACCGATCACCCGTTACATGTTTGTTAAGAAGTCCCGTCACTTTCTCGACGACTGACGTAACTGTCAGTTCGCCGTGAAGAAGCAATTCATCGACGATACTAATTCGGCCGGTTCGCCGTAACTGTCAAAAGAAACAAAATTAAGTCTAGACCCACCAAATCGATATTCAAACAGGCAGCCAATAACCATGTTTTTGCACACTGTACATAATGCGGATAACGAGTAATGGCCAGAATCGGTTCGATTCGAGCCGTGTATTCTAAGAAACCGTTTTTAGTCGTTCTGTAATCGACCGTTCCATGTTGTATAAAGACGCAAAGACACTTTCTAACCTTAAATCAGTCAAAAAAACGAACAAAAATTCGATTAGAAACATGAAAAAAGTCGGTTTTCCTGCCTTGCGGATCGCTTGCGGAGTCCGTAAGCTTGACAAGAAACCTTACTGACAACAGTGATAAGCATAAATAACCACATGTTTCTCTGCCTTACGGATAACAAATAGAAGTCTATAGAAACGTGCGTAGAAGAAACTATTTCTAATTAATGACCGTGATTCATTTCTCTATTCTCCGGTATAGCCTTGATCGTAAGAGGAAGCTATGACGTCAAAGGGGTTTACATAAAATTTAGAATTATGTTATTTTGTCTGATTAAAAAAAGGGGGGGGGGCAATAAGAAATGATTTCAAAAATTCAAAGAAAAGACTTTTTTTTAATTCTTTTGCTGTTACATCGTTTTTTTTTTATCAGACAAAGTGACACAAACCGTCAACCCATCTGACGTCATAAGGGGTTCATCTTAAGACGCGGCAGCTAGTGTGTATTATGCATTTATTCCACATTTGGGTCCAACTTAAAAGTGAAAAACAAAAAGTCGACGATTTGAAATTGATGTATAAGTTTATTTTAAAATATTTAAACGCAAAAGTATTCTTAAATAATTCGTTTATTATTTTAGTATCCTCTTAAAACAGTGCTTATTTCTTTATAATGTTGAATGTTTGGTGACTTCATATATATTCAGTATAAAACGTTATTGGTCACATTCACTCGCTTCTAGGTCCTAAAAGACCCTAAGGTATGTCTTTTGTTCACAGTTTTTTTTTAACTTTGAGACTGGCCCCTGTACTTTATGTATGTATTGTTGACAAATTGAAAAAAACATAGATAGGGCTTGCAAATCCGGCGTAATCGGCCGTAATTGTCGGCAGAAAAGACGCTCAATCGATAAAAAATGATGTCGTTTTTATCGTTTCTCAAAAAAGAGACAATAGAAGTCGTAATAAATAAAAAATATCTTAAGTTTATTACATACTAGTAAAATAGTAAAACAGAGAATGTGAAAAAAATTACAATAAATCTAAGATTTCGAAGTATATTTGAATATTTCAGCTCATTAGCCCGTGCGCATAGAGGAAATGTCATGCCGAGAGCGTCTGCTATTCCAGCGGCAGGAAACTATTTTCGTGCTCTCTTCGAAGCGTGTGCACCTGTTTTTTGCTCCAGTTGTGAATGCAGTGGTTGCGCTCCATGCCGCACCCATGAGGCAGCGCGTGCAGCATGAGTAAAAAGATTGTCGTTACAAAGCTTGTCATGAGTTTCTTACTTTATCAAATGAAAGAATGGGGGTTTATTACATTAGGAGGGACGACGCGTCTGAAACCTTTCAGAATCGCCCATTTTGAATGTGGCGATTGCGCTTCATGCTGCACCCGATGTAGCGCATGCAGCATGAATAAAAAGACTGGCGGTACATAACTACCGTAAGTGTCTTACTGTATCTAATGGAATAAAGGGGGTTTGGTAAATTAGGAGGGACGACGTCTCTGAAATCCTGGCGGTCACTGAGGCATCTAAAACACGGTCATGGACTCCAACAAAACTCGGCAAATAAAGCCTCTAACAACCTCACATATGGAATCATGTGGCAGTTACATAGTCTTCTATTACAGAAACTGATATTAGACGACGCGAATTTAAAAAAAAATGTCATGCGGTGAGCGTCTGCTATTTCAGTGGCCTGTAATAATTTTCGCGTGTTTTCGACGCGTGTACACCTGTCAGAATCGCCCATTTTGAATGCGGCGATTGTGCTTCATGCTGCACCCGAGGTAGTGCGTGCAGCATGAATAAAAAGACTGGCCGTACAAAGCCTACCGTGAGTGTCTTACTGTATCTAATGAAAATATGGGGGTTTCATACATTAGGAGGGAGGACGCGTCTGAAATCTTGGCGGTCACTGAGGCATCTAAAACACGGTCACGGACTCCAACCAAACTCGGCAAATATTGTCTCCAACAACGTATCATGTGGTAGTTACATAGCCTTCTATTACATTCTTCTATAATAGAAGGCTATGTGAATGGGACATACTTTATAGACATAATATCGATTTTTCGCGTTGTCCGGGACATCTATTTGTATGATGGGCTTTTAATTAATAAACACGATTTCTTGTTCACAGGTATTCAATGGGAGAACGTATCGTGGTTGTCAGTTGAGGCGCCGAATCCTAACTCGTGCCATATGCTATTAAATTGTCAATTAACTACACCGGTAGAACTCCGTACAGCCATAGCCATCTATATACAATTGGTGTATAGGGTAGATTGGTATAGGTGGCTATGGATGTACGGAGTTAAATTGTCAATTAACTACACAGGTGGGACTACGAACAGCCATAGCCACCTGTATACAATTGGTGTATAGGGTAGATTGGTATAGGTGGCTATGGATGTAAGGAGTTGTGCCATATGCTATTAAATTGTCAATTAACTACACAGGTGGGACTACGTACAGCCATAGCCATCTATATACAGTTGGTGTATAGGGTAGACTGGTATAGGTGGCTTATGGATGTACGTAGACTTAGTGGTTGGTAGCATGATAGCATGGCCGGTTGGGTGGGGGGCTTCTCGAACGAAGAAGGTATTGTGGCGACCAATGAACCAAAAGGAATGTGGGGATAGGCTGATTCCAAAGATCAGAAGAATGTCGGGATTTGTTCCTCCATGTGTTTTGCGTTGTGGGGTGGGGACGAACTCTTTAAATTAAAGAGTCGTTCTACACCAAGAGTGCCTTCGATTGCCGCAACTGCAACAAGCAAGCACCTGGATTGGTTTTTTTTTTTTTCTTTCTAGAAAAAAACCATCAACGGTTACAAGAATCTCCTTCGTAATTACTACGTAGTGTCCGAAATGGTAACGCAATAAGCCTGCATCCGAATTGGAATCCATTTCGACTAACATGTTGCAGCGATAAGACTTAATCCCAAAGTAGGACACTGCAAAATGTAATTAATGTAATGCGAGCTGCGCGACGGTTGGGAGCGTCTCGGTGAGCTCGAGCTGCGACGAGGCTGTGGTCCAAATATTTACGATGGTAATTATCTTATTGTTTCATATATTTTAATGAGTGACAACGTGAAAAATTGTTAACTTAATCAGTGTATTGAAGTGATCTCAGTAAATGAGATTTAAAAAAAGGGGTGAAAGTAAATTTTTGTTCGATTTTCAAACAAAAATCGATCAAAATTTATTTTCACCCCTTTTTTTTATCAAAAATTTTATTTTGACCAATTTCGATTCAGTATTAGAAGGTAGAAAAAGGCGGTGAGATAAAAAGGGGTGAAAATAAATTTTTGATCGATTTTAAAAAAAAATCGATCAAAATTTATTTTCACCCCTTTTTTTTATCAAAAATTTTATTTTGACCGATTTTTGGATTCGCTGAAATTAGTTTCATATGGTGTGACATTGTGGTTGGATCTGGCTTTTTTTTGGGGGGGGGGGGGCTTGAGGTTTTCTGGGGCCCTTTTTAAAGAGGTTTAATCAAATTTATCAATTCTGTTTGTAACATTTGAGAGTATTAATTCAAATTCCATGGAAATCTTAAATGAAGTCAAAAAGTAGATATATTTTAGAACATTATTTACTTAAAAATTTGACAATTTATGTTATAATATTTTTTAAAAAAATTAAGGTGGCTGAATAGATATATATTTTGTTTTTTGTCCTTCTGGTTGGCGCCACTACAGTCGCTAATGCTATGCTCCATAGGTGGTTTTTTTTTTAATTTGGACGCAAAAATATCAAGCGAACTTTTTTTAGAAACAACATTCCGAAAAAAAAAACTCAAATTGTTTTCATAACTAGAATTGTAAAAGTTTTTTCATGAGAATATCTTTAAAATAAACATTTTATAATTCAGTTTGAAAATGACCCCATTTTTTAGGTTTTTTAATTGACATTTCATTAAAAACTATTTTCGCTCTTTTTCAAACTGTCATAAAAATATTCTATTTTAAATATATCATCGTGAAAAAACTTTAAGCACTATTACCAACTATTCTAGTTTCTAAAACACTTTAAATTTTTTCGGAATGTTTTTTTTTTTTTGAAAAACGTTCGTTTGAAAAATAGAAATTTTCTCAAAATCGAAAGTTGAAAGAGACCTCCTATAGAACATATAATATCCACTGCAGTGGCGCCATCCGGAGGGACAAAAACAAAATAGATATCTGTTCAGCCGTTGTATTTTTTTATGAATAACAATAGAATATTAAAAACGGCCAAACTAAATATTCGAGTGAAGTCGTTTTCAGGCTCTTTTGGATGGTTTTGATATCATAATTTGCTTTGATATATATATTGCATAAACATCCGAGCCCTAGTTTTTAAGCAATAATGGGTGTTACAACATAAACTAGAATGGTAACTCAACCTCCTTAAGATTATTTTCATATCTTTTAAAATAAGCTTTATATATTGTGTCTCTCTAGAGCAAATGTCTCTAGAGCTACTGTGTCCACGGAGCAACTGTGTCTCGGGAGCAACGTTCTCAGTAGGGCATCTATCTGACCTTGAGTAATAAGAATTTTAAAACATACTGTTTGTTGAGTTAATGCCAAATAAAAAAAAAGTGCTCTTACATAAATTTTAATTGACTTTTAATTTAAATATGCAATACATCGTTTAATATTTCTTTGAACAAATTTTAATTTCTAAGAAAAATATTTATTGAGATAAACTTTTTTGAATTTCTTCCAATGTTTTCCCCTTGGTGTCGGGTACAGTAAAATAAACACCGATAGAACCAAAAATACCAACTCCAGCACAGAACCAAAAGGCACCATCCATTCCAATAAGATCACTGACATTTACAAAAAATTTCGTTGTTAAAAAACAGAATAAAAACATTGAACTAACTCCTAAACTACTCGCTCTACTTCTAGCTCGGGTCGAAAACATTTCATTCGTTATGATGTATGGAATCGGTCCGCTACCGAGTACAAAACTGATTCCGACAATGATCATAGACACAAGAGGCAACCACGAAATATACTTCATGGCCCATTCTGAATCGATGTCTTTGACTCTGAAGAAGACACCCATTGCAAACATGCTGACACCCATAGTGACACTGGACACGATCATCATTGTCCTTCTTTCGAAACGATCGATGATGAAGTTGGTGCTCGTAAAAGCGGACACGACGAGCACGGCACCGAAGATGATCGCCTCCAAATTAGGATTCAGATTGGTACCAGATTCCTGAAAGATATTTACTGTATAATAACGTACTACGTTTATTCCAGATAGTTCCTGTAAAATAAAAGTGAGCTGAGAGGCTACGAGACACTTAAACAAGGGTGCCTTCAAGTAATCCTTCCACGGGACCGGTTCGGATTCGTTTTTGATGCTCTCTTGAATGGATGCGATTTCTTGTTCGTAGTTGGTATCGGATCCTCTTAACCATATCAGTGATTTGATGGCTTCTTTGCCGCTGAATACGAGCCACCGTGGCGTTTCGGGGATAAGAGTGTCGCAGATTGAAAGTAAAACTGGAAACACGGCACAGAAGATCGCTAACCAGTTCCATGGAATATAAGTGCCTACAATATAAAGCATAAGAACGGCACAATTTAAAAAAAGTTCATGAAAAGACATGAGACGTCCTCGAATGTTTGGTGGCGCCACTTCGGAAATGTAAACCTCGATCATACTCTGCATGAAACCGCAAAAGAAACCGATAAGAAGTCTTCCGGCATACATAAAATTCATGTTCGAAGCGCCTGCAATGAGTGTCCAACCGATGACCAATGGTAACACTGCCATCAAGAGTCCGAGCTTACGGTCCGTACTTATCCATCACGTAACCACTCGTTAGAGAACCCGGTATTCCTGCAAGACAATTAATACCACCGAACCAGGACTCTTGATATGGATTGACGTGAAACGGATTACGGTTGGCGTTTATGTTTGGAATTGACGTCGACGGATAACCGGTTGCAGTGCCGATGATGACCGATGCAATTGCCATTACTAAACTTGCGAGAACTGGTTTTAAGTAATTTATTTTCTGTTCTTTCCTTTCAGGTACAAATTCTAATGAAGTGACCATTGTGTTCTTGATTTGGTGGTCAACTTTATTGACAACGGACACTCCTTGAACGACACTTTTTTTAGAAGCCATGGGTTTAACACTTTGCAACACAGAAGCAGAAATAAATGTTTCGAACTTTGGTTCGAATGCAGACTTTTACGAAGATGTTGGATTTGTCACGTCCTCGACACGTGAATAGTTTTTTCTTCTATTTTCAATTAATTACATTGTTTTAAAAAGGTTCGTTGTTTCTGCAATTCATTTTGTAATGTGGTTATTAATTTTTTTTTGTTGCAGCTGGCAATCTTCCCAAATTTATTTCAAATTCATTAAGTAAATATCAAGTATTAATTATGGCTACTTTAGAGAGTGTGACTCGACGAGAAGGACGATGTCCAGAATATTCCAGATATTTACGATGGTAATTTTCTTATTGTTTCATATATTTTAATGAGTGATAACGTAAAAAATCGTTAACTTAATTAATCAATTTATTGAAATGATCTCAGTAAATGAGATTTACTTTTTTTTTTTGGCTTCGATTTCGAGTTTAATCTCTGAATTTGAAACAGGCAATTAGAAATCGGGACGAGCAGAAGTTGGCTCCGCCCTTTTTTCTAATTGGTTTGTTGTGTAGTTCGACGTTGAAAAGGGCGGAGCATGTGACGTCAGACTACATAACCAACCAATTAGAAGTTGCGTTCGTCATAAACAAGGGCGGAGCCAACTTCTTGTTTGTCCCGATTCCTAATTGCTTGTGAATTTGAACAGTCCCATCTTAAGGCACGGACTTGCAGGGCTTTTAATTGTGAAAGCAATCTCTTTTTTGGAAATTTATAACCCACCATTTCTGAACCAGAGAAGTGGTGGCCATAGGTTATAAAGTATGTAGCTGACGTTTAAATGTAACATTTGTGGGTGAGCCCGTGGGCCCCCATTTTTCAATTAGCCCAGGACCCGAAATAATTCTTAAGACGGCACTGAATTTGAACCAATGTTGTAATTTGTGAGTGAGTTTTTTGAGCCCTTCTAGTTTATAAATGGCTCATATTTGAGGGTGTCTTAAAGGGCATGAATTGGGGGGCCGGGCCCGGCCCCATATTTAGTAGTCTACTTTAGTGTAGGAAGAATTTTTATGACAATTTTGATAATTCTCGGATTATCTTTTGTTTTCTTTCATTTACTCTGATAATATTTTTTTTTGTGTCCCTCCCCTCCTTCGTAACAATTCAAATATTTAACATTGGAAAATACTTTTCTGATTAGACATTGATTTAGTTTCAGAATTCGTTTTTGTGTGAAAAACAAAAATAATGTTTCTAATTATTATTGATTCTAATAATTAGAATTAGAAAAGAAAAAAAATGAATGTTTTGGTAATTTTGTTGTTTTTCTATCTTTTTATAACTGAAGGTGAGTTTTTTTTATTCTAAATTTTATAAATATAATAATTTGAGTGCCTCAGAAGTAAACTGTGTTAAGTCACAAAACGTAAATTTTACAAGGGGGATTCATTTGAAGGTTTTTTCTCTTCACTGAAGGGAACAGGACTTAACTAAATCTAGCAGCCGATGTGGACTTATTACTGTTTACCACTGAAAGAACTAGACAAGGTGATTCACAACTTGTGAAAATCGTGGAGTTTTTTTTTTTAAAAGTGACTTAACACAGTTTATCTCTGAAGCACTTCATTTCGATCTTAAAATGGAAAGAAAAAACGAAAAAATGGCAGAATTTTTAAAGAAAAATCGTTCATTATGACTGTTTTTTTTTTAAAGAAATTCAAAGTTTGTTTAAAAAGTAGAAGAGAAAATGAAAAAGCTTTGTTTGTTTTTCATATCTTTTAAAGATAAACTTTTTTTTATCGTGTTTAGTTTGAAAAATGGCCATTTTTTTTACTTCAAAAGTTTCAAAATGGCGTAAAATATTTATTTATATAGAAAGGACAGGCATTTAGGTACCGAGACGAACTTCAGTTGGCTCCGCCCTTTTTATGACGAACGGCAACTTCTAATTGGTTGGTTATGTAGTCTGACGTCACTTGCTCCGCCCTTTTCAACGTCGAACCACACAACAAACCAATTAGAAGTTGCCGGTCGTCATAACAAGGGCGGAGCCAAATTCTGTTCGTCCCGATTTCTAATTGCCTGTCTAGAAAGGTGGTTTATTAAAGTGTCAATGTCTCGCCTAACTCTCATTATTCTGTCTTTCAGGTGCAAAAATGAAAAGAAACTTGAATGTGGTTTTAGAAACTAGAAGGGTAACGCTTTCAAAATAAGCTTTTTATGTGAGCTTGAAAATGGTCCAACTTTAAACAAATGAAATTTTTGTAATATAAAAAGTTTATTTTGAAAGATATCAAGTTCATGTGAAAATACCTGATTGAGTGACCCTTCTAGTTTCTAAAATATTATAGTTTTTTTTCCTTAAAAACAGACTTTTCCTGAAAGATAGAATAAATTAATTGGAGTTCAAAAACTAAAATAAATCTTAAGATGGCTGAATAGATATTTATTTTGTTTGCGTTCCTCCAGATGGCGCACCAGCAGTGGCTATTATGTTCTATAGGAGGTCTCTTTAACCCTCCACCTGCGGTTTTGAGAATATTTATATTTTTCAAGCGAACGTTTTTCGAGAGAAACATTACGAAAAAATTCAAAGTGTTTTAGAAACTAGAATAGTTGGTGATGATGCTAATTGTTTTTCTCATGATGATATCGATTAAAATAAACTTTTTATGACAGTTTGAAAAATGGCGAAAATAGTTTTTCATGAAATGTCAATGGAAAAACAAAAAAAACGAGTCATTTCCAAACTGAACTATAAAATCGTTTATTTTTTTGAAGATATTATCATGAAAAAACTTTAAGCATAATCTTTTACCATTCTAGTTTTGAAAACAATTTGAATTTTTTTTTTGTAATATTTTTTCTAAAATACAGTCGCTTGATGTTTTTGCGTCCGAATTTTACAAAAACGTCCACAGAGCGTAGAATTAGCCTCTGCAGTGGCGCCATCCAAGGGAAAACAAAAACAAAATATCTATTCAACCATCTTAAGTTAATGCTATTTTAATACTTATTAATATGATTTTATGATTTTATTTTAATTGTCTCTCTCTCTCTAGAGGTGAAAGGTGATTCTAAATTATTTTGCCTCCAATGCACTTGGTCCAACACTGACACCTATTCGAGTAGCAATGGAACGTCAGCTAATACTAATACGACCAGTGATGACATGTGTGATGTGGTAGACCTGGAAAACACTATTGTTTTTCCCAAACCAAGAGTCAATCCATTGGTCAATCCAATGTGTACTTATCCGGATGATTACGAAACTTATTCAAGGCTTTTAAAAGGACCTTGTTATGATTATGCTTGCTATGCTCAAGGCAAGAAATGTGTCAAGTGGTCCAACTTCAAAGGAAGTGAGTTTTTAAGACCTTTTTCTCATTTGAATTTTTGAGAAAAATTTTTTTCAGAAGTTTACACTTTCATCAAGGCTTTAAGAAAATTAAATAGGGATGGACCATTCGAATCTCGCGAATTTTGAAATATATTCGACAATTGAAAACTCGAATCTTGGCGCTTTTTTCGTATTTCGAATCTTTCGAATCCTAACCTTAAAAAAAACCTGTTAAAAACTTTGGTAAAATTAGTTTTAGCTCCAATTGACGTCCAATAGAAGAGGTTAACTAACAAAAAAAACCGACGATTGTTGCCATTTCGGTTGTGGTATCCCGGGATCACCAATGGATCACCTTGTGGCCTGACCCTAAGTGAAGCCACACTGTTTTTTTAATATTAATAATTTAATATTTAATATTATTTCATTTATTTGTATTTCATTAATGAACAATATAGGATTCTTATTATATGAAGGATTCGATCAAGAGATTCGAGGGATTCGAGAACCTTTTAGGATTCGAATTCGAGAAAATTTAGGATTCGTTCCACCTCTAAAATTAAAGAAAGTTAAAAACAACATTATAAAAAAATTCACATTATTTTCAAAACTAGAATGGTTAAAGGATTATGCTAAGAGTTTTTTTTGAAGACAATATCTTACAAAATAAACGATTTTATAGTTCAGTTTGAAAATGACTCGTTTTTAGGTTTTTCCATTAAAAATTTCATGAAAACTTATTTTCGCCTTTTCTTTCAAACTGTCATAAAAACTTTATTTTGAAAGATATCATCATGGAAACGATTTTAACATTATCACCAACTATTCTAGTTTCTAAAACACTTTGAATTTTTTCGTAATGTTTCTCATGAAAAATGTTCGCTTGAAAAATATAAATTTTGAGGCGCGCGCCATCTGGGAGGACAAAAGTAAAAGAAATATTTATAAAGCCACCTTGATCGTCATACAATTGGCACATATTTTCAAAGAGACAAAGATGAAAATAATTTATGGTTTTTTTTTGTTTTTTTTGCAGGTATTTTATTAAGTGTGGCTCGTTTATGCGCCGTCACGGATGAAAATGGATGTTTTTCACAAATAAATAACGGAATTACAACCGAAGTTTGTATTTGTGACGATCAACAGTTTTGCAATGGAATTCAATCCATATTTAATTTTCAATATAAAAACATTTTGCTTTTATTTTTATTAATTTTCTGGTGGAAAGATTGTTTTTAAATACATTAATTAAAGTGTAAACACCTTTCGAATTTTAATTATTCTGTCTTTCAGATGCAAAATGAAGAGAAACCTGAATACTAGAAGGATAGCTCAATCACTTAATAGTATTTTCACGATTGAATTTTTTTGTTTTTCTTCAAAATTATGCTTTTTATGTGAGTTTGAAAATGACCAAACTTTAAGCAGACCACTGAATCTATACGAAATTTTATTTTGAAATATGTCAATATGAATGATCTGATAATTACCCTTCTAGTTTCTAAATCGCTTACTAATTTCGCTAAATTTTACTACTGAGAGACAAGGATGATCAGAGTTTAAAAATCAGCTGTTCAGAAACTTAATATTAAAATGATAAAATGATTTCATAGATTTCGTTTTTATTTGGAAAGTTTTCAAAAAAGACAACTTAAAAATTGAACTTTTTTTTTTCTGTCTTGTAAATAATTCAATATCCATGTTATTATTATGGAGATAAAATTTGATCACTTCTTATAATTTTATTTATCAAAAGAAGTTTAAATTTGTGTTTAATTTTTTTATTCATGTATATATGTTTGTCAGCAGTTTGGGAATTTTTGTTTAAATTATTTCTTCAGATTTGTTGTTTTATTAAGATTTTATCATAAGTTTGTATGAAACACTTCACCTAAAGTTGTGCTGCAACTATAATGCGCATCCTGTGAACAAGTATGAATTAGTCCTCTAATATTTAGTACCCATCGGACAATTTAAATGCATTTAAATAATAAACGTGTTCTACAGAGCTCTGTGAAGTGCAAACAAAAAATATGTCGAATTCAATTTATTCAGTTAATAATCTGAAAATATTGAGTTAATACTTAAATATAATTATATAAACTATTGACAAAATATTGATTTAGTATTTCAATTTAAAATATCAATAATGTCAATTTTTATTTGGCGTTCATGTCCTTAACTGGATTCCGTATATTAATTCACCTAAACACAGTTAATTTGTATTCATTTAACTCATGTGTCTACAAGTATAACGCTAGTCCTTTAGGAAAACTTTCTTTAGGTTCATTAGGTGAAAAGGTTTAAGTTAATGTTCATTGGGTGAAAAGGTTTAAGTTAATGTTCATTGGGTGAAAAGATTCAGTTTTATTGTCATTTAGATGAAATTGTTTAGATGAAATGACTTTTGGGTGAATAACTTTTATTTGAAGTGTCTTGATGCCCATCAAACTCTTGATTATTATTGTCTTTGACACAAAATTAAGAGAAACTAGAAAATGTTTTAGAAACTAGAAGGTAGCTCAAACATTTAAGAATCTTTCAAAATAAGATTTTTATAGTTAAATTAACCCAACATAAAGCAGGCAATGCTTGACAGACGATATTTTTTTATGGTTAAAAGTTTATTTTGAAAGATATCAACATGAAAATACCCTCATGTGATTGAGGTATCTTCTAGTTTTTAAAACACTTTCTATTTCGCTTAATTTTGCTTCTGAAAGACAATAATAATCAGAATTCGAAAATCAGTTATACTGTTTTAGTTTCGATATATCGATATTAAAAACTGAAATCGATGTTTTCTTGATCTGTTTTTTTTAATGGCGGCGACTAATATATCTGTGTTTTTTAAAGGCTAAAGTCGCTAACCATATACAAAAAAGTATTTTACAATTTTTAATCTGTTTTATTGAGAGATTTGATTATTTAAAGTGATTATGTGCTTATATATAATAATAATAATGATAATAATAGTAATAATAATGTTAATACATGCATAAAGGACAAGAATAATGTAACAAGCTTAGACCAGCGTCTGCTAATAATAGTTCAATATCAGCAGCGGCGGCGGCGGCTAAAAGCCTTTTTAGGTTTATTTTCTGGATTCAAGTCGTATTAGAAAGTAGTGTTTGTTGTCTTTTTTGTGTATTTATTGTGAAAATCATAATATTTTCACACTTTGATCATTGTTTTTGATTTTAACGGGTAATAAACCAATCAAAACAATCATAAATGGAGGTTTTACGTAGTTCTGATGATTGCTACTTCTACTTTTACTCGACTTGTATGAAGGTTTGTATTATTTTTCACTCCCAACTTCGATCGAATAAAAGAGACTAACCGTTTGTATGTTTTATTTTTAGGGGGATTCTTGTCCTTTTCGTCATTGCGAAGCAGCGTTAGGAACGGAAGCGGTTTGTTCTCAGTGGAGAGAAGGACGTTGTTATCGAGAACAGTGCAGATATCGTCATATGGAGTGTTCGGTTTGAACTTCATACTTTTCATGGTTATTTTTTCGATTAAAAGCCTCCAACTTAACACTTCTCAGTTGTTATATAGTTTGCAAGGCTAAACGGCTCTTAATCGAAAGAATTTTTCACACATTTAACATATGTTTGAAATCCACATTTCGTTTTTTATTGTTTTGTTTAGAAAAACCGCAGTTTCATTCCTTGTTACTGGGAAACTCAACCTGGAGGATGTCAGAAGCCACATTGTGTCTTTTTACACTCGAAAGGACGTTTGGCTTCGAATGAAACACCGATTTCGAACAGTATGAAAACAAGACGGAGGAAAAACGTGCAAACGCATAGAAAAGCATTTCTAATTCGGAGAAGAAAAATCAAAAGCATTGAGAAACGCTATTTATGTGTTCACGCCTTTTTAAATGCTCATTTTGTATGGTTTTCCATGTTTTTTTGACTCCTATTAAATGCTTTTTTGTGTTTTTTCATTGCATTTCTGATTTTTTTTAGCACATTGAAGCTTTTTTTTTTATGTAAACGCTTCTTGAACTGGAGTTATTACATCTTTCAGGGGCAAAATTAAGAAAAACTGAAAGTGTTTTCGAAATTAGAAAGGTAGCTCAATCACTTAATTGTATTTTCATGTTGATTCATCTTCAATCAGATATTTTTTTAAATTTTTGTTTATTAAAATTTTTTTTTTGAAAGATTTCGACGTGAAAATACTTTTAATTGATTCAACTATTCTTCTAGTTTTTAGTACACTTACAATTTATTCTTTTCTCGCTTGAAATACGGAATAATTAGATTTCCAAAGATCTTGACCTGAATTTTGTTCTTGATATATTGGTGGACTTTTGTGTTTTCAGGTGCGAGTGCCTTTGGATCGGACGAAGAAGAGTTGACTAAAGATGGTTCTGTTTCGCACGATGGTTTGATTGGAAGCGACGTTACGACGTTACCACTCACTTCGCCACTTATCGAACCGGTTGTGGTTCGATTCGATGAAGGTGATCCATTTTTTTAAGTGTTTCACAGTCGATTTCTTTGCAAATGTAATTGAATTTACAGTTACTTTACAAGTAACTACTGGTTTAGTTAATCTATGTTACAGTTGACAGTTAGAATTAAGGAAAGAATCACACACGCTGAAAAAAAAGTTCACTTTCTAAGGCAGTTTACTAGAAAAGAAATATATCTTTTGAGTGCACAAGACCATAGAAGTATAATTTGAATTTGATTTCTGAATTTATATTTTCCGCTGTGTTTTTAGCATGCGTGATCCGTCTCTAACTAATTTTTCAGTTATTTTTCGAACTACTTTGTGATAACTGTTTATTTTGTTTATTAGAAGTTGCTGTTTAACGCATTTAATTGGTTTTGTGTTTTTATTTAGAGTAGCTGGTTATTTTCATTTGAAAACTGAATTAATTTTAAAAGAATAACTAGAAAAATGTAACCATTATTTTTTACTCAAGTTACTTCCACTTTTTTTTCAAGAATCCGACTCTGAAAGTATCGTTGGAACGCCGCAGAAGAAACCTCTTCTCGAGCGAAGTTGCATCGTTTTCGGCACGAATTCCATGCGAGAGAATCTAAAATCAAGGCTCCAACTGAAACCGCAACCAAATTCTGACCAACAAGGTTCAGAAATATATCTCTTTTTGTCGAAACTGTTTATTTTAGAATTTTATATAAAATTTTCTTTTATTTTTCTTATCAGATGTCGAAAATAACGATATGGATTTTCACGTTAAATCTTTGGCCGAAATACGGAAAGAAAAAGAAAGGAGAACTAAAATAGAAGAGGAAGAAAAAGACGAAAAAATCGGAAAGAAGACGAATAACAACGAGACGAAATCAAAAGTATCCGTCTTTAAAAGATTGTCATCGCCGAAAATCCAATCTGAATCTGTCAAACAGAGAATCGCAGTTTCTTCCAAGACTAGTGTAACGTTATTTCGGGTGTTTTATTGCTATTTTATCATTACAAAACTCATTTTTATGCATCAGAATCTTTCGGGTGTTGAAGTGAAAACCTTAGCTCAGATACGAGCTGAAAGAAATCGCATTCAAACAAACGAAACGTCGGCAGAACGGGTGTTTGACGAGACGCAGACAAACGACAATTTACCTGATCTCATTCCTGCGTTCGGTTCTCGAATTGTTGATGAAATTTCATTAAAAAGAGAAAATCCGACGTTACCGAACGACGAAATTCCGTCGAAACGACAACGTGTTGTTGCGATACAACGTAAAACTTTAAAGAAAGGTGCAATCAAATTTTACAGTTTATACTTTATTTTACATTTTCTAACATATTTTATTTAGTGTTATTTTTATTAAAGACGTAATTTAAAATAATTTAAAATAGGAGATTGAACATGTTTTTTTAAAATTATTTTAAAAATTAATTTTAATTTTATTCATATTTTTTTTTATTAATTGAAAGGTTATACAGTAATTATAGTTAAATTAAAATGTTGAGGATCAATTATTAATCAATTTGATTCTTAATTATGAAAATTTTGCATTTTTTCGATTTTCAACATTATTAAAAATTTAATTACAATTGGGTTGCTTAGCTTTAAAGGTGGGATAATAACTATTTTTAATCATTAAAATAAATTTGTCTTTTTTAAATTATGTTGCTGTTTTTTAGACGATACGGAGATGGATTTAGCGACTCCTGGACTTGACGTTGAGACCGAAACGGAACTTCCGGAAGAAGAAAGTGTATTTTTGCCATCAACAGACTGTTTAAAAGACGTTTCAATAAAAGCCGAAGTTAAAACACCGGAAATTAAGACAAAGTGGGTACAAAACGAATTTAAGGTGGTTTTCTATAGAAAGGTACTTTTGTAAATGCAAGGTAGATGGCGCCTGCAACCTCCACAGGTAGCGACTACACACGTGTCAGTTAGTTGAAATCGAATGTAGGCATTTAGTTCTAAAAGCGTCCAAAATAACCTATTATCGTAACGTGACAAACTTACCCAGAAGAACAGACTGTATAAGTGAAGAGAACACGTGTAGAAATAGCGACCAGCAATTAAAAGTTAGCCACGTGAAAAAAAGGAAGGTGAGTCAAGATTCGAAGAGTGTCAGTACATTTCTATGGGAGAGCTAGTCGCGCCATCTAACACTACAGGGACAAAATAAATGATTACTTGCGTTTTTAAGCATTCTACAAGCCGAGCAATAATCGCCTAAAACATTATCGCCAGCGATGTTTTCAGCTGACATTACATCGAGGAAACATTGTGCAACATGTAGCATGCGACATGAAACACTATTCGCGCAGGCTCTGTGGCATGCTACAAATGTGACTCGTGTCGCCATTGTTTCCGATCCTATTGGATATAAACTGACGCATGCGACAAGATCTAGAATAGAGTGGTCAAACGAAACGTTATTTTTTATTGAAGAATATAGAGGGGCAGAAACAGCACTAATAAAATTATTGACACCCGTCACAAAAACAGTTCTAGCTGCCGATGTAATAGGAATGGCGCGTGTTGCGAGATTTTTTGGGGTGCCGCATGCAACAGTATGCGACACGATGTCGTTTGCTGTAATCCGCGTGTCGCACAATGTTTCCTCGTTGTAATAAGGGCTTTACGGCGATTGGAAACGTTTTAGTGGATGCAAAGCAATATCGTTTGAGCATCTGGTGGCTTGACGTCAATGAGTGTTGCTTGTTTTTCTGTTTACCGACTTCAAGTTGAAAAACATTGCGTAGTCTGTACCTCACAGCGAATATACATGCAACACTAACACCACAGGTGATCAACTAATCTATTGCAGAATGGAACAACAGATACTGAATTCGGTTTGGAACGTCCAACATCACTGGCCACATATATCCAGATACAAGTTTCTGTTTCCTGACACAGATGTTGTCAAGTCACTCGCTATATACATGTGTCCGGCGATCGTTGCTCTGTACTAGGCTTTTTTCTAAAGTTAATGGAATAGTAAATGAATAATTTAATTAGCTAAATATTTTTTCTCAGTTAAGGTTTTGTTCTAACAGTCTGACATGTTTTGAATTTCGGTTTCTCGTAGTCGTTCGCAGAATACGAAGCTGAGTCGAACGTCTCTGGACGACGATCTCGATCTTTTTCTAGACGAAGTTCCGGCCGAAGGAGAAGTTGATCTAAAAGATGACGACGTTTTACGAGAACTGGACGATGCGTTAAACAGTTAGTTTTTCTTTTTAATTGAATAAATTTCGATTTTTTGTTGTTGTTGAAAGTTTCAATTTTTCTGAAATTTAATTTTTTGTACGTTATTTAATTACGTTCCATTTTGTAAGTATCACAAGATATACTTTTTAAACGAGCATTTATTTTCTAATTTATCTATTGATAAAATTTTCGTACCGGGTAATTATTCATTGACCACAATTGGAAATTTTTTGTTCGGAAAACATTTGAGTTTTATTTCTTCTCGTAATACGTACGAGAAGCTGCGATATTGTTGCGAATATTGTAAATAAATATTAGCTATTATAAAGCGTCAACATGTCTTCGATTAGAAGGTGAAACTTTATTTAAGGTTTGTATCTTTCTTTACGACATTCCAAAAAAACTGGAATTCTTCATGTAGAAATTTGAATGCACAACTTTTTTTAAAAGCAAATGAAGGATAACAATGGAGGAGAATTCTCAATCATTTTGTGTTTCAAAATAAAAATATAATGGTGGTTTCTGAACAGCTGATTTGCGAACTTTTTGATTATTGTGTTTTTCAGAAGAGGACAGTTAAGAGAAACTGGAAAGTGGTTTAGAAACTAGATGGATACCTCGATCACTACAGAATATCTTCATGTTGCTATCTTTCAAAATAAGTTTTTATAGACAAAATTAAGAAATCTGCTAAAAAGTTTAGTTGGGTCATTTTCAAACTGAAATAAAAAGTTTTTTAAAAAAGATATCAACATGGAAATATACTTTTGTGATTGAACTGCCTTTCTAGTTTCTAAAACACATTCAGACAATAATCAGAGTTCGAGTCTTTTTTTACACGTTAAAAAACTTTCTAAAAAAAAAGTTGGATAGCTAGCTGATTGTGCTCATTTTTCTATTTTAAATAACGGACGTAAATATTTTGAAGTAATTATTATAAACTAGAAGAGTCAAAGAGATAATAAATATTTTTTATTATTTTTTGTGCAGTTTTAAGGTAAAATGCAATGAATTAAAGCAGTAAGGTGAGTTTGAAATTATCATAAAAAGTTAATTTTAAAACATTGATCTTGTTTCTAATAAACATGGTTAATTTTTTTTAAACAATATATTTTCAATATTTAGGTCTAAATTTTATTTTGTGTGTTTTTACAATTGCACCGTTTCATGTGTGTATTGCAGTCGAACCACATATTAAGGAGTAGCAGCAAAATGAAAAGCTGTTCGCTATTGTCACTAGTTGTCGCCACCGTCTATGTAAAAATCAATGTGAGATCGACGGCGTGTTAGAAGGACGTTGTGTTACGTTTCGGGTACTTTTTATGCTGTTTTTTAGTAGCTTTTTCACCGTTAAAATGTAGTTATTTTGTATATTTACGGTGATCATAAACATTAACAGTATTTGAACGCTCATTTTCATTGTGTTTTATTAAGTTTCAATGAGTTTTAACGCTTTAAATAAGTTACAATGCGCCGAATTTGGACTGGTTCATTGTTATTGTTCTACTGAACTTCACATTAGTTTTGTAAGTTGCATTTTAAAAGTATTAATAAGTATTCTATTGTTTGCTTATTGTCTGGGTAAAATAGTAATTTTCAAGGTTTTACATAATGTCATTTAATCTAAATAATTTAATGCCTTGAAGCGAAATAAAAAAAGTTGGGGGCGGAGTCTGCATTTTTTTCTGGTAATTTGCCGCCAAATTCTTTTCTGGTACGCAGCGTCGTCTATCGCTTAAATTAGAATGAACCCACTAATAAGGCATGACTCATGTTATAATTTGTAGTGTTTTGAAGCATGGGTGTGCCAATGACTGTTCAATGAGGTATATGAATATCTCATTGTGACTGTTGCTATTGAACGATTAGGATGAACTAATATGGCGCTTTTCACATCGAAAGTCAATGGCACAAGGAATCATGTTAGTATGACCTTTCTGAAGAATATTGGCCTGGAAATTGACGTCATGTGTCTTGCATTGATTATTACATAGAAAGCGGACATAAGACGTACTCGTTAATCAAGTTATTGAATCATATAGCTTGCTATGTTAATGAATGATAAGGGTTATCAAAGATGGCGTGTTTATATTATACAAATTGGTGCGAAAAGACGTCATTGGTACACTAGCAGCTTACTTCAAAGGACGTGCGTCATGTTACTGTTGGTGCAGTATAAGGGTTACACACCCTGACCAATGTCGTTGTAATCCATGTTGCGTACATTAAAGCGTTGCTTTCTTCGATTAATTACATTATTTCTAATTATATTAAAACTTAATTTTACCGATTTTGTATAAATAACGATAGCTTGTTGTGTTTTGCACGCGTGATTGCTATTTTATTGTTGATTTTTTGTATATTTTGTAGGAGTTGTGGGATACAATAACGTGTAATGGCAGTGTACTCCGTTACTAATGTACGAATTGAATTGAAGTTCATTTGTGTCATACTAATTATTTAATAATCAGATAAGGTAGCTACTATATAACTCATTGTTGTTAAGGTGGATTAACTGAAACGTTTATCTACAGAGATAACATTTTAATTAGATTATATATTTCCATTCTTCATATATAATTGTTAATTCTTTTATTGTTGTTGGTTCACAAAACGCTTCCTTTTTTATTTAATTGGCTCTGATTAATGATATCATCGCTCATGTGCATTAAGTTTTTCATTTATTAGCCTCACACACACAAACACACGTCTAAGGCCCGAATTCAAGAATAAAACTTTACTCTTGAACGTCAACGTGAACCTTCGTAGTAGGGTTTCAACAACACAGAAAAACCTCCTGTTTTTTAGAACGCGTTTTAAGGGGTTTCTTCTTCTTTTTCATATTACAACCTTGCTTAGAGGGTTCAAGTTCATTTGTCAAGTTTTGTTTTAAATGTGTGCTCTTTTTTGTAGCACAAATATATAAAACAAAACTTAACAAATAAAATGACTCTACATAATTTATTAAAAATGTAGAAAAATAGCAATGTAGACCTACATTTTTTTTTGCTCAAGTCCCACTATACAGGCAAGTGTGCTCAGCACTATACAGTCGTTTGCCCCGCCCTTTTATGAGCGCCATACCAAAATATCAGCACAGGCATTTAGAAATCGGCCGGCAACTTCTAATTGGTTTGTTGTGTGGTTCGACGTTGAAAAAGGGCGAAGCATGTGACGTCAAACTACGTAACCAACCAATTAGAAGTTGCGTTCGTCATAAAAAGGGCGGAGCCAACTTGTTGTTTGTCCCGTTTTCTAATTGCCTGTAGTAGAAACGGTTCGGTTCTACCCGTTTGTATTTGTGGAATGTTGAAAAATTTAGTAATAACACCATAATGTCCTCGTTTCCCTCCCCCCTTTAAAGACGCCTTGTTGTCCCAATTTAGAGAAAAATAAAAAAAGTGTTCAATTTCAACAAACATTAATCATCTTGTAGAAAACAATTAGGTACTAAAAGTTAAGATTTCAGGAAATTTTAGGGATGGTTAACTACACATGCTGAAAAAAAATAGTTTCAGTATAAAGTTTCAACTATATTTTTTGCTTTTGGGTTCTAACACATTACAGCAGAAAATATTTCAAGGATAATGTTGATCCCTAAAGTATTTTTCTCTGTTGTACAACCGGCATCTGTAGACAGCTTTAAAATTTCTTTGGTTCCGCCCTTTTATAAGCGTCGGTCCAAATATCAACCAACTAGAAATAAAAAAAGGCGGGGCATGTGACATTAGACCCAGTAACAAACCAGTTAGAAATTGATGACACTCATAAAAGTGGCGGCGCCAAAGAAATTCTGAAGCTGTCTTCAGATGCCTATATATACAACGTCATAATTAGTTGACCTACCTGTCTTTTAATTCTTCATGGGATCTGATTGGTTAGTTTATTATTTCATCGCTATGACATGCTGCAAGTGTCAAACCAAAAGGAAAGTTTGGAAAGCTCAGACATCTCTGCCCAGCACTCAGATTTCGTTTGCCCCGCCCTTTTTTGATCGTCAAACCAAATATCAACCAATTAGAAATTGCTTTTCCTTATAAAAGGGCGGAGCAAACGAAATCTTAGTGCTGGGCAGTGGGCAGAGCAAACAGCAGTTAGTATATATGCATTAACATGAAAAAAGCTACAAAAAAAACAATGCAAAGTTTAGTGTTAAAGCGATTAACTGAGTCACTGATAGATTATTGAAATTACCAATAAGTTTATTTTGAAAGATATCAACATTAATATCTTTTCAAGTCATTCAGATACTTTTCTAGTTTGTAAAATCACTTTCAAATTTTAATGTCTGCTTCAAAAGTACTGAAAATAAATAAGCCCTTTCATTTGCATATTTGTCCAATTATAAAAAAAACCGTCTCGTAATCGGAATTAAACAAGAAAATTAAACAAAAAACATGTTGTTTTTTTTAAATGATACTTCACTTTTATGAAGAAAAAAAGGTCTAAAAAGTAAAAGAAGACGTAATTAATTGTGTCTTTTGTTGTTGGTGTAGTGGTTAGTGTTTCGGACTCTCAACCAAAGGTAATGTTGGTCATGGGTTCAAATCCCCGTGCTGAGTGGGTTATATAATGAAGTTAAATAAAAGCGAATGCTAGTGCTCAATGAGAAAAAATATTCCAAAAACATAAATTCCACAAAATGGGAACTGAGAAAATAATTTGCAGCCCTATATAGCATAATGTGAAAACGGAAAACAAAAGCAATTGTCTAAAGCCTTGTTATCACGGTGGCGATAGTTCTTTCATGAGAGTATAAGCTGTCATGAAAGTTGCGATAGTTGAAGTAACACGTGACAGTGTGACGTCTACTTCATAGCTTATCATTGAGTCAACAACTGTGTTGCCTCTCTCTCCCTCCATCAGAAGCCAAATTTCCCTACAAAGTGGATATTTTTCCCTACAAGCAGCGGTCACTCAACAACTATTACTACATTGCGACAGTACTATTCAACTATTTATAGTCAAACAAGATAGTTGTGATAGTTGCTATCGCAACAGTGGGATAGTGACTATCATGTGGTTTTTTACGATGAATAGTTCTCGCGATAATTGCTGCTCTCATGACAGCAACTATCGTGTCAACTATCATCGTGAAAACGGGGCTTTTAATCCCTATTCTGCTATTTGCATCTGTACATGGTCACACTGACCATCGCAACGTTGCAATTCCCCTATAGATTCCCTATTGTATATCAGAGCTTTTTTTTTTTCTCGGAGTACTTCTGAAATAATGTTAAAAACAGCAGTTTTCGGAAGAAAAAACTTCACAAAAACTATCATTTCTGAGTGTTTTCATTGAGGTCTAGCAAGGCCTTAATAAAAACTTGCATAGAAAATAATATGACCGGAAGTTTTCCAGTTCTTAAATAAAGTTGAACTTGTTTATATAAAAAAAAAAGCATCAACAACAACATCTATGAGTTTTCAAAATGAAGTGTGTTTTGAGTCAACACAAAATAGACTTTAATCTCCAAAATAATTTAGCTATAATAATAAATTCTCATTTGTTGTTGTTGTAGCTTGTAGTTGGTCAAAGTGGTTTTTTTTCTCTCTCTTCTTTCTCTCTCTCTTGAGAAACTAATGAAAGATTAGCTTTAAAGTTCTTTTTAAATTAGTTTTATCACTTAAGATAGTTTAAAATAAAACGCTCAAAGACACCAATGTCACATTTCAAGAGTTTGTTGTCTCACTTTCTCTTGTGAACTTTGTGATGGTAACCAGAACATATTTTTTTACGCGCAATTAGAAATCGGGACATACAGAAGTTGGCTCAGCCTTTTTTATGACGAACGGCAACTTCTAATTGGTTTGTTGTGTGATTCGACGTAGAAAAGGGGCGGGAACATGTGACGTCAGACTACATAACCAACCAATTAAAAGTTGCTGTTCGTCATAAAAAGGGTGGAGCCAACTTCTGTTCATCCCGCTTTCTAATTGCCTGGCATTTTTTTGTTTGTTTGTAAAATAAAATACATAGGAGGAGGAGGGGGTCAGTGTCTTGAGATGACCAGAACTCATCTTGACCGTTCTTCAAACGATTGAAAACGTTGACAAGAGTTTAGAAAGTTGTTTTACTTTACTTTTTTTTTGTAGAAGAAATTAAAAGTATATAAGGGATGGTTCACACATGCCGAAAAAGAAACAGAAATAGAAAGAGAAAAAAAAATCAGTAAAAGTTTCAGCTAAATTTCTGCTTTCTGTCGTGTGCAAACGGATTTCACATATTATAAATAGAAAACATTTCAAAGACATTTTTATGGAAGAATAATAAGAATTATAATAGGCAATAATAATAATAGGAGGAACCATAAATATTAAATGCTACTGAAGAACGCCTCCCTATTGGTCAATTAAAATGTTCATAAAAAAATATCTAAAAAATAATTTAAAAAAAAAAATCAGTTCACTTTTCATATTTAAAGTTGTCAAATTTTGATGGTTCAAAGTGCAATGTGCACCTTAAATATATGTTTATCTAGTGATAGAATGACAAAAAAAAATGGGAAGTGCGGTTTTCAAAATCGCGAATTTCTAACTTTATGTTAAAACTCCATTGAATACGGCCAAATAAGAAAAAAAAACATCCATTAAAATGCTCGTAAAAATACGTAAAAATAATTTTTAAAAAACCATAAAAAAAATCAGCAAGTGCGCCAATGTGTTGGCTTCACTGTGGTTTAATTGTGTTTTTTTTTTAATTATTTTTACGTATTTTTACGAGCATTTTAATGGATGTTTTTTTGCTTACGAGCGCGTACTCAATGGAGTTTAACATGGGAGTTAGAAATTCGCGATTTTGAAATAATTTTTAAAAATAGAACCACACTTACCAATTTTTTTTGTCATTCTCTCACTAGATCAGCATACATTTAAGGTGTACTTAGCACTTTGAACCATCAAAATTGGACAACTTTAAATATGAAAAATAAACATATTGCCTCCGCGACTGTGTTTATTTTAAAAATGAACATTTTTTTCCTTTAACATTGGGTCTATGGGCTCAATAGAAAAACAATCCTAGCGCTCTTTGCGGAGATTTTTCAAAGTAATTTAGCCTCTTAATACGTAATTATTTGGGGCCTTCATTTTAGATTTGTAGTTTTATTTTTAGATCAGTTCTATTTTAAGTGTGATTTATATTAAATGACTTTAAATTGGTTCTATTGTTAATTCCAGGACATTACTGAGGTTTTCTTTGTTTTCTTTTAGCTTTTAAGTTAACAACTATTTTTGAGCTTTTATAGGCCTACTGTAGAGAGAAAAAAATCAATACAGTATTGATCGTCGATTATCGGAACCAATTTTTTATGTTTATTCTGATGGAAATAATCGATTATATGAACGTTTCGATTATCGGAATTATGCCGTGTCCGACATTAGTTCCAATAATCCGACATTCTACTGTAATGTGCGAGAATTTTTTTTTTATTTGTTATACCTAATACACACCTGATAATTTAAATGCATTTAAATAATAACCGTGTACTACAGAGCCCTATGAAGGACAAACAAACAATATGTCGTCGAATTCAATTTATTCAGTTAATAATCTGAAAAATATTGAGTTAATACTTAAATATAATTAGATAAACTATTGACAAACATATTGATTTAGTATTTCAATTTAAAATATTAATAATAAAAGTCAATTTTTATTTGGTTCATGTCCTTAACGGGTCAGGACAAAAAGATGAACGGGATGAACATTGGGGTAACACTAAAACCCGACACAGAATGCATATAGAATTAGATGAACACTATATTTTAATTAATGAACACACATTTTAAAGGGATGAACATGGTTTTAGGTTGGATGAACATGGTTTTAGGGGGGATAAACATGATTTTAGGGTGGATGAACATGGTTTTAGGGGGATGAACATGGTTTTAGTTTAGGTTAGGTTCGGTAACCGAACCTAACCCCATAAAACCATGTTCATCCCTTTAAAGTATGTTCATCCTTTTATTTCTCTCTGTTCATCCCTTTAAAATGTGTGCTCATTAATTAAAATATAGTGTTCATCTGATCCATATAGGCCTATGCATTCTGTGTCGGGTTTTAGAGTTACCCCAATGTTCATCCCGTTCATTCGTTCATCTTTTTATCTTGACCCGTCCTTAACTGGATTCCGTATAATTCACCTAAACACATTTAATTTGAATTCATTTAACTCATGACTGTGTGCAAGGTATTAGTCAGCATTTGAAGGTTTTTAAGATTAATTTTTAAAAATTGAGTCTCATCAAGGAATCAAAAAAATAAGCTTATGTTTTTTTTTAATAATTAGCCATATTATTAACTTAATTAATTACTTGCACGTTTGTTGTGTTTGTGAACACCCACTGAATCCTGTTTCTTACATTTTTTTCTCTCAAAGAACTAAGGTGGCCCACACACATCGCACAGCTAAAGTCGATTTCTACTGTAGCTTTTAGGGTGGCATTATTGTCTCATTTTCTATATTGCAATTTCAATGGAGCTACCGGATAGTACTATCAATAGTTTTACAAACTATAGACGGGGCTATCCGGTTGTTTGAAACTAAAGGTGGGACGAATCCTAAATTTTCTTGAATCCGAATCCTAAAAGGTTCTCGAATCTCTTGTATCCTTCAAATATAAGAATCCTATATTATTCATCAAGAAAGATACAAATAAATTAAATAATATTAAATATTAAATTATTAATAATAAAAAACACAGTGTGGCACTCAGGGTCGCCACAAGGTGATCCATTGGTGATCCGGATAACCACCGAAATTGCAACAATCGCCGGTTTTATTTGTTAGTGAACGTTTTCTATTGGACGTGAATGGAATTAAAAATAATTTTAACCAATGTTTCTAAGTTTAGGATTCGAAAGGTTCGAAAGACGAAAAAAAAAAAAAACGCGAAGATTCGAGTTTTCGAATCTCGAATATTTATCAATATTCGAGTTTTCGAATCTCGAATATTTATCAAGATTCGAGGATTCTCGAAGCGATGCGAGTAGATACAGCACTGAAATTCCAGAATAATTTCCTAAAGAAGAGGACATGATGTCTAAAGAACCCCCCACACTGTCATGGGGCAGAACTATTCACGGTTACTTCAAGACGTGTAGACAGTTGCTATTGTGAGAGTGAACTATCGCAACTTTCATGACAGCTACTCTCATGAAAGATGATAATCGTCGACGTTTGCTTGAAGAAAACATTGTAAAACCTAATTGTTGCGCATCGAAATTAACATTGGGACATACGTTGGATATCCAACGGTTGTACCCATGTTTGTTTCCAATATTTGCCAGTTGGACGTTCAAAATTGATGAACCGGTCAGACTATGTGTCCAACGATCCACGTATGGTGGAGTAAACACAGTCTTATTGACAAGGAAATCGACACCTGTCCGAATACCTTCCAAATACCCCCATTCAACACGCGACATTCGTCTCGCGCGGCCAAACTTGTGTCAAACTACTCCTCCAGCATTGGAGGAAGGAAGGCAGGCATTTGACGTGTTGTGTGTCCCAAGCATTATGTAGATTTTTTTTAATAAATAAGTTTTTCAATATCATGATTAATATTCCTCCTGATTTCGAATTTTTCTGCATATTTTGAATTTCCAATCCTTTAATTCTGGTGACTTTTGTGACATTTGCAACTGGCAACTGAATACAATCAAGTGTAAAGAAACATTTCACAGTAGTGTTGTAAATACTGTTCCAAACTCGACATTTTACTACTGCACATTTAAAAGTTATTTAAAGCGACCTTTTCTGGGTTTTTTTGGGGGGGGGGGGTGATGATTCTTTGGTCGAAAAGACAAGATGGCGCCTGTCTTTTTTATTTTTCTATGACTCTCTCTCTCTCTCTGGAGTGCTTGAAACTCATTCTCTAGTAAATGCATTGGAGCTGAAGTTGAAATTACCCTCCTTTTTTATGGAGGCCTAAGTATGTCAAATTCACACTTGGGCAACTATATCATGGAAGAGCAAGTCAAGCACTATATGTGCTTTATATGGATGTCATTAAAGGTTATAGAGATAGAGCGCCCAAGTGTATATAAATGGGGACCCACCACCACCACCCACCCTTCTTAATGTCTTCTATATGGTGAGGAGATTATTAGCACTTTCAAAAGTCATCCTTAGAATACTAAATAGATATACATAATGTGCTATGATGAGGCAATAACACTTTTTTGGAGGTGGGGGAGGGGGGTGGGTTGGTGACAGACATATTTTGTTTTTTTTTATTGATTCTGAATTTCTGACTCAACTTTTCATCTTGAAATCATAACCTAATGCTTAAGAGACGACAATCCATATGGCTGGGACCAGGTATGATGCAATACCTGGTATAGCCATTTTAATACGATCTTGTCGGTTTTAGTTTACGATTATGTACAGTTATTTTAGAAACATACATGTAATTCGAAGTGTAATAAACACTAATAATTTTCGTAAAAAATGATTCATTTCACCGAAAAAATTCCTCCACCACGTCCCACACCAAGCGGGGTCGGTCAAATGATGGCGATGAACGATGCGACATACGAGTCGGATTTGGTGAAATGTGTTTTACGACCGGCTACTCTGCAATGACGACAGTGACGTTCCGTATAATGTGAATCGACTTTATACTCCAAACCATGCTAAGATTTTTACAAGCTTTGAAGCCAGTAGAAATGAACTTCACGAAGTTACGCTAGTTTAGCTATAAACACATTGTCTTCCAGTTAAGCTTCAAAATATTTCATATTCTATGCCCTATAATGCCTGGGACACACTATGTGTCGAATGCCTTCCAAATTCCAATGCTGGACGAATGATAGTTTGAAACACAGTGTGACCGTGAGACGGATGTCGAGTGTCCAACGTTCGACATTGGAGAGTATTGGAAAGGCATTCGGGCAGGTGTTGGTTTTCTTGTCCCGCTTCAACAGGCCTCGCCCACAATGGAATGTGTTCACAGCACCATTCGTGTGACTCGGAACCAATGTTGGACACATAGTTTGACCGATTGGTTCAACAATTGCAAACATACAAGTGCCCTATTTGTGTGTTTGAATTACAAGGCTTGGTTTATATTTTCTTGCTAAGCGACAAAGCAGCCTGCGATGCGAAGCTTCAAAAATAACGTCAGAGCTTCAGATTTTTGCCTTTGCCAGAGCTTGACTCTAGCTTTGAAATTGTTCAACTTTTCAAAGCTTAGCAATTCAGAAGACAGGCAATTAGAAATCGGGACGAACAGGACGGAGCCAACTTCTGTTTGTCTAATTGCCTGTTTCAGAATCAGAAGTACCAATCAGGAAATGGAAACACAAATGAGGCGAACAAGTCAGTCCTTTTCTTCCTCCAGAAGAGGCGAAGGGTTCTATTGTTTTGTACATCTGTTTCATAAGGTATAAAGGTTAGAAAATCATGTAAACCTTTGTTGTGTTTGTATGAACAAGCTAAGCTTTGGTGAGCGTGTTTTTAGGAGCTTGTTCAAAGCTTGCAAATCTTAGCAAAGTTTGGAGTATACGCGAAGGAAAAAATCTGAAGCTCTTGACATCATTTTTGAAGCTTCGCAGGCTGTTTTGTCGCTTAGCTAGTGAGTATAAACCAAGCCTAACAATGTTACCAAGCAAAGCTTTGATCAAGCAGTGTTGTGAATCCTTAAAATGTTTGGCTTTGTTTAAAAAAAATCTCTTAATTGATTACAAATTAGCACTTAAATGGCTTTTAATGTAAAAGAGATCAGTGTTAAAATTCTACTATTGTCCATCCTTGGTTTGAAAAAAAAAAGAACCAAATATGGCTGTTGATTGATTTCAGACAGAATAAGAATGTTTTCATAGCTGTCCATACCAAACATTGACAAAGATTGAATAGAGAGAGAGAGAGAGACAGTGAGAGAGTAAAAAGCCTCCTGTTATTTGAAGAAAGGAAAACATTCCATCAATGAATGGCTCCATATAGTTAGGCCTACTTAAATATAAAAGAGGATAACCCCCCCCCCCCCAATACAAATATAGAAATGTAAAGACATTGATGCGCATTCACATCTGCGCATTTGTGCTGTTTGCCACCATTTTTATCGATTATAAATATCGATCGTCCGTGTTTTGTCACTAAAATAGAATCCATGTGAAAAAAGGGGGGAGGGGAGTAAGGAAGTTGAATAACATAAGAGGAGAAGAGGGGATAAAAGGGGTTTTCATTGCAGATAGATAGATAGATAGAGAGAGCGAGAAGGAGGGGGCTGGCTGGCTCATCCATATATTATTGTCCCCCATATTTGTTTTCTAGTCTGATTCTTGAATTGTTGTCCCTCTTTTTAAGAGTCTGGATATGGAGTTGTCCAATTTTTAGTGGTTATCATCTTTATACCATTATTTGGGGGAAAAAAAAGGATCTTTAATGCTGTTTATGTGTGTTGGCCCCTTTTCATTAATGAAACAGTCTGTTCTAAGTAGAAAAGTGCGATTTTGATTCCTGATGGATCTGGTGGTGTTGTTGTTGTTCAGTTCGGATTTGTGTGTCCAGAAAAGCTCCAAATTTTTGACCTACTTATAATAATACATCATCCAGACATGGTTGTAACAACAAAAAAACAGTCTTATGGAATGAAGAAAAAGACAAAACCATTATTAACAATATAGTTATAATGGTTTTCTGTTTAAGAAAAAATATATGCATTTGTGCCTTTGGAGATGATGACCTAGTGACCAAATAGTGGCCACCATTTTTAGCTGGTTTTTATCCTTCCTCTCTGAAACCGCGAGCTTACGTTTTGACCTCCCACCTTTCTTCAATTATTTGTGCCGCAAACGAACAAAAAAAGGATTTTTTATTTCCAAGAAATCAAAAAAACCCACGTGAAATTCAAGTTCGGAGTGGTGGCCATCATCATCATCATCATCATCATCATGTTCCATACGGTTGTCGCGTCGTCACCGGTCCATCCGGGCCGAGTGGCTACGTATCCGATGCCCTCATCGATGTCACGAGCTCTTACCCTTTCTTCTTCGAACACTCGTCCTCCTCCACCTCATTATCAACACCACCATTACCATCCACCACCTGCCCATCATCATCACCACCATTACCATTCATCTCAACTTCCTCCACAGTATCATCATCCACCTCATCATCATCCTCCGCAACATTATCCTCCACCCTATCATTCCGTTGCTCGGTTACATTCTATCTCACATCCGTCGCCTGTTGGTCCGCAATTACAACAACCACAACCACCTTCACTTCCTCATGTGGCTGCCACACCATCCACTTCCGGTTCGGTTGGTATAGTTCCGATCTCACATCGGCCACTTCCGATTACTCAAAAACCGCCTTCGTCCAATTCGATTTCGGATTCGGTTCTCGAACCGCAGTCGCCGCCGTTTACTCCAATTCAAGTTCTGTGTGCTGTTTGTTGTCTCAGGAGGTAATTTTTCTGCATGTTTACTCCCACCCTTTATGGTGAAATTGTTGGAAAATTTGAAAGAAATTTAGTTGTATTTAAATGGATTGATTTCGATTTGCCGAATGCCATAATATTGTCTTCCTTCCACACTTTTAGGTCGGCTTTTTTTTTACACAGACCACTTTGTGGCGCCTCATAAAGTAGTCGGTGGAGTTTTTTTTTTTAAAAAAAAGGAGATGTTGACACGAGCCTTAAGTGGCGACCATCCCCTGTTTGTCAGTTATGGTAAAAGGTCATACTATGAGCAGGTCCGTACAACGAACGGTAGCCAATGCATTCGGTCGAATGATCGGGTCGTCAATGCTTGGCGCTCGAATTGCCCGTCCACATTCATCGAACCGGATGGTACCAATGAATTCGGTCAATTTCGGCTGCTTATAGTTGTTAAATGATGAATGGACCGGGGATTGGAAACTAACGCCGAACCCCGTACACACTACGGAAGGCCTTTCAACGAACATCCTTTGATGTATCGACTGGTGACCGAACCTTAGCCAAGGCCAACGAATGCATTGAGTGTCGTTTGTTACTTAAAAGCCTCGTTTTCACGGCGATAGTTCTTTTGTGAGAGTAGCTGTCATGAAAGTTGGCGATAGTTCACTCGAAACATTTAGATTGATATTGCATACAAATCCGAGAGGCCTATAATTACAGAAGACAAAAAACTAATTTGTCATATCTAGCTCATAACCGTGTAACAGTCTCAAAAGCAAACTGCAAAATGTTCGAGAACATTTGACAAAATGTTGATTTAGTATTTTCAATTTAAAATATTAATAATAAAGTGAATTTTTATTTGGTGTTCATGTCCTTAACTGGCTTCCGTATAATTCACCTAAACACATTTAATTTGAATTCATTTAACTCATGTGTCTACAAGGTATATTAGCTTGTAGCACATTTAAGCAAATATGGTTCTTGGTTCTATTCGTAATAAATATTGCGCGCGGCCTATTGTTTGTTCTTAAATGTATTTCTGGCCGAAAATAGTTCAATGAAATTCGTGTTCCACTTAAAATTGTTTTATTAACAAGAATATAAATTATGATATAATGCGATTTCATTGTGTGTTTATGAGCAAGTGCTAAATTTTTTTATTAATATAATATTCATGAATTTATTAATGGCTTGGTTTCTTTTAGTTATTTGAAATAATGATTTATATATGAATTTCAGTTCTGGTTTTTTTTTAAGTTAAAAATTCGTACCCTAATTTTATTTTAGAATTTTTCTTTGCTGGCAGTAAAGAACACACAGGTTATAAGGTTGTCCAGTTCCAGCATTTTCGGGCGTCCGTGAGACTCGACAAGATTAAACTACCCAAAAGAAGAAAATGATTAGGGGGCGACTGAATAAGCGCCAAATTGAACAAAAGCCAAACTGAATAACCGCCAAATTCTTGGCTTTTATTCAGTTTGGCGTTTCTTCCATTTGGCGCTTATTCAGTTTGGCATTTGTTCCATTTGGCGTTAGATCAGATTGGCGTTTGTTCAATTTGGCGCTTGATCAGCGCCACCATGATTAGGGCACGGATTTTTATGTAATATTAAGGAAATATTTCACAATCTGTGGCCCTATAGACCCAATTGGAAAGTAAAAATTGCTTTTAGATCAACAAAAATTATGATTTTTTTTCAATCAAAAAATACTGGTTAGAGGTTAGAACTCTAGTAAACAACTGATAGTAACCAGATATCTAGCCTCTAACCAACCCTTTTGATTAGAAAACAAGAAAATTAAACAAAAAAAGAACATGTTTTTTTGTGATAATATAAAATAATGGTAATAAATGGGAATAAATGGTAACAGTTGAGAAAAAGTTAATATTAAACAAGATTAAATGGTAAAACTCGAGAAAATGTTTAAATTAAACAATAATAAATTGTAAGACTTGAAAAAAAGTTCAAATTAAACATTAATTAAGGGTAAAACTTGAGAAAAAGTTAAAATGAAACAATTCTGAAAGGTACAATTTGAGAAAAAAAGTGAAAATGAAACAATAATTAATAGTAAAAAATTTAAATAAAGTTGAACAGCATTTAAGAACAAGAAAATTCACAAAAACATGGTTTTTGTTTATACTCGCTTTTATAAAAAAAGGTCTAAAAAATAAAATAAGATGTAATCCTTTCTTGTGTTGTTTGTGTGAATTATATTTTCAATTATGGCATCCGACAAACAAACGAACAAATTATGAAGTTAAATAAAAGCGAGTAAAAGGCGTAATTAAAGTTGCTCTAATAATAATAATGATGATGATGATTACGTCACAATTGGCACTTGGGCCGCAAATTGAGAAACAGTTGCTTTAATATTGCACAAAAATCCGATCTCTGTAAGGGTTGGTTTATACTCCCTTGCTAAGCGGCAAAGCAGCCTGCGAAGCTTCAAAAATGACGTCAGAGCTTCAGGTTTTTGCCTTCGCCAGAGCATGAAGCTAGCTTTGAAATTATTCAACTTTTCAAAGCTTAGCAACTCAAAGCACCAATCAGGAAACGGATAGACAAAAGGGGTGAATAAGTCACACCTTTTTTCTTCCAGAAGGGGTTCCATTGTTTTGTGTATCTGTTTTATAGGATATAAAGGTCATAAAATAGGGTAAACTTTGCAAGGCCACATGTATGTGTGAACAAGCTAAGCTTTGGGGAGCTAATTTTACAGAACTTCAAAGCTTGCAAATCTTAGCAAAGTTTGGAGTATAAACCTACCCTTAGGGTTGGTTTATACTCCCTTACTAAGCAGCAAAGCAGCCTGCGAAGCTTCAAAAATGACGTCAGAGCTTTAGATTTTTTTCTTAGCCAGAGCTTGAAGCTAGCTTTGAAATTGTTCAACTTTTCAAAGCTTAGCAACTCAAAGCGCCAATCATGAGACGGATACACAAATGGGGTGAACAAGTGACACCTTTTTTGCTTCCAGAAGGGAAAGGGTTCTATTGTTTTGTATGACTGCTTTATATAAGGGTATAAAGGTTAGAAAATATTGTGTAGTTTGCAAGACCACATGTTTGTATGAACAAGCTAAGCTTTATTGAGCTTAAGGAGCTTCAAAGCTTGCGAATCTTAGCAAAGTTTGGAGTATAACCCTACCCTTATAATGCTTCTCATTATTGTGTTCTCGAAGCGTCATTTACCAATTTGAAATAATTAAAAAATTTAATGTCGAGGAAAAACATTATTTTTGAGCGCCTTACTGAGCAAGCGACAAATGAAAGAAATGCCAAAATTGTAGAGAGAAAAAAGGTATAAAATTGTGACAGTTATACATTATGATGTCACTCCTTGTGCGTTATTATTATTATTATTATTATTAGAATGACTGTCATTTTATACTGTACACTAGTCAATGGCAGTAATATGACAATAATTATCATAATATTTTGCAGTTTGCTTTTGTGACTGTTACACGGTTATGAGCTAGATATGACAAATTAGTTGTTTTTTTCTTCTGTAATTATAGGCCTCTCGGATTTGTATGCAATATCAATCTAAATGTTTCTCTGTGGCTCAAGGGTCAATTGTGAAGTACGAATCCCCCGTTTAGATCAACCAACAATTTTGGATTTTTTCTAATCAAATATCCTGATTAGAGGCTAGAACTCTAATTGAAAACTAATAGTAACATGACAGCTAGCCTCTAACCAGCCTTTTTGATTAATAAAAGCATAATTGCAGTTGCTCTAATAATAATGATGATGAATTGCTTCACAATTGTCCTTTGGGCCACAAATTGAGAAACATTTGCGTTTGAAATTGCATAAAAATCCGAGTCCTAGTAAATTTTAAAGGTTTTTCTTGTGTTTGCAGTAATTATTTTGAATAAACTTTAAGAAAGGTGGAAAAGTGGGGAGGAAGGGAGGGGGGGGGGAAATGGAGGGTTTGAGCGAGTTTTAAACTTTGCTTTAAAAAAAAATGCAAACTTAAGAAAATCCTTCAGGGGGTCTTTCTTAGATGTTCGAGGGGGGAGGGGAAGAGAGGGGCGGGTTTAAAGTGGCTAAAATTTGAGGGAGAGGAGGAAATTGTTTTCAAGAGGAGAATTTCACTATCATATTACAGGGTGTGACAACAAGAATGTAACAGAAGGTGGCTTCAAGACTTGAGAAAAAGACACTACAAACTTTTTCTTGGGGGGGGGGGGGGTTGTTCATGAATTACAAAACGGTCTCACTTAATGAATTATCTGTGGGACAACTGGTTCTTTCAGACATGAGCACCTGTTCACGATTCATGGACTCATAATGGGGTGGAGGGGTGCATTTGAGAACGCCTATCTTTGTTGATTCCCGTACTTTGTACGGACTTATTCTTGTGCTCCTATAAATGCATGCATTTAAAAGGTTACCTCGCAAAATTACTTCAAAAAATCTCCACAAAGAGCGCTAGCATCGTTTTTCCATTGAGCCCATAGACCCCAATGTTAAAGGAAAATAATGTTAATTTTTAAAATAAACACAGTCGCGGCGGCAATATGTTTATTTTTCGTATTTGAAGTTGTCCAATTTTGATGGTTCAAAGTGCAATGTGCACCTTAAATATATGCTGATCGAGTAATAGAATGACAAAAAATTGGAAAGTGTGTTTCTATTTTTTTTTTTAAAAAAAACTTTAAAAATCGCGAATTTCTAACTTTTATGTTAAAACTCCATTGAGTACGCGCTTGTAAGCAAAAAACAAACATCCATTAAAATGTTTTTAAAAATACGTAAAAATAATTTTAAAAAACTACAATTAAACTACAGTGAAGCCAAAATACATTGGCGCACGTGCTGAATTTTGTCTGTTTTTTTTTAAAATTATTTTTACGTATTTTTACGAGCATTTTAATGGATGTTTTTTTTTTCTTACGAGAGCGCCATACTCAATTAAGTTTAACATAAGAGTTAGAAAGATAGTTTTTTAAAAATATAACCGCACTTCCCAATTTTTTGTCATTGTATCACTCGATCAACATATATTTAAGGTGCACATTGCACTTTGAACCATCAAAATCGAACAAGTTTAAATATGAAAAAATAAACATATTGCCGCCCCAAACGCGTATTTTTTAAAATTAACGTTTTCTCTTTAACATTGGTTCTATGGGCTCAATAGAAAAACGATGCTAGCGCTCTTTGTTGAGATTTTTCGAAGTATAATTTTGCGATGTGTAGCTTCTTAATCATAATCGTTTTCACCCCTTTAGAAGTTTTGACTTTTTCTCCTTCAGCAGTGGCTGCAGGTGTCAGGTTTTTCGTGTCTATACGTTTGGGGGTTTTTTTCTTGACACCCTGTATATATTTTGTGTCCAGGTAGACGAACGGGATTCTCAAAAAAACTTCATACCATTGATGCCATTCACCTTGATGATGATGATGATGGCTTCTTCTTATGAAAATTTTCAATCATTTGAGTAAAGTGAAGAGAAAGAGAGAGAGAGGACCACCACTAGAACCACTCTTGTTTTTTTTTTTGGCCCACTCTCTTTTTTCTTCCTGTATATATTCGGGGTCATTTGTGTCAAGTGTGATAGGGAGAGAGGTGTCTGGTGGGCCACAATGAAACTTAAGAAAGGAAGAAGAGAACCAAAAACTTAATGTGTCTGAAACCCAACTGGAAGTTGGGATTTTAAGTGACAATTTAAAGGTGATTTTGTTTCCAGTTATTTTTAGTTAAAAACTGACAATATTCTTCTTTTCTGATAGAAACTGGTCAGTTTATGTCCAGCTGTTAAGAAGGATATTTGGTCAGTTTGTTGGTTTTTGTTCAGCAACTTTTAAAAAAGGATATTTGGTCAGTTTGTGTCCAAGTATAATTTGGATAAACTGCCTTAAAAGTGTAATATGAGAGAGAGAGCTCACTCAAAAACAAGTCTAAAAATCCTCACTTTGTGGACCAGTTTGATATTTTTTTTTGGCTGTTTCATTTTGGATTATTACTTCCTTTTTTGACACCTTGCCTTTTTTTGTTGTTGATATAAATCTACTTAAATTGGTTTTTTATTGGTAAAAACTCATTTTGCCAGGTTGTAACACCGTTTGTTTTTAGTGGTTTCCAGAGATTTGGTTGTTTTTCTCGTTTCTTTCTGGATTTATCGGATTTTTGAAGTTGTTTTTCTTTAGAAACACAAAATTGTGGTCATGTGTTTGTGTTTGTATGTGTGTGTGTGTGTGTCTGAGAATTGGATTTATTAATTTGGATCAAATTTAAGGTATTTTTTTTTAAATAGTAGCAAGAAAATTTAAGGTTTTTTTCTTCTTCTTCTAGGCATTGGGCCATTCGAATCCCGCGATTCTTGAAAAATATTTGAGATTCGAAAAGTCGCATCTTTGCGCTTTTTTCGTCTTTCGAATCTTTCGAATCCTAACCTCCTAAAAAAACTGTTAAAAATTTTGGTAAAATTAGTTTTAACTCCATTGACTGACGTCCAATAAGAAGCGTTCAATAACAAAAAAAACCCGACGATTGTTGGCAATTTCGATGGTTATCCGGATCACCAATATCACCTTAAGGCGGCCCTGAGTGCCACATTGCCCTTCCAGTTATTAAAACACTTTCTAGTTTCTTTTAATTTTGCTCCTGAAAGAAACTCGGTTAACTCTAAAGATACAGTAATCTGTTAACTCGAAAGACACTCGGTTAACTCGAAAGACACTCGGTTAACTCGAAAGACACTCGGTTAATTCGAAAGACACTCGGTTAACTCGAAAGACACTCGGTTAACTCGAAAGACACTCGGTTAACTCGAAAGACACTCGGTTAACTCGAAAGTCACTCGGCTAACTCGAAAGTCACTCGGTTAACTAAGGAGCCTCGGTTAACTGTTAAGTCTGTAAAGAACTCATAAGACACTCGAGATTCATTCAGTTAGTTAACTCTGAACGCGCATTCATAAATAGAAAACTTGTTCTTAAAACTAGCTGACTTTTCAAATGAAAATAATTGACATTCCTTTCGCTTAAAAATGCAAAGTGGAAAACAGCTTTTCGGGTTTTTTTTGTTGTTGTTGGTATTCGTGGTTTTGCGTACAACAACTATAAAGCAAACGAATTTTCCTTACAAATACAAACTCGGTTATTAAGGAGCAGCAAAGGCAAGCACAGTATTATTATTATTATTATTGATCGTTTTCATAAGACTATTTTTAAAGAGAGAATTTTTAGTTTATATTTGAAAGGTTGGACGAGTCATTGCCATTACTATGGCACCAGCAAAGAATAACCCGCACATTCTTTTATTCGTCGACTTGTCCACCGGAGTGACGTCATATGTATAGACCCGACCTCTTATACCTTGTAGACACACAAGTTAAATGAATTCAAATTAAATGTGTTTAGGTGAATTATACGGAATCCAGTTAAGGACATGAAAAAAATAAAAATTGACTTTAATTATTAATATTTTAAATTGAAATACTAAATCAATATTTTGTCAATAGTTTCTATATTATATTTAAGTATTAACTCAATATTTTCAGATTATTAACTGAATAAATTGAACTTGATATATATTGTTTGTTTGTCCTTCTCGGAGCTCTGTAGAACACCTTTCTTATTTAAATGCATTTAAATTATCAGGTGTGTACTAGGTGTTACTCCGCTGGATAAATCGTTAAATAAAGGAATATGTGGTAAATGTCATCATTAGTCTCGAAGGTTTTCTTGTTTTATGAGAAATGATTATAATGCGAAATTAAGTTATTAGATACTAGAATGGTAATAAACGAGTCACCTGAAGTTAATTTCATTAATGATATCTTTCAAAATAAAAATTTCGCAAATATTGACGTTTTTGAACACAAAAAATGATTTATTTTAAAATACAATGGTTTATTAACAGCTGGTTTTTTAAAAAAAAAACTGATTATATTGTTTTTCGGAAGAGCAAAATTAAGAGAAACTAGAATGTGTTTTAGAAACTAGATGGGTAGCTCAATCGCTAATGTGGCTTTATAGATATTTATTTTGCTTTTTTCCCCCCACTGCAGTGGCTAATGCTATATGCTTCGTAGACGTTTTTGTAAAATTTGGACGCAAAAACGTCAAGCATACGTTTTTTTTTTTATAATAACATTGTTATTTTATATATATAATATCCCAGGTCTGTGTGTGTGTGTGTGTGTGTGTGTGTGTGTGTGTGTGTGTGTGTGGAGTAACAAAACCATTGAAGCACGTCGGAATTTATATAAATTTGAATAAATGAACCGTTTTTTTTTCTCAAGGTCAACTATATGTTGAACTCTTCCTTTGGAAAGTGTAGAAGGGGGGGGGAGAGAGAGGAAAAGTGGGAGGGGGTGAGGGGAAAAGTTTGGACAGTGTAGAAGGGGGAGAGAGAGAGAAAAGTGGGAGGGGGTGACTGAAATTGAAATGAAAGGAGTATAAAAAGGAAAAAACGACGCGCATGCGCGCAATTGCCTGTGAATTTTGCGCCCGTCATGTATGATGGGTTACCCCACTAGTTTTATTATATTTTATTAATAACATTATCTTAAAAAATAAACAATTTTTGAATATGAACCCGGTTTTTAGGTTTATCGCATTGACATTATTTTCATGAAAAACTATTTTCGCCTTTTTCAAACTTGTCAAAAAAAGTTTATTTTGAAAGATATGAAAAAAAAACTTTTAGCATTATTAACAACTATTTTAGTTTCTAAAACATTTTGAATTTTTTTCGTAATTTTTCTCCTCAAAACCGCGAATGAGGGAAGTGACCTCTTATCTTATGATAATAATTTGGTTGAACCGTCGGACTGTCGTAACTAAACGTAATTAACGTTAATGTAAGCAGTTTACTGTAAAGTCGACCAATAGATGGCGCTGCTAACGTCAATCTTCAATCACTTTTTCTATATAAAACAATAAACGGTAATGCGCATACTCACACCAAGTTAAAATGCTCAAACGCTAGTCTGTCGTAACCCTGTAGCTAACACTGTGATTGGCTACTGCGAGAATACGTCGTGCGCGATAGGGAATTTAATTTTAAGTTTTTTCGGACGGTTTTTTATTAAGTATCTTTACTGATTGGTTGATGAAAATGTATTATTATTTAATATTAAACTACATTTCCGTATTTTGTACGGGCAATTATTCTAGTAGAACATAATTGCGACACAGGCATCGGTAGACAGCTTCATAATTTCTTTGGCTCCGCCCCTTTTATGAGCGTCAACAATTTCTAATTGGTTTGTTACTGGGTCTGTTGTCACATGCTCCGCCCTTTTTAATTCTAATTCGTTGATATTTGGTCTGACGCTCATAAAAGGGCGGAGCCAAAGAAATCCTGAAGCTGTCAACAGATGCCTGTATTGCGACTGGCAGTGAGAGCGCCATCTGTGAGGAGAAAGAATAAAATAAATATTTATAAAGCCACCTTCAGGGTATTATCAATTTATCTTGTCCACAGGGTCATTTGCTGAGGATCACATTCTATTGTTTTGAATTGGAAGAGGGGGGGGGGGGGGGGGGTTCAAAGTGAGGCACGGTGGGCTTAACTTTCCCCAGAGGAGGCTTATATAAGTTATAACCAGCTTATGAGGGAGGTTAAAGGTGGGAAGGAGGGTTAAAATAGCTACAGGGTATGAAAAAAAAAGAAAGTTTAATATGAATTATTCATGATGGCCAAGAATGATTTTTTTTTTGGTGTGTAATCTTTTTCGTGGTTGTATTTTTTTTTTGTTTGGTTGAAACCATATTTTTATTTAGAACAGGTGAGAAGGGGGTGGCTGGGTAGGTTGGAAGATGAGTCTAATTGTTGTTTTAGGGGATTGATAGGGGGGGGGGGAGAGAGTAGGCCTGCCACCTGTGCTCACAGGAGAAAAACATGATTTCATTTTTATCAACAAAAAAAAATGAAAATTATATCTGTCATAAGTGATAAGAAGAGCCTAACCTAGATTACAAACAGGCAATTAGAAATCGGGACGAACAGAAGTAGGCTCCGCCCTTTTTATGACGAACGGCAACTTCTAATTGGTTTGTTGTGTGGTTCGACGTTGAAAAGGGCGGAGCATGTGACGTCAGACTACATAACCAACCAATTAGAAGTTGTCGTTCGTCATAAAAAGGGCCGAGCCAACTTCTGTTCATCCCGTTTTCTAATTGTCTGTAGATTAAAAATGGCGGCCATTTTGTTTGTTGGGGGGGGGGGGTTAATAAAAACAATTTTATCTCTTTGAATACACCTTGAATTTTTTTTTTGTTTTTTGTTTTGTTTTTCGGCGTTAACGATTTTTTTTTAATATATATTTTTGGAATATTATTATGGTTGTCAACTTGTCATCTTCAGATAGTGAGCTTTTTGAAAGCCACGGTTACCTGATTAGCAATTCTATTTGTAAGTTTTAAATCCGTTTACAAAATTATGGCAGAAAAGGGAGGGGGGAGGGGCCGGGCGGGGGAAAGGTTCGATTTTCTGCATTGTTGTCAACTTTACAAGTTGCCGCACTTGTAAATTGAAGCTTGTGACGTCAGAGAGGGTTTCAACAAAAAAAATATTAAGTGGCGTAAACACTACTTGAACCGAGCCTGTGTGTGTCACTTGAGAAAAGTTTGTGTTAAGAGGCTACATTGCAAAAAATCTCCACAAAGAGCGCTAGCATCGTTTTTCTATTGAGCCCATAGACCCGATGTTAAACGAAAAAATATTAATTTTTAAAATACACAGTCGCTGCGGCAATATGTTTATTTTTCATATTTAAAGTTGTCCAATTTTGATGGTTCAAAGTCCAATGTGCACCTTAAATATATGCTGATCGAGAGATAGAATGACAAAAAAAATTTTTAAGTGTGCTTCTATTTTTAAAAAATATTTCAAAATTGCCGATTTCTAACTTTATGTTAAAACTCCATTGAGTACGTTCTCATAAGCGAAAAACATCCATTAAAATGCTCGTAAAAATACGTAAAAATAATTTTTAAAAAACAGAAAAAAAAATAAGCACGTGCGCCAATGTGTTGGGTTTAATTGTGGTTTTTAAAAATTATTTTTATGTATTTTTTACCAACATTTTAATGGATGTTTTTCTTACATAAGAGTTAGAAATTCACGATTTTGAAATATTTTTTTAAAAATAGAAGCACACTTACCACTTTCTTGTCATTCTCTCACTCGATCAGCATACATTTAAGGTGCACATTGCACTTTGAAAACTTAATATTGGACAACTTTAAATATGAAAAATAAACATATTGCCGCCGCGACCTGCGTATTTTAAAAATTAACATTATTTCTTTAACATGGTGGTCTATGGGCTAAATAGAAAAACGATGCTAGCGCTCTTTGTGGAGATTTTTAGAAGTAATTATGCGATGTAGCCTCTTAACAGAGTATTGACTACTTAAATTAATTTAGTCTTGTACAATTATATGAACTTTTTCAAAAAATAGTAAAACAGAAAAAAGAACTGGCAACACTGGTGTCTTTTCAAAGAGATCCCCATTGCTTTAAATGGCACATTTAAAGTAATGGTGGTCTCTTTAAAACGACACCAGTGTTGCCAGTTTTTTTTTTGGGTGCTTTTTTTCAGGTTCAGTGGTTTCTGATTTTTCTTGTATTTTCTTGTAACTTTTCTTATTATATAAGAAAAGAATTCTTGAACCCTTAAAATTTGGCGTTTCTTTTATTTTCTTAGAAGATTAATAATGATTATTACAACGTTGGTTGGTTAGTTTTGTTTCATTTTGCCAGTCAGTGGCCCTATTTTCTCACGGCCTTGGTGGACCATTACTGGTTTGATGTTTGTGTCTGTGTAATATACATTATAACGTGTGTAATATGTGCGTGTGTGTATTTTTTTGTTGTACCTTTGTATTGGGCCACAAAATATTATTTCTCACTTCTAAACTTGAAATAAAAAAAAAAATGTAAGGAAGGTTATTATGATATCGTGAGAATTAAACCAGTGAGTGAATGGGAAAATCTTGTATGTTTTGAATTCAGGTCTCGGAAAAAAGATGTGTTCAACTTCATATTTCGAGGTAAAATTTGCTTTCAATTTTTATGGATATTATTATAATTATTATTATGAATTTAATATGGCTGTGAAGAAGCAACACAACACTTTTAAAGTTTGAAAATAGAAATCATGTCAGGAGTGTGACAGGTAGGAGGGATGGGCCAGTCGGATCCTCGAATCCAGCGAATCTTGAAAAAATATTCGAGATTCGAAAACTCGAATCTTCGCGCTTTTTTCGTCTTTCGAATCCTCGAATCCAGCGAATCTTGAAAAAAATTCGAGATTCGAAAACTCGAATCTTCGCGTTTTTTTCGTCTTTCAAATCCAGCGAATCTTGAAAAAATATTTGAGATTCGAAAACTCGAATCTTCGCGCTTTTTTCGTCTTTCGAATCCTCGAATCCAGCGAATCTTGAAAAATATTCGAGATTCGAAAACTCAAATCTTCGCGCTTTTTTTCGTTTTTTTTCATCTTTCGAATCTTAACCTAAAATTAAAAACGTTGGTAAAATAAGTTTTAACTCCGTTGACGTCCGATAGAACCGATTCATTAACAAACAAAACCGGCGATTGTTGCAATTTCGGTGGTCGGACCCGGATCACCAATATCACCTTGTCGCGGGGACCCTGAGTGAAACCACACTGTGTTTTTTATTATTAATAATTTAATATTTAATATTATTTCATTTATTTCTATCTTCTTAATGAATAATAATATATGATTCTTATGTGAAGAATTCGGGAGATTCGAGGAAATTTAGGATTCGTCCCACCTCAAGCATGTAAAGACAGGGAGATACAGTAGTTTGCCCCGCCGTTTTATAAGCGTCAAACCAATTGAAAAGGGCAGGGCATGTGATGTCAGACCACATAACAAACCAATTAGAAGTTGCCGGTCCTCATATTTCAGAAGGTGTTGTGGACAAACAAACAAATTATGAAGTTAAATAAAATCGAGTAAAAATAGACGTTGTCCTCATTCAATTTCAAAAGAAACTAAGCAGAAATGGTTTCAAAATATGTGGTGATTTCGAGAGACAATCCAGGATTGAAAAGCCAAGCTGGACGATGCAGAATTGATCGTCTGCACTCAGCTTTTTTAGACGCAACAAGAATTCAAACCCAATAGGTTTTTATTTAGACATTTGAAAGAGAAACCTTGGAAGATTGCGTCTAAGTCTAGACGTTGAAGAAAACATTGGACAGCATACTTAGATAATTTAGATTTAGACTCAACATTCTGTGTCACTTTCGTTTAGATTTGAACTCTTCTTTCTTGACTTTGGAGAAACAGAATTATGGGGGGTTTAAAAATCTGTGTTTACACAGATCTCACAAAATCACTAAAGTCACTTTTCTCATATTGGAGTTCATATTCTCAGTAAATACTCTCTTGAGCCTTGACCCATTTGGATACATAACTCCTTCCTAATGGTTGTTGTTAGCTTAGGAGAGTCGAGATTTAAAAGGTTAGACTACACAGGCAGTTAGAAATCGGTCAGAAGTTCAGTGGGCTCCACCCTTGTTATGACGACCAGCAACTTCTAATTGGCTGGTTATGTAGTCTGACGTCGCATGCTCCACCCTTGTCAACGTCAGGCTACATAACCAGCCAATTAGAAGTTGCCGGTCGTCATAACAAGGGCGCGGAGCCAACTGAAGTTCTCTCCTATTTCTAACTTGCCTGTCTAGACTACTGCATTGCACATTTATACAAAAGCTGCTTGTTTAATTTTGCTTCACAGCCTAAGAGGTTAGGTTGCAAGGTAGTTGGCGCCGGCAACCACCATAGGTGACTAGCTACACTCGCCAATACAGGCATTTAGAAATCGGGACGAACACAAGTTGGCTCCGCCCTTTTTATGATGACCGGCAACTTCTAATTGGTTTGTTGTGTGGTTCGACGTTGAAAAGGGCGGAGCAGGTGACGTCAGACTACATAACCAACCAATTAGAAGTTGCCGGTCGTCATGAAACGGGCGGGGCCAACTTGTGTTCGTCCCGATTTCTAAATGGTTGTCTCGCCAATTATATTAGTTAAAATCGAATGCCTTTTAGCTATAAAAGCGTCCAAAACCAAGGTTTGTTGAGTAAGGTGTGATCATAGTTTTCAGCCAATAAAAAAGCCCCCCCCCCCCTGGAACAGCTCTGTGACGTCACGATACTTTCAGCTTGTAATACCAGACCATTGCAGTTGATGTTATGTACGTTGAAAATTAGTGTTTTGAAATGTTTATAAGTTGTGAAAAAAACATCAAATGTTTCCTATTGATTTTTTTTTTCATTACACAATATTTATTAAACTATTACAATGTATTATAACAATAATTACGATATTTTTTATTCATATATAACACAACTATCATGTTTTCTATTGACATTTTTTGTTATATTATACAGTATATATTATAATATTAATATTATAATAATAATACAAGCCTATAATAATATTGTTTATATTATATTATAATATTATATTAATAACAATTTTTTAGATTTTAATACAACATACCTCTATTTCATTATATATTATAGATTTTAATATATTTATTATTTATTTATTTATTTATTATATAATAAATAATAAAGTTTAATGTTATTAATGTTAATGTTTTACAATAATTATTATAAAATTATTAATATTGAATTATAATATATTAAATATTTGATTAGATATTAGTAGGGTAGCCCGTCCTAGGACTGTAAAATTCTTGTCAAAACATCGTCAAGATTTACCCAATGATTTCCTGTGTTTTGTCATTTTTTGCAGTTTTGTGTCTTCGGCGAACATTCGTCAAAAATGTGGCGCACATTCGTCAAAAATGTGGCAAACATTCGTCAAAAATGTGGCAAACATTCGTCAAAAATGTGGCGCACATTCGTCAAAAATGTGGCAAACATTCGTCAAAAATGTGGCAAACATTCGTCAAAAAAATTCGGCGAACATTCGTCAAAAAAATATATATATATAAGCAATTCAATATACAAGCATTTCAATAATACAGTAATCACCATCCATACTAAACGAGCACAAACCCCCCCCCCCCCCGGATATTAACTCGATATTTTTGTTTTTGAACAAGAGCGAGTGAATGTTTGCTCGCTACTTACCAATGTTCGGTTAGAACATAGATCACGAAACAATGATGCATTTTAGTTAGGGGTGGGACGAATCCTAAATTTTCTCGAATCTTTCGAATCCTTCAAATATATAAGAATCCTCTATTATTCATTAAGAAGATACAAATAAATGAAATAATATTAAATATTAAATTATTAATAATAAAAAAAACACAGTGTGGTTTCACTCAGGGTCAGGCCACAAGATGATGACATTGGTGATCAGGATAACCACCGAAATTGAAACAATCGCCGGTTTTTTTTTGTTAGTGAACGCTTCTATTGGACGTGTCAATGGAGTTAAAACTAATTTTACCAAATTTTTTAACAGTTTTTTTAAGGTTAGGATTCCAAAGATTCGCAAGACGAAAAAAGCGCGAAGATTGGAGTTTTTTAATCTCGAATATTTTTCAAGATTCGCGGGATTCGAGGGTTCGAATGTCCCACATCCCTAATTTTAATGTGTACAGTGAAAGTTATTTCAAGATAAAATTAATTCTGGTAGATAAAAAAATCAACTTAGATGATTTAATTAAAATTTATTTGAAAAATCATTTTCTTTTACGACGGACTTAGTCGCAATTTTCAGACATATTTTGTTTTTCCACACATAAGTAAATGACGAAATTGCACAACATTTTTTTTTTATTTAACCAAAAGTGTCATATTATTATTATATGAAATATTTTCTTTCTGTCGGTTTTTTTTTCGATTTTTACGATTATGATGTGCATAATAATTTGATAGCGTCGTCAAGTTATCAAAATTCTTGTGTCGTTGTGCATTCGAATGCGAAATGCGATGTTTGTGGTAAGTACGGCACATTTTCTCGCGGTCTCGATCTTAGGTTTTTTAAAAAAAAAGGCTTTTAACGTTTGCCTTTTGGTGGTGGTGGTGTCATATTTTGAGAAGTTTGTCATCGCAAGACTAAATTTAAGGCTCAAATTCAAGAAGAGCAGAGTTCAATCTATAGAAGGAAAGAAAAACAAACCTTTTTAAAGGCTACGTAATCAGGGTTCTCTTTGAAACCTGGAAATGACATTTTCGAAAGAGTCAGGGAATTTAGCAAAAAAATATATAAAACCTGGAAAAAGTCCTGGAAATTTATTTTTTTGAAATTTGAATTTCCAATGATTCAAAAAACTGGCCTAAAATCGGAAATTTTTTTTAACGTTAATTAACGTTCTAAAAGAGCTCAGAAGGGCTCACCGGGCCCCCAAAATATCAAACATCTTAAAATAGTACAAAGATTCAATAATTTTAAAAATTCGAAATAAGGTATTTATTTTGGTTTGCCACTCAATCTGGAAACCTGGAAAAATCAGTGAATTTAGCACAAAAAATATGTAAAACCTGTAAAAGTCAAGAAATTTAGCACAAAAAATATGTAAAACCTGGAAAAGTCAAGAAATTTAGCACAAAAATATGTAAAACCTGGAAAAGTCAAGAAATTTAGCACAAAAAATATGTAAAACCTGGAAAAGTCAAGAAATTTAGCAGAACAAATATGTAAAACCTGGAAAAGTCAAGAAATTTAGCACAAAAAATATGTAAAACCTGGAAAAGTCAAGAAATTTAGCACAAAAAATATGTAAAACCTGGAAAAGTCAAGAGAATTTAGAGAAAAAAATATGTAAAACCTGGAAAAGTCAAGAGAATTTAGCACAAAAAATATGTAAAACCTGGAAAAGTCAAGAGAATTTAGAGAAAAAAATATGTAAAACCTGGAAAAGTCAGAGAATTTAGAGAAAAAAATATGTAAAACCTGGAAAAGACAGAGAATTTAGCAAAAAAAAATATGTAAAACCTGGAAAAGTCAAGAAATTCAGCACAAAAAATATGTAAAACCTGGAAAAGACAGAGAATTTAGCAAAAACAAATATGTAAACCCCTTAAAAGTCAGGGAATTTAGCAAAAAAAAAATATTTAAAACCTAAAAAAGTCGGTGAATTTAGCAACAAAAATATGTAAAACCTAAAAAAAGTCAGGGAATTTATTAAAAAAAAAACACGTTTAAAACATGGAAAAAAGGGAATTTAGCAACAACAAAAAACACAAACATGTAAAATCTGGAATTACATGCTTGTATATCACAATGATGCCCATTATTATTGGAGTATACAGCAGTTGTTTTTAATAAAAGGAAAGCGAATTTCACAAAGGAAAATCAGTGGCAACCCTGTTAAGAAAATCGGGATTTTTCTATGTTGGGAACCTTACTTCAATTTGTGACTGGTTTTTTTTTTTTCATCGTTGAATTTGGACCTAAATTACCGTCATTTTTTTTCTACATCAGATATGTTTGAGATTTAGTGAAGATCTGAGAGAGAAATAAACGAGAGGGAAAACGAGTTCCGACTGTACTTTTCAAATGGGTTTTTATATGGTTTTTCGTAACTTCTTCCCTTGCAATTTGTCTTTCATATAATCTACTTTTCAGTAGGTTAAAACGGGTAACGAATATATACATATTTGCATACATTAAGGTGCACTTTCTTATGAATAATTTGCATCTTTACTGGTTTTTGTGACTATTATTGCAACAGTTAAGTTTAGGTGGTTCCTGTTGTATGCAGTTAGTCTTAATATTTAAATACCTTCCAAAGTAACTCAAGTTAAGAGGGGGAGGGCTTCATAGAAAAATACGTGTGTAAATGCAAGTTAGATGGCGCCTGCAACCCCTCCTCTCAATATGTGGCTAGCCTGAAAGTGTGTGTTCAATCAAAATCATGAGCAACATTAAGAACTTGAAGGTGTTTTAAAAGTAGATGGATAGCCAAATCATTATATATATAATATCCCAGGTCTGTGTGTGTGTGTGTGGAGTAACTGTACAAAACCATTGAAGCACGTCGGAATTTATATAAATTTGAATAAATGAACCGTTTTTTTTTCTCAAGGTCAACTATATGTTGAACTCTTCCTTTGGAAAGTGTAGAAGGGGGAGAGAGAGAAAAGTGGGAGGGGGTGAGGGGAAAAGGTTGGAAAGTGTAGAAGGGAGAGAGAGAGAAAAGTGGGAGGGGGTGACTGAAATTGAAATGAAAGGAGTAAAAAAAGAAAAAAACGACGCGCATGCGCACAAATGCCTGTGAATTTTGCTCCCGTCATTTATGACGGGTTACCCCACTAGTCACTTAATAGTCTTTCATCTTTCAAAATAAGCTTTTTATGTGTTTATAAAAAGTTTATTTTGAAAGATGAAAACACCAATTATGTATTAGTGAAAAACTATTAAAGAGACCCCCCCCCCCCATTACCTCCAGAAATTTCTTGTCAAAATATTGTCAAGAATTATTCAACTATTACCAAAACGATTTTTAAAAATCAAAAATAAGTGATTAATATAATTTAAAAAAATTAAAAATCAGTTGACTTTCTGTAAATTAACTTTATGAGATAGATGCGCCACCAAACAACAAACATTGACAACAAAATTCCCCCCAAAGTCTACTCCTCTACTTCGAATTCTGATGTGTTGCGATCACCAGCTCACATTACTTTCATTTCAAAGTAATATGGATTTAATATTTGAATTATTCCCCACGTGGAAGGTTGTATTGAGTTGAATAAGAATAGGGAAAATACCTATATTTTATTAAGGAATTCTGGAAATGTGAGGTGACAACCTTTGCCACATAAATAGGGAAGATACTTTCGTTTTTGGTAATTTAAAATGGCGTCGGTTGGTGGTGACTCAGGAAAAGTCACTTCATTTTTAAGTTTTTTATGGTTTTATTCACTTATTTTAAAATTTAAAAATCGTTGGGTAATTCTTGACAATATTTTGAAAATATATTTTTGGAGGTAATATGGTCTCTTTAAGTGACCCCTTCTATTTTTTTAAAAAAAAAAACACTTTCTAGTTTCTTTTAATTTTACTTCTGAAAAACAGAATAGTTTAGAGTTTGAAAAAATGATCTGTTTTTAGAAGAACATGTTTTAAATGTTATTGAGGTTTTTTCAATTGTCTTTGAGATTAAAGGGGGGAGGGGGAAAGAAGATGGCTGTGGTTGCGGAAAAGGGGGGGGGGCGAGGCGGGTTTCTTAATTTGGTTCCAACTTTCGAGCGTGCCCGTATTTTATTAATCTTTTGTTATCTCTTTTCTCTCATTTCAGTCATAATAAACCTCAGTCAACTTATGTTAATCCGGCTGCCAAGGAAACCGTTTTGCAAACGGAAGTTATTCGAACGCCACCTCAGCACAATTACAGGTTAAGTGGATTAACAAACAAAATTCATTGACATTTTATTTTAACGAGCGCGAATGGCATTAGTTTTACTTGACGATACTAAAAGGTACGGGAAAAAAAAAGAGGCTGAAAGTTGTTCGTTAAGAGGGGGCTCTGTAGTAAAAAATACTTTTGTAAATGCAAGGTAGATGGCGCCTGCAACCTTCATAAGGTGGCAAACTCCACTCGCCAATTAGTTGAAATAGAATGCAGCCTCTTTTAGTTATAAAAGCGTCCAATACAACCTTAATTCATCAGAGCACGTGGACAATCGTACCCAGAACGTAATATAAGTGAAGAGAGAGCACGTGTAGAGAAATAGCGATGACGCAATTAAAAGTTTGCCACGTGACAAAAAAAAGGAATTAAGTTTAGTCAAGAGTTGAAGAGTGTCGTCAGTACATTTCTATGGGAGAAGGGTTAGTGGCGCCATCTAACGATACACGGACAAAATAAAGGATCTACTTGCATTATTAACTCTCGTCTCTTATTTTATAGACTTCAACACTTTTAAAGTTTTGTTCGAAAATAAAACATTAAAATGAAAGGGAAGAAAGTTTGTTAATTATGATTATCTTTCAAAATAAACAACAGGCTTATCAAAATTTTGAAAAAGTGTCGAAAAATCTAAATTAAATATATAAATGGACTTTATCAGATAGATGCGCCACCAAACAACAGACATTGGCAACAAAACCCCCCAAAGTCTACTCCTCTCTACTGAATATGAATAGGGAAAATACCTATGTTTCATTAAGGAATTCTGGAAATGTGAGGTGACAACCTTTGCCACAAAAATGGGTGGGGGGAAGGACAGGCATATTTCATTACGAACGCAACTTCTAATTGGTCGGTTATGTAGTCTGTCGTCACATGCTCCGCCCTTTTCAACGTCGAACCACACAACAAACCAATTAGAAGTTGCCGGTCGTCAGAAAAAGGGCGGAGCTAACGGAATTTCGTCCCGATTTCTAAATGCCTGTGGGGGGGGGGGGGGGAAGGGACTTTCGGGTTTTGGAAATTTAAAATGGCGTCGTTTGATGACTGAGGAAAAGTCACTTAATTGTTAACTTTTTTTATGGTTTTAATGACTTATTTTAAATTTTAAAAATCGTTTTGACAATAGTTGAATAATTCCTGATTATTTTGAAAAGATATTTCTGGATGTAATATTTCTCTTTAAGCAACCCGTTCTAGTTTCTAAAACAATTTCTAGTTTCTCTTGATTTTGCTTTGAAAAAGACAAGAGAGAAGTAACCCCATTGTCTTTTAAAATGATCTGTTCCATCATAAACCCATCTTAATTAAAAATTGAGGATTGAGTTCACAATAATAAAAATGAATATCATCATTATCATCATCACTGATAAAATTGAGATTTCAACTGAATAAAAACAAAACAAAAAGAAGAAAGGCAACAAAATGCGCGCGACCCTTAATATTTTAATATTTTTTTTTGTTTGTTTGATTGCGGAAATGACTGAACAGAAAAGAAAAAGAAAAAACATGACAAGACGACTTTCCTTAGCCCTCCTCCTCCTCCTCCTCCTCCTCGCTAGGGGACCCGGAATCATTGCAAATGTGTGTTGTACATAATTTTCGTTATTATGTCATCGTAATTTAATCATTTTATTATCATTATTATGATTCACAAAGCGTAAAGAAAAGAACAAGAAAATAAAATAAAAGGGGAGGGTTGGGTTCAGTTCACAAGTTGTGTTCTTTTTATTCCTTCCTTTTCATGTCCACTGAATTTTTTTTTAAAAAACATTGAAATTTGTGACATGTTACCCATTGAAAAGCATTGAAGCCTTAACATTTTTACCCTTTGATGACTTTAGTCATCTCTCTGTCTGTCTCTCTCTCTCTCTCTCTTTCTCTCTCTCTCTCTCTCTCTCTCTCTCTCTCTCTTCAAGTAAAAAGTTTTTCACTTCCGGGATTTTCAGAGAATAAGGAATTTAAATGAAGGCATGAATCTGTGACACATAAAATAAGAGAAGGGGGGGGGGGGAGGTTTTGCTTGGTCACACGTACACTTTTTAAGTTTTATTGTGTAAAACGCCTGGCATATTCTGATTATTTTGTCTTTCAGGTGTAAAATGAAGAGAGACGCGAATGTGGTTTGACTAATACACAACAGGATTCTTTGTTGCGATACAGTGTTGCGGGGCTGTTCCGATACAGTGTTGCGGGGCTGTTCCGATACAGTGCTGCGGGGCTGTTCCGATACAGTGCTGCGGGGCTGTTCCGATACAGTGCTGCGGGGCTGTTCCGATACAGTGCTGCGGGGCTGTTCCGATACAGTGCTGCGGGGCTGTTCTTATACAATGTTGTGTGGAGCAGAATCGCAACTGACGCGATTCAGACCCGCAACATTGTTCCGTGTCCACACTAGCTATACTCAGTTTCTCTCTCTCTCTCTCTCTCTCTCCGTCCTTCTGGCTTTCACCATTTGTCATTATCACCTGTGGAAGTAGAACTTGCAAATATAGGCCTAAACGGTGATTCATATGTTGCATACAATGTATACTAGTTTGCAACAGGCAGTGCAGAGAGGACACTACTGTAGATGTCCTACAACAATAATGTGAACATTATTTGAGAGAATGGGTGTCATATCATCATCCTATTTCTCAGCTGGGAACTGACATTCATACTAGCAGGGGACTTATTAGGGAACACTTCTTTAGAGACAACCTGGGTGCCAGCCTAGCTACTTTGTTGACTGTGGGGTTACCCAGTTGATGTATATTGGTTTGGCGGGGTATGCCCATGGGCATGGGGTGGCTTAAAGCCTAACGGCAGGTGGGCCGGAGTCATATTTCACACGGTGATTCATAAAGAGGGGGCAAATAAAGCAGGAACGGTGGTGGGCTCGAAAACTCTTCTCAGCCCATTCGGTTTAAAGAAACAAGAAACATGCATCTGAGCTGACGTGCGATTCAGCCCCCGAAACATTTCAATGTTTTTGCGGGTCTGAATCACAAGTGACGCGATTCAGCCCCGCAACAATGTATCGCAACAAAGATTCCTTAAAAATTGAAAAGTCAAGAGTTCAAAGAACCGTTTACATTGTAAAACCACTTGAAGTTGTTTTATGAACTGCTAATTTTCGAAATCTGGATACTTTTCTGCATTTTAGAAGTCATTCTAAGGAGAAATTCAAAGTGTTAGAAACTAGAATGGTAGATGAATCTCGTTTATTCGGCCATGTTAATTATGCCATGTTGTTTGCACCATACTCTTAATAATTAAATTATACAGGCAATTAGAAAACGGGATAAACAGAAGTTGGCTACGCCCTTTTTACAACGAACGGCAACTTCTAATTGGTTTGTTGTGTGGTTCGACGTTGAAAAGGTGCGGGGAGCATGTGACGTCACACTACGTAACCAACCAATTAGAAGTTGCCAGTCGTCATAAAAAAGGGCGGTTATCCGGTTGATATTGCATCAAAATCCACGCCCTAGTTATAATATAAAAGTAGATCCGTTATACATACATTATACTCGTGCTCGAACCAATTTCGATTGAAAGTCTTGCTTGGGACTCGTTTTTAAGTCAAAATGTCCTTTACAGGGCTCCGTACAAAAATGTCAAGCAAACGGTTTTTTTTTTAGAAACAACATAATGAAAAAATTTCAAAATTGTTTTCAAAACTTGAATAGTAAAAGATTATGCTAGAAGTTTTTTTCAAAAAATTAAAAAATAAACAATTTTATAGCTCAGTTTGAAAAATGACCCGTTTTTTTTTTTGGATTTTCAATTGACATTTCATTGAAAAATTATTTTCGCCATTTTTTCAAACTTTCATAAAAAGTTTATTTTGAAAGATATCATCATAAAAAAAACTTAGCATTTTCATCAACTATTCTAGTTTCTAAAACACTTGACATGTCGAGATTTTTAAAAAAATATCGCATGTCCCGCTTTACAGGGCTCAGTACTGTTTTCATGTTATCTTTCAAAATAAACTATTTCTTGATATAAAAAAAAATTAACAACATTTTTAAGTGACATAAAAAAAGCTTATTTTGAAAGAACATGGAAAAACACTCTTACTTGAATAATAAATTTTGTAATTAAAAATTTTCTAATAAAAATTATTTCATTATTTTGTAAATTTAAAACCTTAAACTATTGTCTGAATGTCATTTTTAAGTTTAAACTTCATTATTTAATTTAAATCTAACTTTATGTTATCTTTTTATGCAAAAAAAAAATAATTACGAATTTATTTCAGTGAAATGAAACTAATGTTAGATAATTTTTTTTTGTTGAAAGAGTAAAATTACTGATAATTTGTATTGATTTTTCTTCTAACAACTTAAAAAATAAATTCAGCCAAATTTAGACACGCATATATTCATTTGATGATGATGATAAAAAAAACCTTATAAATGTGTTATGATAAAAAAAAGTGAAATCGACATTAGAATTTGAAATAAACGAGAAATGTGGAATGCCGTGAAATTGTATTAAACCAAAGGCAAGAAAGAGTTGGAAAGCAGGGGGGGGGAGAAGGTTTGGAATGTATTATTATAACTCTTAAAAGGTGTAATCGATGTTTGTTGAAAAAGGTGAATGACTTTTCCTCCTTATTCAAGTTTAGATAGAGGTTGGTGGTTCTTATGACAGACCAAAAAAATACTATATCTCTTTCTGTCTCAAACAAGATGTGAGATAGATGTGCGAGAGCTCTATACAAAAAGAGAGAAATGTGAGATACACAGAGAGAGAGAGAGAGAGAGAGAGAGAGAAATGGGAGCGATACAGAGGGAGAGAGAGAGAGAAATGTGAGATACAGAGAGAAATGTGAGATACAGAGAGGGAGAGAGAGAAATGTGAGATAGAGTGAGAGAGAGATGTGTGAGATACATAGAGAGAGGGAGATGTGAGAGATACACACAGCAAGAGAGAGAATGTGAGATAGTGCGAGACAGAGAGAAATGTGAGAGATACAAAGAGAGACATGAGAGAGAAATATGAGATACAGAGAGAGAGGGAGATGTGAGAGATACACACAGTGAGAGAGAATGTGAGATACAGAGAGAGAGAGAGACAGAAAGAAATGTGAGAGATACAAAGAGAGACATGAGAGAGAAATATGAGATACAGAGAGAGAGGGAGATGTGAGAGATACACACAGTGAGAGAGAATGTGAGATACAGAGAGAGAGAGAGACAGAGAAAGAAATGTGAGAGATACAGAGAGAGAGAGAAATGTGAGATACAGGGAGATGTGAGAGAGAATGTGAGATACACAGAGAAAGAGACAGAGAGAGAAATGTGAGATACAGGGAGATGTGAGAGATACAGGGAGATGTGAGAGATACAGAGAGAGAGAGAGAAATGTGAGAGATGTAAGATATAGAGATTTGTGTGAGAGATATGTGAGATAGATAGAAAATTGGGGAAAACATGAGATGATACAACATGCCACAAGAATGACAGATAAGTGACAGATATGAGACAGAAGTGATAAAAATGAACCAAAGAAGGTTGATATTAGCAGGAAAAAGGGGGTAATATACTGTATGTGAGATAGAAGATACTGTACGTGAAAAAGATACCTGACTAGAATGGATATGAGATTGAAAGTTATAAAAAAAATGAATGGATCAATAAAGGTAATTACAGGAGAAAAGGATATATGAGATAGCAGGAAAGACAAGAAATATTACAACAAAGACATATGATTTTGAGATAGGAAGTGATAAAGATGGAGATAGGAAGGAAGTTGACAAAGATGGACCAAGGAAGATAGAGATGGCAAAATAAAGAATTGAGATAGAAGTTAGGTGGAAAGACAAGAGATGAGCCATTCCACACTAATTCACCCAAAATTTCAAATTTTGTTGCTCGATCATCACAGATGTTAATGTAAAAAATCACAACACAACTAGAACATAAAAAAATACTCTTAACTTTTTTTGTTTTTAAATCTGGCCATAATTTTTGGAGAATTGGCCCTTTGAAGTTTAACTGTTTTGCTGAAAATGATGCAAATTCAAAAAATGCTAACTCCAAAACTAATAAAGATAGAAAAATGGTTGATAGCTCAAAATAAACGTTTTAATAGTGGGAAGAAAAGAGTACTTAATCATCTTTTCATTATTTTAAAATTTAGGGTAGCATTTTGGTCAAATTTGAACCTGCTGAGGTCAAAGGTCAGAGTTTTTGGCAGTTATGCACTTGTGTCTACTCTAGTGTGTTTTACTATTACTTTGATTGAACTATGACTGCAACATGATAAAAAAATTAGCCAAAACTTTGACAAATCCAATTTGGGTGACCTTTGATCCCGATTTTCGCCCTGTGGGGTGGTCCACCTGCAAAAAAAAACTAATTATGCTATGTGAAAGTTCATTACATTTCCTATCCAGTGATGTAAAAACCACAGATGACATTTTACAGGTTTTTAAAAGTTTTTTAAAGTTTGAAAAATATTTTTAACTTTTAATATAAATTGTAACAAAAAAAACATGTGCATTAAACATATGCAAATTAAAAAACCTGTAGATTATTACATAGGATATAACACAATACATCAATGTTTTTAATGTATAAACTTTCAATTGGTCACTTTTTTAAAAAGGTATAGGTGGAGAGAACTCATTTTTATATATAGTAAAGTATACAATGTATGTATAACACATGTGCATACACAGTACATGTATGTACACTGTATTTTATATGAAAAATGACCAATTGAAAATTTATAAATTAAAAATCGAAATGATCGAAATGTAATCTACGCGTTTTTTAACAATTTATATTAAAAGTTAAAAATATTTTCCAAACTTTAAAAAATTGTCACTTCTTCACCTGTAAAATGTCATCTATGGTTTTTACATCACTGGAAAGGAAATGTAATGAACTTTCACATAGCATAATTAGTTTTTTTTTTGTAGGTGGACCACCACAGGGCGAAAATTGGGGTCAAAAGTCACCCAAATTGGTTTTTTCGAAGTTTAGGCTAATTTTTTTTATTATCTCTTGCAGTCATAGTTCAATCAAAGTAATAGTGCCACATACTAGAGCAGACCCAAGTGCATAACTGCAAAAAAAAAAAAATATGAACTCTGACCTTTGACCTCAACCCGGCCTAAAGCGGGGGTTCAAATTTGAACAAAATGCTAAAAATTGAACGTGTAATTTGACACCCTAAATTTTAAAATTATGAAAAGATGATTAAGTGCTCTTTTCTTCCCACTGTTAACACGTTTTTATTTTGAGCTATCAACCATTGTCCTATCTTTAGTAGTTTTTCGGAGTTAGCATGTTTTGAATTTGCATCATTTTCAGCAAAAGAGTGAAACTTCGAAGGGCCAATTCTCCAAAAATTATGGCCTGATTTAAAAACAAAAAAAAGTTATAGTATTTTTTTATGTTCTAGTTGTGTTATGATTTTTTTTAAATTAACATCTGAGATGACTGAGCAAACACCTTTGGGTGAATTAGTATGGAATAGCTGATGTATCTCTTTAGTGATTTTTCCACCAATCAATTGGTGATATCTCTTCCAAAAAAATAATGCATTAATGAAAGGACTACCACCGGACTTTTTTTATTTTATAAACATAGAGAAAAATGTCGGGAACTGTTTTATTTTTATTGTATAAATTTAAATGTTGAAATAAATGTGAATATTTTTTTAAAAAAATCCTTTGATTTAAATCAATGTGATTTAAATCACTGCCACCCTGAGGTGTAAACAGACGTGAGAGGGGTGTGTTCACAATGCGACTATTTTTATTCATGATCCATCTCACAAGATGATGATGATGATGATGATGATGATGATGATGATGATGATGATGATGATGAAGGAAGAAAAAACCCATCCCTTTTCTTTGCTTTTAACCTATAATTGTGCAGCGGAACAATTTGTCTGTCGTCACAGAACATTGACATTTCTTCAAGTTGGGGTTTTTTTTTCCTTCTTCGTCGTCTTCGTTTTCTCATATTGTCAAAAATGGTCACGTGTTTGTATTATTTCTAACAATTGCTTAGGTTTGTGACTTAAGTTATTGTGAAATCTTGCAAAAATTGCATTCTTATTTGTTTAGTCTTATTGCTCAGGTAACTTGCGAACAATCGTCGGTGAGGTGTGTTTTTTTTTATAAAAGACTTTTATGACGAAAGTCTTTTTATAATGTTACAATTTTTAAGCCTCTTATTGGATCTGAATTGAAGAAGTAAATTTTTTAAAAAAAAAATTTGGTTTTGTTTCATTTTGTTTTTTTAGGCCACAGGATCTTTTGGTTAGACCTACGAGTTTGAGTTCGGCCGTTACGGAACAGCAACACAGAATGGTAATTTATCAATACTAATTGGAATTATCTTTCATTTAGGGGTTGGAATATACAACAGACCACCTTTTAAGCACTTTTCGACTGCAAAATAAAGTCGAAGGCGGTTGGGTTGCGTTTGCAATGTGTTTTCTATGGAAAGACTAAAAGTGTTACAAGAGTCGTCTCGTGTGACAAAAGCCTAAGGAAGGGCCTTGGTACACAAACGATTTTTGAAAGACTTTTCGACAACAAAATGGAGTCAAAGGTCGCTGGGCTGCCGTCTCGATGCATTTCCTATGGAAAGGCTCAAAACGGTTGGTTTTGGCAACAGTCCTACTTCATTTTGCAGTCGAAAAGTGTTCCAAGAGTCGTCTCATGCGACAAAAACTTAAGAGCCCTTGGTACACAAACGATTTTTGAAAGTCTTTTCGACAACAAAATGGAGTCAAAGGTCGCTGGGCTGTCGTCGAAATGTATTTTCTATGGAAAGGCTCAAAGTGGTCCGTTTTGGCGACAATCCGACTTCATTTTGGAGTCGAAAAGTGTTCAAAAAAGTGATCTGTGTGCCGAAAGGTCCTTACAGAACCTTTTTGCAAAGACAATTTTTACGGATTGGCGTATTTTACGAAAGACTGATTGACAGCCTCGGAGAAAGAAATGAAGTGCTTTAATGTCTAGACTCGCCCGTAAGCCGTTTTGACATCCGTCGTAAAACGTTTATTTTGAAAGATTTTAACGACGCCTTTACCGTTGTCAGAAGCCGTCTGAATTACAAAGGCAATTATTAATTGAAAGGTGTTTATAATATCTTGCAAAATAAAACATTTTATAAGTGGAGTCGTCAGCTTTAATGTAAAAAACGTTTATTTTAAAGATGATATCGTTGTGTTTCAAGAAGAAATGTTAATTCTAAAAGGTGTTATTAGAAGCTTTCGTCTGATACGTTTTCACGAATTTGAATGGCGAAATTTTCAAAATAGACGTTTTATAAGCCGTATTTGTTTGCAAGAAAAACGTTTATTTTAAGAGATATCGTACACGTAAAAAGACAAAAGTTGAGTTTTTATGGAATTTATGACGGTATCTTTCAAAATAGACGTTTTATTAGCGGACTCGTCGGGTTTGAAGTAGAAACGTTCATTCTGAAAGTTACTTATTAAAGCTTTCATTTGATTTCTTTGCTTTTTCTAGTTTCTAACGAAGAAGGTTACGTTTTCACACATTTTAATGGCGAAATTTTCAAAATAGACGTTTTTTATAAGCCGTTTTTGTTAGCATTGAAGTAAAAAAAAAAACGTTTATTTTAAGAGATATCGTCCACGTAAAAACACAAAAGTTGAGTTTTTATGGAATTTATGACGATATTTTTCAAAATAAACGTTTTATAAGCGGACTCGTTCATTCTAAAAGTTACTTATTAAAGCTTTCGTCTGATTTCTTTGCGGTTTCTAGTTTCCAACGAAGAAGGAGACATTTTCACGAAATTAATGACGATATCTTTCAAAGTAGACGTTTTAAAGTCAACAAATGGGGCTTCTAAAACGTCATATTTTGAAAAGATATCGTCTATTAATCTTATAAATAGAAACGTTTATTTTAAAAGATATTGTTACGAAAATAGCTTATAAATAACCCGATTTCTTTAAGAGAGCAGTTGAAGAAGAAGAAGAAGAATGTTGTTGACGTATAACGACCGTTGAATCTTTTAATTTGCATTCAAATCTTAACAGAACAAGAAGAAGAGCATAAGCGGAAGTAGTTTACGTTCTCCGGCGGTCAAACGGAGCACTCAGTCCCCTATAACTCAACAGGGATGGCTTTATAAGCAAGGGAGTGATGGACTCATGTTATGGAAGAAGCGATGGTTCGTTCTTTCAGACTTCTGCCTCTTCTACTACAAGGGTAAAAATATATATATACAAGCGATAAATTGGATTTTTGTTTTCTTCCAAATGGGGGGGACTCGGATCGAAATGACCCTTTTGTTTTTCACGGTTTTTTTAATAAGGTCCTGGAGACGACAAAACGCTCGGTTCGATCCTTTTGCCGAGCTACAAGATAAGCCCCTGCATGGCGGATGATCGCATCTATCGCAAATATGCCTTCAAGGTAACGTCTTTGGTAGGAACAAGTTTTTCTGAAGTCGTCGGTGTTGTTGTCGTGTGTTTTGTTGTCACTTTTCTGTGTTTCACCGCGCACGAGATGTTTTGTTCGTTAGGATATTTTCGTACTTATCGGGGGTTTTTTTATTATAAAACATGACGTAGGCTTGGTTTAGGCCTTGTATCCACCTGTTGTGGTTTAGCGTATCGTATCACCGTTGCGTATCGTACCCGTATCATTCACTGATACGCATACGGTGTACACGCTACTCGATGTTTCTCGTATCATCAATAATGCGTTGCGTTTCAAAATGCACGATTTGTGAGATGGCAGACGTCCCCTTTTCATCTAGGTTCGTTTCAACTGCCGAAATGAACATTAACGCGAATGAACAAATATTGTGCAACGGAGTGACCGAAGCGCGCTGCCCGTCCCAACTTACTCCACCGCGTATCGTAACATTTCTTTTATGTGACGGGTGAAAAAACCGAAATGCAGAAATGCAACAAGTGGATACCCAGCTTTGTATTTGGCGAAACGTTATTGTTTATCGTTATTGTATCACTTAGGTTTTGCAAAATATTTTGTTTTCTCGTTTCGTTTATACGATTCTTCACCTCGTACACATGAAATGCAACGACGCCGGTTTTTTTTTAGAAAAAAAAAAACTAGTCAGAACCGCCTTTGTTGTCTTTCAAAAATAGAAAGATGGGCTGTGATTGGCTGCGATATCCTTTCGTTCAATAAAAGTTGGATTATAGTCGGCGTAAAAGCGAAACGAAACGAAGAAAATTTAGTTTCGCAGCAAAAAGTTTACACTTTGTTACTTTTCGTTGCAATAAAATAAAATTTTCTTCTTTGCTCACCTTCGTTTTCAGACAATATTTCGATAGGATTTTATTCTATCTTAAGCTTTGTTTATACTTAGCACAAAGTTACTTTATGATGCTAAGCGAAGAATTATTATCGTTATCGTATCGCTTAGCATCGCATATTGTTCATTTTTCTTGTTTCGCTTTGCTTGGTAGTGTGTTCACACTAAACTTCAATATGGAATGCAACGAAACCTACTTTAAAAAAAAAGTAGTCAGAACCGCTTCGTTATCCTAACAAAAACAGAAAGCTGGAATGTGATTGGTTGCGAAGTTCTTTTCGTTCAATGCGAAAACGAAGGTGTGCGACGGGGAAAACTTCCTTTTTATTGCAGCAGCGAAAACGTAACGAAGTGTAAACGTTTTGCTGCGAAAGTTATTTTCTTTCGTTTTGCATGACTTTCACAGCATTTTTGCCGAATATAAACCAGCCTTTAAGCTTCATGGGTGAAACGAAACAGAAGAAGGGAATAATTAGGCATGCGCGATTCAATTATTTTGTTGAATCGATTTGTTTCAGTTCCGATTAAACATACGGATTGAATTTATTCCAGCTATATTATAAAAAAAATTAAAGGAATTGTTTCCATAATTCTTCATTCGAAATCTCTTCCGAAAACATTAACGATGCTAAATTCTGCTTTGATTAATCAGAGAATCGATTTTTTTGTTTTAATTAGGAATGGGCCATTCGAATCCCGCGAATCTTGAAAAATATTCGAGATTGGAAAACTCGAATCTAAGCGCTTTTTTCGTCTTTCGAATCTTTCGAATCCGAACCTTAAAAAAAACTGTTAAAAACTTTGTTGAAATTAGTTTTAGTAATTTTAGTTTTGACGTCCTGTAGAAGCGCTCACTAGCCAAAAAAAAAACCGGCGATTGTTGGCAATTTCGGTGATTATCCGGATCACCAATGGATCACCTTGTGGCCTGACCCTGACTGAGGCCACACTGTGTTTTTTATTATTAATAATTTAATATTTAATATTATTTCATTTATTTGTATTTTCTTAATGAATAATAGAGGATTCTTATATGAAGGATTCGAGAGATTCGAGAACCTTTTAGGATTCGGATTCGAAGAAATTTAGGATTCGTTCCACCTCTAGTTTTAATTAATCGTATAAGTTGAATCGATTCAAGCCATCATAAAATTTAAATTCAGTTTAAAGGCAACGAAAGATAGCTAGACTCGAGACCATGTTTTTGGACGCATAAAATTTCACGTGAACGCTGGAGTGTCTTTCGGCTCTCAACTTCCTGCTACGAGCGTAAACCCTCCCCAATGAAGTCATGATAGATGCCCTTCTTGCAAAACTCAGACTGAAAATGGCAACTGTTTCCCTTTTCAATAGCATCATCTTCTAAATGTGGGACCCTGGCCTTGCTGTTGATTAAAAAAAAAATGAAAGGAAGCTTATTTGTTAAGGAAACATGCTTCATGTGATTGAAGGTGGCAGACCGCGAACAAATCTTGGATGAATAACATTCGGAAGCAGTTTGTGGCTACCATAAAGCTCTTGATCTTCACACTAAAAAACGAGGAAGTTTATTGTTAATGAGAGCTGTTAAGAATCAAATCTCTTAACGATATTATTAGATGAGGTAGCTGACTTTGATGTCAGTCACTCGCTTCGAAGCGTTTTCATTCGTTTACTTCAATGGCTACTAGCAGGGGTTGGGGGAGGAGGGCAGAGAGATGGAAAGAGAGAGAGAGAGAGAGAGAGAGAGAGAGAGAGAGAGAAAAAGCAAAAATGAACAGCTGATTTTTTAAACTCTTGATTATTTTATCTTTCAGGAACAACACTAAGGAGAAATTGAAAAGTGTGTTAGAAACTAGAACGGTAGCTGAAAAAACACTTAATAGTATTTTCATGTTTGATATCTTTCAAATTAAGCATTTTATTGCGTAGAAAAAGTTTATTTTGAAAGATATCAATATGAAAATACTAATAAGCTCCAGTACTAATGAGCTCCAGTTCACAGTCAAGTTTCATCTTCATTTTACATCGGAAATCACAGAATAACGAGAGTTCGAGAGGCGTTTACACTTTAAAAACCACCTTAAAGTTGGGTGCTTTTCGAACGGCCATAAAAAGCTTATTTTAAAAGACTTTACATGAATATTTTCTTAATTGTGATTGAGCTATTCTTCTAGTTTCTAAAAACACTTTCAAGTTTCTCTTAATTTTGCTTCTGAAGGGCTACAAAGGCATAATTATCTGAGTTCGAGGGTCGTTTTATCCTTTAAAACCAGCTTAAATGTTGCTTTTTTCTTTTAAAAAAAGATATGATTTTTGGCGTTTACAATTCAGCGACTTTTAATGGTTGAAATGGACTGCAATTAGTGGCTTTCGTTGGCGTGTGATCAATGATCATAGTGTAGTTGCATGATGAACTGCAAAAAGTGGTTATATAAAGTTGACTCGAATAGTCAGTTTCTGCCGCGCGCCTACCACGTTTTGCAGTTCATATTTCGACCACTAAAAGTCGCTCGTCTGTGAACCTTCAAAAGGTTTTACGACGATGACACTTAATATATTTTGATTTATTTTTGTTCTTGTGCAGGCGGAACACAATAACATGCGTACTTACTACTTCGCAGCCGAAACGAAAGATGCGATGCTCCAATGGATGAACGCGATGTCTCTCGCTACGATCTTGCAGAAAGACACCGGTTACGGTGACCATGTCAACACAGCAGAACGCATCGTAACTCAACCCGTTTCGATCGGTTCTGTTTTAGGAACCGAAGACGAAGATTCGGGTTTCACTTCGTATCACTCGAGACGTCAACCTGGTTCACCTCAACAGGACGCTTCGACGTTCAGCGACGGTTACGCTTCAAACGAAGCTTACAATCGCTCTCGTCTCGAAGATTCGTTTAGAGACAGTACGAGCGAGAATTCTTATCCTGAGGGATATCTCGGTAATTCGGATAAGTATCCGAGTTACGGCGGCGGTGGCGGCAATGGACATCATGTGTTCCAATCGGGAGAAAGACCGATTGGAACTGGAAACAAACAACATTTATATGCAAATGCACCACCGAAACCTAAAAGAATGGGTGGACCTAATGAAGGAATTTACTCTCACGACCCGCGTGATGGAGCGAGGAGCGTTTTGCAACACGCAAACTTTTCCGAATATTCGGAAAGAGGTCATTATAATCATCATTCGAGAGTTTCTCGCGAGCCGATAACCGTACCGAAAGTGAGAATAGACGAATATCAGGGTCCAATTGCGTCTCAGAGACGAACACCGGATCCTTATGCTCGTACGGCAGCGACACCTGGTTACGAACATCCGTCGGTCGGACATTCGGAACCTACGATTCAATATAACGACGAATACGCAGCAACGATAGCTGCCGTTGCGGGTCAGATGCATTCGCAAAGGCGTGAAGAGTATCCGCCGGCGTCACGTCGTCAAATTGCTGTGGAACATTCTTCGGCACTTCGCATACCGAAGAGTGTCGGTCTAGTAAATCGACCGCATTCGGCCGATTTCTTAGAGTACGATGTTTACGGTGTCAAGAAAAACGTTCCGCAAGATATGACCTTGCATTCGCAGCGTCCAAAAGTTGTCGGAGGACCAGCTACAACTCTAAACAGACCAAAGTCTAGTGTAGATAGGTATGGATTGCCTCCAGATTATACCGACGGCGAAGTAGACAGCTACATGATGAAGGTTCTGGGTTATCGGCCGCAGTCTGCATCCGCGCAGCGGATACAAGATCATCAAGCGGAGATACGAAGCAACGGTGCAAGAACTCCACGAGAAACGACTGTTTCAAGGTCGAGCGCGATGCACAACATGTCGTTCGATAGTTACTTATCGAAGGAACCCGGTACAGTTCCAGTTCCGGCTGCTGTACATGGTGGCGGCGAAGTGCGCCTCCAACCGCACAGTCACGTCGATCCTTCGCCATATCGACCACCTTCGAGTACTCACAGTGTGGCTCGTTCTTCTTCGTTAACGGCTTCGATGGTCGGTCTAGACGCAGTGAGAAATGTGCCGTATTCTTCCGCTACGACGACACCGACTAACGAACAGAGCCGTACTTTACCTCGTGATCGTAGTTTCATGCGTAGTGCGAGTGCGCGTTTGCCGTCTGCCACTTCGATGACATCGGTTGCATCTGCGTCTAATTCGAACCGTCACAGTGGTGAAGGTAGCGTCAACGGTGGTCGAGATGACCTACGATGGAAAGTGCAACAAAGAGAAGAATCTATGAAACGGTTGCTTGAGTGGAAACAACGGATGTTACAATCGCCATTGACGAAAAAATATCCGCCTGCGAAGAGTAATTCGCAGACTCATCTGATGTCGACTTCGTTACCAGCTTCGTCGTCGGCGATGTCGATGCTTTCGTCGTCGCATTCGGCTGCACAGTTAGTGAAACTTTCCGAGCAGCAGCAGCAACAGAAAATGGTTTTGACTCCGACCGGAGTGTGTGCAGTACCAAGCGATTCGAGACTCGGATCTATCGACAGTTACAGACACCTTCAACAGCAGCAACAACAAAGGCACGAGTTTGTTACGGACGTTAACGTAGGACGTGGTCGAGACAAAGAACAGAACAAAGTACGAGACGTTCAAGATGTGGGAGCCACGAAAGCTGGTCTGAGGGGAATGAAGACTTCGTCGAGATCGCCAAACAGAACTCAAGGTTCGTCTTTTTTTTATATATATTGCAGTCATACCTAGCTTAACGTACCTTTGATTTTGAAGTGTAAACGCCTGTTAAATTCTAGTTATTCTGTTTTTCAGATGCAAAATAAAAGAAACTCGAATTTGTTTTCGAAACTAGAAGAATAAAAAGTTTATTTTGAAAGATACGAACATGAAAATACTGTTATTACTGAAATACTCTTCTAGTTTCTAACCCACATTCAAAGTTTCTCTTAATATTTCTCCTGAACGACAGAAAGAATCAAGAGTTCAGGTGCGTTTATGCTTACGGTTGCTTCTTAAGTGCATTAAATAGCCGGAGTTCTATTTCAAGAGCAAAGCCGCATTTACACGACGCCGTTTGATAGGCAGGTTGACTGACGCCAGTCGCTGTCTTCGTGGGGACAGTACTGGCCTGGTTTTTCGGGCAGGTTGCGACTGGACTGGCTAGGCAGGTCCAATTTAGGAGTAGGTGGACTTTAGGAGTAGGTGGACTTCAGGAGTAGGTGGACTTCAGGAGTAGGTGGACTTCAGGAGAAGATGGACTTCAGGACAAGGTTGACCTTGGGAGTAGGGCCTACGTTAACTTCGGGAGTAGGTTTTGCGCGAGTTGTTCGTGTAAGTGACTTTTTAGTTTTTCCACACCGATTTTTCTTTACTGGTGCCTCCACCGGCGTCGTGTGGACGATCTTAGGGGCCAACTGGCCCATCACAACCACTAGCGTCAGTCAGAACCAGGGTGGCTGATTTTTTTTATTTTTTTTTATTTAAATCAGATTTTTTTTTAGTTTTTTCCATTTATATGAAATATTAATTTTTTTTTATGACGATGTTTGCAAAAATGAGTAATAATAACATTGTTAATTGTTAAGTTGTTAGTGAAATAATTGCAAAATAATAAAAAAAATGGTAAGAAAACATTCACATTTGAAAATAATAAGTTTCAAGCACTTTTAATTTACACACAAGCTTTGCATTGCAGCGTTTTCAGTTCTCAAAGCAAATCAGTGCCTCAGAGGTAAACTGTGTTAAGTCACTTTTTTTTTTTTTAAAAAAAACACAATTTTACATCTTCCTAAGATGTAAAATTTGTGGTTTTTAAACAGATTGTCAAGTTCTATCAGTGGTAAGTCCACAGTTTTACACATTGGCTGCTAGATGGTGGTATACCATGTTAAGTCCTATTCCTTCAACTCCACTGTAAAATTTAGGTTTGGTGACGTAAAACGGTTTACCTCTGAGGTTCTTAAATAGATTACTATTACTATTTATATGTATTTATCTCTTTAATGATTTTTCCACCAATCAATTGGGGATACTTCCTCAAGTATATCTTCCAAAAAAATAATGCATTAATGAAAGGACTACCACTGGACTTTATTTTATAAACATAGAGAAAAATGCTGGGAACTGTTTTATTTTTATTGCATAATTTTAATGTTTAAATAAATGTAAGTTTTTTCTAAAAAAATCAGTTGATTTAAATCAATGTGATTTAAATTACTGCCACCCTGGTCAGAACTGACGCTAGTCGAACCTGCATATCGACTGGCCTCGTGTAAACGCGACTTTAGGAAAGAGTCGCACACGTGCTGAAAAGCCACCAGAAAACAGAAATAGAAATACAAAATCAGAATATTTCTAGGGTCCTTTGCACTGAACGATATTCGTTACAAAGTGAAAAATTACGAGTTTGTGATTCTTCCCTTAATTTTCATATTTTACATTGACGTAAAAACCGATTTAAAAATGGAGTTATTTTCGTATATATATTTTCAGAACATAGACGGTCGACATCTTCTCTGAATCATTATTACAACAGTTATTCATCGGACGACGAAGGTAAGTTCGTCGTACAAATCATTGATTACGACCGAATCGAAAAATTGAGTTCTTTTACGAACTCAATTTTTAATTTCTCCCCGCTTCGTTCAAACTTTCTTCTTCAATTAACGTCCTTTATATATATATATATATATAAATTCGGTTTGATTTTTGTTTTTTTACATTTGGTTTGGTGTTTCTTTCCTTTCTACTTGCATGCATTTTCTTTAAGTCTTATTTCGTTTATCGTTCTTTTTCGCTCTTCTGGTGGCAGCGCTCGGCGTACGGTAAGAAAACAAACAAGCAGTTCTCAACGCCGTGTGTTTTTTTTATCGGTGGTCTCCACCGGTTGAGAGAAACGCTGAATATAAAACATTTTTTTAAGCTTAGTGATGACCAGCGATTTTTAAAACGGGTTTCACCATAGGTTTTTTTTTTTTTTATCTTTCTTGTCGCAACTTTTTAGAAGGAAGTTTAAAATGAAATTTAATTTATTGACAGTAGGCCCTACTACATTGTAAACTAGAAGAGTAATGCTTATGTGGTATTTATCATCTGAATACGAGGTATGCCATAAAAAAAACTTTGATAAAATCCTGTCTTTACAAAAATGTGTCCTTGCAACGGGTTTCTGAAATAAGAGATTGGGATTTCGGTTAACCCGAAACCGGAAAACCGCGGTTTTTCTATGAAAAACCGAAACCGCAAAATTGTCTCCGAAAACCGCGGTAAAATAAAAAAAATCAATCACTATGACTGAAACAGGAATTTGCAATGTTTTTTTTTTAAACACTAAGAACCTCGATCATCTTTACGCAGCACTTTCTACCATAAAACCAACATCAACATAATATATGCCGAAATAACATTTTAGTCAATTTTTGTACAAAACTTCGTTCACGGTAATCTGATTGATAAATCAGTAAATGCTCTTGTTTTCCTAAAAGGAAAAAATTATCTACAAAAATTATAACTACTTAAAATAAAAAACAATAAAAATGTTTATCTATATGATTGATTGTTTTTATCAAAAATTTAAAAATTTACAGGAAAAAAAAAATACAAAACCGAAAAACCGTGGTTTTCACAAATGAAACCCGAAAAGCTGCGGTTTTCGAAAATCGCGGTTTCTCCCAACTCTATTCTGAAACAAAGTTGCTACTACTGTAGTTGGCGCATGTCACTAGACGTTTCGAAGTGTTTCTTTTGTTCGTTACCAAATGTTTCGTCTTGTTGCTTGAGCAGTAAACAAGTCAAAAGCGAAACGGTAACAAGTTGACGGCATGTGGAAAACTGTCGCTGATTGTTATTCGATTACCTTGTTGCCCTCGTTTGCCCGTTTGTTTGAAAGTCAGAAGCGTCTTTTTTTTCTTCTATACTGTATGTAATTCTAGTATTTATTCACTAACTTTAATTTTTTTTATTGAAAGTTGCTTCTAAAAAGCTGCGACAAGAAATGATTTTGAATCGTGTAAAGTGCCAGAATGTGTACTGTTCTCTTTTTTGTCAAAATGGAAGATGCCAAGGACATTCTTGGAAACTTGACCCAGTCAAAAAAAAAAACAGGCAAGTAAAGACAGGAACCCGCAGACGTTTGCTCCGCCCCTTAATGAGCACAGGCAACTTTTAATTGGTTTGTTATGTGGTCTTCAATTTCCAATTGGTTGATATTTGGTCTGACGCTCATAAAAGGGCAGTGAAAACGTCTGCGTGTCCCAGTCTTTAAATGCCTGTGTCAAAAATAATTGTCACCTTCTATTTTGAACTAATGGGAACAAGGATTGAACTGGCAAAATTTCCCTTTTGCTTTTTTTGTTTATTAGTTTGGCATTAATTGAATATCAAAGTCTGTCACCAGATTTCAGAGTATTTGTTTTAAATTGAATTCGGCTGTTGATTCTCAGATTGAAATGATTTGCCAGCAAACAATCCCAAATGTCATAAAGAGAACTGGTTCGATGCATAATTGTTCGGATTTCGAACATGGAAGAGTTTTGTAAGTGTGCATTTGAGAACGCCTAGGCCTACGGTTGAAAGAACTGCAAGTATCATTTGTAGAATACATGCAGCCATTTGTAGCTGGCTTCACACCCGACCACTTTGTGGCACCACAAAAGTGGTCGTCTTTAGCAGATCACTTGATTACGTTGGAGGTTGTTTTCGCGCCGTAGTAGCGAAGAGTGGTCGAGACCTTTCACAGGTGTTGACCACCGTCGTTTTTGTCAATGTTGTTAAATTGCTTTCTTTGTACGAACCACTTTGTTGCTGTACTTTATGGCAGCCGCTGGGTGTTCGCCATTGAAATGGTCCGTGTGAAGCCAGAGTATATGAGTCAATTACGATGCATTTTAATAAAAAAAAAACACCACCGTTTTCAAATGCACCCTAAGCGATTGTAAATGTTACATTTCAGAAGCTGCGGAGTTCTGAAATTTCTAAAAACAAAACAAAACAAAAAAAGGTTTTCGAGGGAACAAACATAGAACTCCTCATGATTCTGGAATGCAACGACACGGTAAAAAAAGTGGTTGTGTCGGCGTTTGAGGTTTTTAGCCATCAGCGTGATATAATACGGTCTAATTTAATTAGTGGTCAGTCAAGTGAGAGTATGTCCGTAGCTTTGCCGCTCGACTAACAAAAAAAAATTTATAAAGTATTATTTATTTATTTTTCACTTTCTTCCGGTTAATCATCTTGGTATTTTTTCCACTAACATTTGGGAAACAAACTCATTCTTTCTTTGAAGTAGAAATTTGTTCGTAACCTCTTTTTGTCGTTTGAGGTTGTATTCTTATTTTTTTCGTGTTGTTTTTTGTGACCGAAAAGCGATGAATGTTTTACCTGTCGTAACATTTGGCTCTCTTTCTCGTAACTAAATTTCACTTGAGTTTTGTTTTGATTTTGTTTTGTATTTTTTTTTTGTTTTCAAAATCAATATTTCACCCTGTAACATTTTCGGTCTTTTTTTTTTTTGCTTTTTTTTATTTTACCTCTTCTCACAACTCCCCTTTTAAAACCGGAAGAAGTGAATATGCAAGAGCGCAGGCGATGCAAACCTCAAACGCAGGCGAGTAGGGCAAGGAGGAATAGTTCAGACCCTAACAACGTATCGAATCGGAGGCCGAGCCTTCCGACGACCGCAAAAGACGTTGTTACGTCAAACGACACCGATGTTTCGATGAAGACAAAGCCGAAGATGCCCGATTACGTTAACGTGGACACACTGAACGGAAGTGGTGACGAAGTTGAGAGACGGTTGGACTCTTGTTCTTCTAGTGAGCCGTCGAAAAATCCAGAGTATGTCAACGTTCTGCAACTGAAGGAGGAGAGGGGAGATGGAAGCCGTCAGTTCTTTTCGTCTGCTGTGGTTACATCAGGTCAGACGGTATCTTCGGCCGTTGTCAGAAAACGACACTGTTCTGAACCGAATCGATCGGCATGTCGTGAATACGACGATGAAGAGGACAACGACGGTGATGTCGACGATGGATATCCGGATGACGCTCGGTGTTCTTCGAGACATTCTAGATACAACGAAGATAAGGAGAGTTTGTTTCGAAACTCGAAAAAGTACTTTCAAGATGAATTTACACAGACTGGAAATTGGAGTGAACCTCTCTTATTGGAAGATGTTCCGCAAAAGTCGTTGGAATCGGAATGTTTTTCCAAGTTTTATGACGCGAACCGACAAGAAACGTGGATTCCTACGCAACCGGAAGAAGAAATTAAAGAGATTGTGCGTAACTCCTATGAATCGTATGCCGACAACTACTACGGAGTGTACGACAAAGTCTCGAGAGTCTATTTGGAAGGATCTGCTCATAATCCTTTGCCGAGTGCACAGTGTGTGAGCGTGCCATATGCTTCCCCAACAGAAGAGGAAACGAATACAAACATTTCCGACAGAGTCTTCAGGGAGGATGTTCTAACGAGTCACGTGGAACCGCCAGAACCGTTTCGAAGTCCGTATTTTTCTGATGTTACAGATGGCCAAAAAGATTGTAATTCGTGGCGGCCATGTTCGTCTCCGAGTTTCGCGGGTGCCAAATTTTATAACGAAAAGTTTACTGATATTACGACCACCACAAACAATGCTGTTGTTTTCTCGCCACATTCCGAATTGCAAAGACTCGTTGACAAACATGCTAAAGAAGACTATGGAAGTTATACGGCTGCTTCGAAGTCCGCCAAATATATCGAAGTCAAAGATCTTCCGGACATTTTTACAGACGAACCGGAAGCTCTTGATCCTATATCTATGGTTGCAAAGTTACGCAAACAGAAGGATTCTCCACCGAAGAACATTGTTCAAGACAGGATAAAAATCTTCGAGTCGCAGGCTGATGTGGTGTCTCCTAATCCTTCGGCCGTTTCTCCAAAGAAAAGTGCCAATTCTCCTTTAGGAACTGTTAACTCCGATCCTGCCAAACATTCTAAGTGCCAAACCCCGCAACATGACGACGAATTATTGAACTCAAACGTCAGACAATCAACAACTCAGACATTCTTTAGACGTAGATTTCACAGTGATACGGAAACTCTTATGTACGGAAGTTCGTCGTCTTCTACGGCTTCGGATTGTTCTATAGACAAGAGCAGTGATGGATCTCTACTTAAACCGGATCCAGTGAAGCATATCGGACCTAGTTTAGATTCGACGTCGATTGTGAATACTTGGTGCCCGGTAGATGAAGGTACGACACCGAGATCTAGAAGGTTGCATGAAATTCAAGAATTCATGTGCCATTCTGGCGAAGAATATTACGTTCCGATGAATGGAGCTTCTTCTGTTGGCGTTTTTAGTGGAAAATGTAAATTTTCGTTCGAAAGTACCAATATGTTAGCTGATGATTCGGTGGTGGATGGTAGCGTTTCTTCGTTACAGCCTCGATCGTGGCTTTATGAAGAGGGCACCAAACAATTCGATGATACAGAGGAAGCCGTTTATGTTCAGATGGACGATTCTGTTAGTGCGTCTTGCATGCAGCAACGGATTCTGAAACCGTCGGTTTTTGCAATGGACGTGACGCCGATCGAAGCAAATTCGTTTGGTGTTGATCACGATTCCGAGTCGAAGTCGACGATCGATAAGGAAACTAAGGTCGAAGCCATACGGAATGACTTGACATCTACGTTGGACATCAAGACTCCTTCTGTGTTGCGGCCTTTCACTTTCGGTTCTTTTGAATATTACGAAATAGCCGACACACCACCATCGAAACCGGAAACTGAAACAAATGAATATGAGACTAAGGAAGGAGAACCGATCTATGCAGAACTGAAGCAATCAGAGATTCAATTACTGAAAGGCACAGTCGCGAAGATTGCTAGCGATAGAGATACGTCACCGTCTCTTCCGCAACGCAACGTTTTGTCAACTTCGTTAAACCTGTCAACGAAGTCTAATTCTTCTTTTGTTGTTCAACCATTGAATGCGACTCAGGATGATGCTCTCAATGCCGATAGTCGGGAAATGCTTTCGACTTCGACGAGTGTTCAGCGTAAAAAGGTTGAAATCGGATTGCGAACACCGACAGACAGTGCTTCGGATGCTGATGATGAAGCAAGCAAAGACTTCGAATTGCGTCCACGGTTCAGTCTCTCAGATTCGTTCCGTCCGGCTTCGTATTATTTGAAGACTCCCGGTTCGAAGAAGAAGAAAGATAAAGTCGAACGATCGTCTGACGAAGAACTCGAATCGCCACCTCCGATACCTTTATCACCACCTCCAAGTCTAAGTTTCGGAGATGTCAAGAAAAACAATTCTTGGACAAAAGGATTGGCGTTAACTTCAGATACGAACCTCGTTAAAAGGCCGAAATCATCGTGCGCTTTCGGCCTTCTGGAAAAACAGCCGCAACACCGAGACTCGACTGATTTGTCTGACTGTAGCCCACCAACATCTCCGCTTCACTCTAAACTTAATTATTCTTATTATAGAGTTTATGAAGACGATCGTCGAGTTACCGAACTCTTGGTGAAACCGGTGCCTGCTGAACGATCGGCACCACTGTCCCGAAGTGCCACTTCGAGTCCTACGGCGGGAATGACGGTTCCCGTTGATCGTTGTTCTTCAGTAGTGCCATCAAATCGTCCTAAACTAAATCTGAACGTACGTAAAATAAGAATATATGATGAAGGAAAGTCGCCATTGAATTCTGAGATGAGGCCTGTTGGTTATTGTCGGTCTCCATCTATCGACAAACAGTGTAACGAAGTTGGTTTACCAAGCAGTGACTACGGACGCGTGGCTGATCTCGTGGCTAAACATCGTGATGCCGGAACGCAGTGGTCGCCGCCAATTTCTCTTTCTTCGGATGGTGACAACAACGGTGACTTGGGTATACCATTCGATGTTGTGCCGTGCGGTTCGAGAAGTCAGTCCGATTGCATGCCCAGTGGTCAAGCATCAGTGGAGTCTGTTGAAAAAAATGGAGAAGCAGTTGAATCTGCAACAGAAGATTCGAAGATGATGATGAAGCGATCGCCAAACTCGGCTCCATACTACTATTCCGATCTTTTACGAGAAGACGCAGAACCATCTGGGAGTACGGATGGATTCAGTTCAGCTACTTCTGTCACGTCCGAGAGAGCTCAGTCTCGTATTTCGGCACGAGCGACTGTGGCTAGTCGACGGCAAAATCTGTTGAATAACAGTCGTTCCGTATTGAACACAGTTGGAGTTGGTAGTAGCAGTGGATCCGGTGGAGCTGGAATGAGACGTGACGAAGTTGGACGTAAAGTGAACAACATCGAATTAGCTCAAAATCGAGAACTTCGACAAACTGCATCTATTAACCAGAGAGACGTGGCTGCATTCGAATTGTGCCGAGATAGAGATCGTCTTCGTGTGGCGAGTGAACTCACGGATTCGTTGGTGTATGTTCAAGCCAAGAAGTTGGCTGGAGCCGAACGCAATACGTACGAGTCGGATACGCTTAAGAAATCTAGAAGAGATGCAGGGCAGAGTCAACTACTGTCGACTCAAGCACTTGCGTTGTCCGGAGTCGATTTGAGGAATTTTTATCCTGCTGGTATTGCTGGTGAGAAACTGGTTCCAAATTCTTCGATGTTGGCTGCGTGTTCTTCGCTGGATGCTCAACAACGCTTGTCACGGTCTCTCGAAGGACTGTTTCTTGAAGGATCTTTAGAAACGGTAACTTCACAAGTGGTTCAACCGGTACTCGACAGTTCGACTGGTTCACCACCGACTATCGGACGTGCCGTGTCTCATGGAGACTATCTGAACTGGGATTACGAGGAATTAAATGCCGGATTTGAATCTGAGTACTCCGAGGTTGACAGCCGCGGACAACACACTGAGATTTTACGTGCGGTTCGATCACTAGAAGAGCTGGATGAGCCTTCTAGTGAAGTTCAACCTCGTCGACCGATTACGAGAGAAACTAGGAGTCAGAGGCAGTCTTCTGAAAGATGTTCTTTTCAGATCGATCGAGAAAAACTGCCACAGTGGAACTCGGTGCCGTCGGCCACTTCGATAAACGACTCCGACAACCATGTTAATTTTTCGGATAGTAACTTCAGATCGTCCGAAGTTACTCGAGAGTCGATAACAACTTGGAGGTATCCACCTCCGATGTTGGAAAACGGCGTGAGTCGACTTCATAGTCAGCAACAAAGTTCTGCTACGTCTTCATCTTCTAGGCATCATTTTTTAGTGCACGGCCACGAAGAGTTTGAGTCTGAGTCGGGTGATGACATTCAGACCACTCTTCGTGGTCACTTGCTTATGGATTTGGAAGTAACGGAGTTGTTGAAAGACGATGAAGTGCGTCACGAAGAAGTTGTCGTATCTGACGAAGACACTTCTCTGACAGAAGTCGATCAAAAGGATGTCGTTCATAGTGATGATGATAGTGGTTAGTTGGAAAAATTGTTGGCAAATCATTTCAAAAACAGAATGTGTTTTTAAGATGTTAAGTGAGAAATTTGATGCGATCAAGAGTTTTTTTGTGGGTTGTTTTCTAATTTACACAGAATCATGGTCTGGGTCTGTTCATAATCAAAATCAGAAGGACAATCGGTCACCGTTGAGGCCACTCTCGGCGTCGACAAAGCTTCCAAGTAAGCGTAGGCATCGTACTGGTGATCAATCGTTGCCGGCCAATCTGAAGACTGTTCGTGAAGATGTTAACGTCTCCGATTCGGAGATACATGCTGAAATGGTTTGTAGTCTTGTATGTTCAAAAAGGAGTGGATAAGAATCATAAATTTTGTTTAATGTGGGTTTTAAGAGTAAACGCGTTTCGAACTCTGATTAGTCTGTCTTTCAGGTGCAAAATGAAGGGCTTTTACATGTTGATACCTTTCAAAAATAAGCTTTATATGTCAGTTTTAAAATTGTCAACTTTAAACCAGACGATAGTTTTTTTTTTTAATTTTGTCTACAAAAAGTTTATTTTGGAAAATATCAACATGAAAATACCCTTTAAGTGCTTGAGAGAGACCCTTCTAGTTTCTCTTAATTTGCTTCTGAAAGACAGAATAATCAAGAGTTCGAAAATTAGCAGTTCATAAATTCATCTTAAGGTGGCTGAATAGGCATATTTATTTTGTTGTTGTCTCTTGTCTTTTTTGCTTTTGTCATAGACATTTTTTGTAAAATTTGGACGCAAAAACGTCAAGCGAACGTTTTTTAGAAACAATATTAGGAAGAAAGAAAATTCAAATTTGTTTTTAAAACGAGAATGGTAAAACATTATGTTAAAAGTTTTATTTCATGGCAATTCAGTTTGAAAATTATTCGTTTTTGGGTTTTTTTTTTCATTGAAATTTCACAAAAGAACTATTTTTGCCTTTTGTCAAACTGTCGTAAAAAGTTTTATTTTGAAAGATATCATCATTTTAGCATTATAAACAACTTTTCTAGTTTATAAAGGAGTTTTTTTTCTCGTAACTTTTCTTCTGAAAAACGTTCGCTTGAAAAATATAAACTTCCTCAAACCCGCGGCTTTGAGGGAAAGTGACCTCCTATAGAACATAATAGTCACGCAGGCGCGTGTGCCGTCTTTGAGGACAAAAACAAAATAAATATCTATTCAGCCAAATTAAAAGGATTTTACACCTTTGCAAACACTGCACATATATACTTAGTTTAAAAAAAATATTAATTACGATTGTTGCAGAAGATGCAAAACGTGAAGATTCGCAAATATCTCAACGAGAGAGAGGACGGTGATGACCATCATGTTAAATTGAGCATTTCAGCTGGTGACCTTCTTGGCAAAACGGTTTGTTTTGTTTTCCTCAACTTTCGTTTTCCGATTCAAAGGATTTTTTAACATTTGTATTGAATTGTTTGTGTTTTTACGTAGCATGAAGAGCTCGTTCTTCTTCTGATACAACTTCGTCGTGACCAAGCGAAACTTGAACAGGGAATTCACAAATGTCGTGTTGAAATGGACGCCGAACACAAATTGTTACAATTGTATGCTAAGAGTTAAATGCGACTTTCACCACTGCTTTTGTTTTCTTAACTCTTTTCGTTGTTTTTATTTATAGTGATACTGCCAACAGATCCGAACACATTGAAAAGCAAAAGCAACTTATCAAACAATGTGACGAGTATTCGAAACAGGTGAAACATTCTTTAAATTTACAGCCAGGTCCACTTCAAGTTGACAAAAGTGAAACACGAGTTTGAGACAAAAACAGAACAAAAACGCCAGAAAGAGCAGATTCTGAAAACAAAACAAACCTGAAACAGCTGTCTGCAGTACTGAAGACAAAACCACAACAAATGTGTGACACAACACAAACAAATTTTGGTTTTGTTTTTGTTTTTGTTTCTATAGCTGTCCCTACGTAAACTACACAACTGTTCTGTTGTTGTTTTTAATACTAACTGTCCACAACTGCAACCGACAAAATGTTGCGTTGTACCGAGACATAACACAAACAGTTTGATGTTTACCGAATTGCAGCGGGACACGGAATAAAGTTTGTGAAATTGCATACAAAACAAAAAGCAAAACCCAAAAGTCGCAGGCATGTTTTGAAATTGTCGCCAATTTATCTCGAAACACTTGAGTTTCTGTTTTGTCAGCTTGATGTGGATTGTGCCTTAGTGATTAATATTGAACAAGTTTTAACAGTAAATGGTTTGTTTCTTGCAGCACGATCTTACGAAACCGTTGATAAACTTGGTGGACAACATGGTTAAGTTGGGAAGTCTTTACGGTGGTTCTGAACAAATGTTGGCTTCGCAATACCATTTGAGTCAAGTTCCACCTCAAGATTACGCTCCTCCCAAGAAGATGATCGAGTTCTCGAGACGACTTCAAGAACAGAGGCTTCTTCAACGTGATCCAAACGAATGGGAGAATAGTGTGACCCCTGACAAGGTAGACCTCGAGGTCGGTAGTGTTGTGGTGATCTTGTGTCGTTCTGCTTTTGTTTTGTGTTCGGAAACTTTCATCTTTATACCAAAAAAAAGGGAAGCAAAAACTTCTATTTACATGGATTTTTTTTAACGTAAACTTAAGTTACTGATTTTTATTCCGTATTACAGTATGTGCTGATCTAAAATTTATGTACATACCCTTCTCTTAAGGTGGAAAAACGTCAAAATATGTTAGAAACTAGAACAATATTTATTTTAAAGATATCTTAAAATCCGAAAGATTTTACACTACAGACGAAATCCAACTTACGAACTTTCAAGAAACGAACAGTTCGTATTTATGAACATTGCAGGAACTAATAAATTGTGACTACCAATCCACTTAACGAACACGGAATCCCGCACTTACGTGTATTTTACGAAAGAAAAAAGATTCAACTTACGAACGCGTTTCAAAGAATAAGTTGGTATGTTGGGTGAACGCCTCTCCCGAACTCTTGATTATCCTTGTCTTTCAGGCGCAAAATGAAGAGAAACTTGAATGTATTTTAGAAACTAGAAAGGTAGCTCAATCACATAAGGGGATATTTTCATATCGATATTTTTGAAAACAAGCTTTTTTTTTTATTTGAGTTTGAAAATCTACTCAACTTTATGAATATTATATTTTGTGACTTTTGCCTTTAAAAAGTTTATTTTGAAAAATATCAACAGTAAAATATACTTAAGTGATTGAGCTACCCTTCTAGTTTCTAATTTGTCTCCTGAAACACATGATAAACAAGAGTTGAAAAATCAGCTGTTCATAAACCATCATAAAGCTGGGTCCACACAAAGCTGACAAAAGTGCAAACATGTGTTGAAGACAAAAACGCCAGAAAACAACACAAACAAATTTGGGTTTTGTTTTTGTTTCTTGTTCTTGTCCTACGTAAACTGCGCAACTGTTCTGTTTTTGTTTTAATACTAACTGTCCACACTGCAGAGACAAGACTTAACAAAATGTTGCGTAGTACCGAGACAAAATGCAAACCTTTTGATGTTTACCGACTTGAGCCGATACATGGAATTGTTTGTGAAATTGCAGACAAAACAAAAAGCTAAACACAGATAGCGCAGAAATGTTTTAGAATTGTCGCCAATTTGTTGCGAAACACTTGAGTTTCTCTTTTGTTTGTGTTTTGTCAGCTTGCTGTGGATCCGACCTAAGGACGAAAAAGTTAATTTGGTGTTCTGTTTACTGTTCTAGTTTCTAATAAAATTAGAATTTCTTCGTTTAGTTGCTTCTAGACATTGTTTTATAACAACTTTTTTTTAATGTACACTTTGCACGAAATTAGCTTCCGAACACTTGACGTTTTGTTTTGTTTTAATGGTGGATGTTTTTTTTTTTATGTTTTTAGTCTGTTTTGAGAAAAAAAAAATTTTTAAAGCTGTTTTCGTTGTGTGTTTTTTTGATTTTGTTTTACTTTTTTTAGGACAAATTGGACGAGCTTTGCAAACTCGACAAAGTGTTTCACGAAGAGTCTTACATTGTTTCTGGGCTTCAACAGGACAAGGTAGATCAATTTTTGGTTGAGTGTATGCATTTGAAAGTTGGTTATTAAGCTTTTTCGAAACAACTTTTAAGAAGAAGAAGAAAAGAAGAAGTTCCTAGTTTATTAGAAACTAGAATGAACTAAGTTTCTTGTCATGATTATTTAAGCCGCGTCCAGGCCAACATTAAGATATTAGGGAACCGCTTAGGAACTGTTCGAGAGCTTCTCGCGAGCATAATACCTGCAACAAAAAATTTGCGCGTTCGCATGGCGAACAACTCTTGAGATTTTGTTTTTTAGTTTGTCAAGAGTTCGCGTTGCTAAATTTGGTTGTAATGAAGTTTCACAAATTGTTTGTAATAATTATAAACAGGCGAGACGACCTTGCTCACGTTTAGACCGGGTTCACTGTTCGGCAAATGGTTGAGAACCAACAACAGTTCTAGAGCTGTTAGCGAGCTTCCGTCTAAACCAGGTTCTGATTATTATGTTCGCGAACTGTTCTAGAATGGCTCACGAGCTTGATTTAAACGCGGCTTTAGAGTGCTCATTACACAAACTTACAAACATTTTACTTATAAACATTGCCGTGGTTGTATTTCTTTTTAATGTCCTGAGGGTGCCCTCAGAAAGACCGTAAAGATCCATAAAGTTTTAAAAAGTACAGAAATTCAAGAAATTTTAAACTTCGTAAAAAGGGAAACTTCAAAATGTAACTATCTGCTACTCGAGCATTACAGTTAAGAGTTTAGACGCCAGAGGGTCGACGGTAAAAACATAGTTTCTGTGCTTTTCTCGAGAGCGGTAAGCACCACCACTCTCGAGAAAACCACATCCATTTACATTTTTGTAATATTTTTTCGTGATGTCCTTTACCGTCATATTGCAGTCGCTATCTTAGAAAATCTTAGCTTCAGTTTTCAAGTACTAATCATTCGTATTGAATTTTTGGACCCTATAATTATTAATTGACTAATTTTAATTTTTTTTGGAAAGTTATTTTAAGAAACATGAATAACCAAATTGCTTTGTATTTAGGATCTGCTTGAAAAAGCTGTCGAAAGTCTAAAGGACAAAGTTGAGACGTGCCGAGACAGTCCAGTGGAGTTAGAAAAACTTCAGAAGCAGCTGAGAGCGGCCGAAAAGGAACTGACGAAGATACGAAGCCAGTTAACTCAGGGCACAAAAGTACGAACGTGTTTTTGTTGTTGTAGTTGTTTTGAATGAATTTGGTTTTGAATTAATCCTAAGACCTTTTGTCATGCAAAGTAAAATTTTCTTGAAAGTTTTTGCAAATTAAAGTTTAAAGTTTCTTTTTTTTGTGTTCCAATAGAAATTAGAAGAAACGGCTGCCGATAACGCAAAGATCGAAAACGAGATTCTAAGTTTACGACAGAAGATGCAAATATCACTGAAACAGGGTTTAGGATCGGGAACAATAGTACGTAGTGTTTTTTTATTTGAAACAACACTCTAGAGTTTCGTAATGCTCTATTTATAGCTTCCTTTTCTTTATGACTTCATCTCATATTTATAAAAATTATGACTATCAATCTCCAACGGCCTAAAAACAAAATGCCATATTAGTGAATGGAGCCCCCGTTCTTTAGGGCGATAGAGCGGAGCTGCGTGGATCACAGCCGCTCTGGAAAATGTCTGAGACTTCTTGAGGTCGGTACTGTGCTTCTCCGCTTCGCTGCACTGCCCTAATGGACGGGAGAGCGGATCGGAATTCATTGGGTTTGGAAATCTTCGAATGTCCTCGGAGCAATAATGGGTGTCAAAGCTGACTCACGTCGCGGTTCATAGTGGACGTGCATCTTCTGGCAACGTGTATCCACACCTTGTCTTGCCGTGCCGCGCCACCGAAATAGTGGAAGCTCAGCTGTATAGTTGCGTTTTCTTATTTTTAATTGCTCGCTTCATTTACAACAACTTATATGTAAAGGGAACCAAATACAATGTTAGATACTTTTTTGTCCCAGTTTGCGCTTTCAGAATAGGAAATGCATTGTTGTGTTGCACTGAAAAATTATAATAAACTGCACTAGAAAACTTATGAAAATGGATATTTTTCATTGGGGAACACTTTTGAGTTATCATTGTTTTTTATATATATATTTTACGCACAGAGTGAAGCTTCAAATGTTAAAGTCCAACTGGAGAAAGAACTGTCGAGAATATCGGATGTCATGGAAAATTTAGCTTGGAAGCGCGAAGAATTGAGCGGTGCTTTGAAACAGCTGAAAGATCGCAATAAAGCGCTGTTGGCCGACGTAAGAGCAAGTCCGACCGGAGTTGCTGGATCCATTCCGTTGCCGGGACGTAAGAATCATCGTAGCACTTATCTCGAAACGGATCTTGATTCGATGGAGACGAAAGACATAATCGAGAGCTGGAAACACGGAGAATGTTCCGTTCCGGTTTTGACCGATCCGCGTAACTTTGGAGTCCCTTTGTACGTGAACATGTATGATAGTGGTGGAAGTGCTCACGTCAGTTCTGGTGAAACGAGCGGAATCGGAAGCGGAAAAGAAGATTTGGATTCTTCTGTCGAATACGGACAAACGGATTGCGAAACGTACGAACCTCAAGATATTAATGATGCCGACGATAAGATGAAAAGGTTTTATCGGATTATACCGAGAGAGAAACAGGCGGAAATAAAAACGGTCAGGATCGTTAAAAGAGAATCCGAACGACGGAGCAAAGAAAGAGATCGTAGAAAGCCGGGAACAGAAGGGGATCCGTCTCTTAGTAGAGTATCGGAGGATGTCGGAGATGCCGATTACTTTGAGGAAACTGAACTGAATGAAGGTTCGTTTTTAAAATTCTGATCTGTATTTCTTTTTACAGTTAAAACTGGTTTTAAGGTTCTGTATTCCAGATGCAAAATGAAGAGAAACTTGAATGTGTTTTAGAAACTAGAAGGAGTCACTGAATCGCTTTAGATTTTTCTTTTTACGAGCGTGTATAGCGATACGTGAAAACAAATCATTTATAATTGCCATAAAACGTTTGTTTTGTAAGATTTCAACATGGACGGCTGATTTCTGATTTTGTCTTTTGGGAAAACAAACTTAAGAGAAACTAGAAGGGTCGCACAACCACTTAAGGGTATTTTCATGTTGATATCTTTCAAAATAAACTTTTTATTGACAAAAATTACAAAATATAATATTCTTAAAGTTGAGTCATTTTCAAACTCACATAAAAAGTTTATTTTGAAAGATATCAACATAAAATTACTCTTAATTGATTGATCTACCCTTCTAGTTCCTAAACCCCATTCGAGCAAGCTTATCTTAATTCTGCATCTTCAAGACACAACGATCAAGAGTCTGAGAGGCGTTTACGCTTTAATAGTTTCTGATAATGCAGTCACTTTTCTAGTTATTAAACCACTTTTGCTTCTGAAACGCGTAATACCTAGAATTCTCTTGCCGTTTTTGCCAATTTTTTTCTGAAAACTTGTCTTTTTTGTTCTATTTCGCTTTTTTTGTTTTAAAAGAAATGTCACAGATACAGAGGTCGATGTCGCTTCCTCGCAACTACGGCCAATCTCAGTATCTTTTTAGAGGTCCTCACTGCGGTCCTGCTTCGGTTTCGCTAGCGTTAGGAATGTCGACGACGACTTTGACCGGAAGTACGAGACCTTCGCCAAGTGCCATGATGTCGAACGCCGCAAACAAGAATGTTTCTTACTACTACAGAACGCCGAGTCTTTCGGTAAGTCTAGTTTTTCTCGTTATTTTCTTTTATGCATCGTTGTTGTTTTGTAACGTAGTTCATCATTCCGCTTTTGCACGATATTTCAAATTGTTTCGTTGGTTATTTTTTTTTTTTCTGTTAATTTTATTTTTTTTTGGGGGGGGGGGCCGGTTGTTTGATTTTCTTTTATTTTAAAGAGTGGTGGCTGTGAATCGCCCCTTTCTGCTCATGAGCGTTTATTTGGAACCCCATTGCATGGAAGTGCTTCCATTAGTCCACCTAGTCCCATCGGCGTCACGAACTGCAGCACACTTTCCACTCCGGCGTTTAAATCGGAAGCAGCTCGCAAGATCGTGGCCGAAACTGCACACGAATTGGCAGCTACTTTTGTGAACGAGATTTCCGTGAACGGAGACAGAGATTATTATCAGACGACGAAGCCCAAGTACGAGGCTGGAAGTCTGAAGCGACGACACAAACGGAGGCACTTCACGATCTCCAGCAGTCAACCTCTCGTCCTCGAGACCGTGTCTCAAAAGATGGCAAGTTATAATAAATGCGTTCATCGCAGGGGGGAACCTCTTTTTTGCCCTTTTATTATTATTTTTATTTTTACTAGAATTGCACGAAATGCATTTACATAGTTTAGATTGTCGGCAGCATTTTTGTTGTTGTAATCATTAGTCTCATTCCATTCTCATAAACATTTCGTCTTTGGTTGCATTTCTTTAGAGAAAAACAAACAGATTCGATCAAGTTTTAAGACGAAGATCAGTTTAGGTTTACCTCTAAATTATACGTTGTGAGGTTTTGACTTCCGATAGAATCGACTTTAACAGGCGTCTTTCTAAAACGTTATTTAAGTCTACGTGACACTTAAAGCTCAACTAAAAAACTCCATAAACCTACTATAGAGAGTTTTGTATTACAGTAAGTCAAGGTTTATGCTTAAGTTTTTTTCAGCAACGATTTTGAAGTTTCACCTTTTTCGAACTGGCATAAAAAGTTCATTTTATGAAAGATATCGTCATGAAAATACTCTTTAACAATGTTAATAGCAATTGAAACATTTGAATCCTCCAATTCCGCGAATCTTGAAAAATATTTGAGATTCGAAAACTCGAATCTTATCGCTTTTTTCGTCTTTTGAATCTTTCGAATCCTAACCTTAAAAAAACTGTTAAAAATTGTGCTAAAATTAGTTTTAACTCCATAGAAGCGTTCACTAACAATAAAAACCGGCGATTGTTGCAATTTCGGTGTTGTTCCCGGATCACCAATATCACCTTGTGGCGACCCTGAGTGAAGCCACACTGTGTTTTTATTATTAATAATTTAATATTTAATATTATTTCATTTATTTGTATCTTCTTATATAAAGGATTTGAGAGATTCGAGAACCTATTCGTATTCGAGAAAATGTAGTATTCGTCCCACCTCTATTATTAACTATTTTAGTCTCTAAAACACTTTTTTCATGTTTCTCATGATCTAAATACGTTTGCTGGAAAACCCTAAATTTTCGAAGAAAAAAAGAATGTGGGGTTTTGGGGGGGGAGGGGAATTCAACTTTAATGAGGATTGAAAATTGTGTTCGGTGATAATTTTCAAGTTGTTTTCGGAACTCGGAAGAAACTGCTTGAAGCAACGTATTGTTGCAAGATTCAGCAATATTTTGCAAAATTAACTTTCAACTCTTTATTTCTTGGCTTTTAGAAATATTTTTAGTTTTGTATCGTTTTTCAAATCAAATCACAAAGCTTTTTTTCGTGCTTTATATTTGTTTATTACAAATTGTATGAAGTTAGATGTTAACGGTAAAATTATTCTGAACCATAGGTTCATGCACGATCCAGAGATGACTTAGACATCGAGAGGTGCCTCCGTGCATCGAACACTCCGGACGTAGTCAAGAGTACGATAAAAAAGAACGAAGCTTTCGATGCGAGCACAATTGATCGCGAAGTATGGAACCTGAAAAAAAAAAACAAAGAGGAGAGAAGAATTATTGTAACAGCTCCTGATATTATCCATTTGAATTTTAGCTTGGTCTTCCACAAAAGATTGTCATTCCGGAACGATATGTCGAAGAAGAGGATGAAGAACTAACTCCTGCCGAACAACTTCATCGTCTTCAGAAAGCGGAATCGATTAGAAAGATGCTTTCGGAAAGCACGACGTACGAGACGTTTACATCGTTTTTATACGTAACGCTTCGATAACTTCTTTTCTTTTGTTTTTTGTTTTGTTTTGTTTTTTCTCGAAAAGATACGGCGATGTTCCTCCCGAAGAAGTCGAACAGTCGGCAACTTTAAAGAAGAAGGTTCAAGCCGAACGTAAACAGAGAGAACATCTCCTTGCTCTGAATCAAATTATTGCTAAAGAGGTGATGGAGAGGAGTAAAGCGGTTGCAGGTTGGTGCAGTGATAAATTTGTTAAGGTCGAACAGTAACGAAGGGCCACCAAGAGTAAAAGCAACTTAAATAAAACTGGTTATTCTGTGTTTCAAGAAAAAAAAAGTAAACAGTAAGAAGAAACTGAACGTTTTAGGAGAAAAACTTTAGAGAGAAAAAGGCGATGGTCGCCACTTCTGGCCGGTCACAGCCACTCGTCGCCACTGTGGTTCTAGAAAAATGGTGGCGGTGGTTCATGTGAACACCTCTTATGAAATCAATTGGCTGCTAAAACAACTACTTTATGTGGCGTTATAAATTAGTTCGTGTGGAGCTGGCCGATGGCTCGTGACACACGGAGCATTAGTTCAGATGTGGTTGAGTGAACTGCAAAAAAAGTGGTCATATTTGGCGACCAAAACTGGCCTCTTTAGCCATTCAGACAAAAAAGAATTTGACCAGGAAAACACTCTCGTTATGTTTCACCGTCGCAGGAATTGAATACCCGATGGACAGTTGCAAAATGGTTCGTGTGCAGAGAGTAGAAACAATGTCGACAGTGACGGCGATCAATCATGTTCTGACTACATAAGTTGGAAAGTTGTTGAAAAGCCGCTCGTGTAGAAACGGCTCGGCGTCTTTCCATAGAAAATATATTGTCACTGCAGCCGAGCCACCTGTTACAACATTTTGCAAACTAAAAGTGGTTCGTGTGAAGCAGGGCTAACTCTTGTAGTTGCTGAATTGTATTAAAAATACAAAATAACCAGTTCTTAAGTGACTTTTTTTAACTGAATGAAATATTTGCAAATGAAAATTAACTTTTGAGTTATGTTAAGACTTTTTTTTATATATTTTTACACCGATTAGATATCGACGTTTTATCTTGGTTACGATATATTACGTTAACCGATTACAGTTAAATAATAATCCCATTATGAATTTCTTGTGTTTTTTTTTTCGTTATGTTTTTTTAGCTTCAACTTCGGATCGAAGTCCGCAGTAAATTTTGCAATATAAAATTTGGTTGGTTGAAAGTATTTTACTTTTATTATTTTGTTTTCGGGGACTTTTTTTTCTTCTTCTTCTGTTAAAAATACAAAAAAAAGCTTTTGTTTTGTCGCTCGTCTTCGTCTTCAGTTAAAATATTGTGCAAAATATTTAATATTTAGTTTGCGTATATAACTGTGGTGGTGGTGGTGGTAACATACCGCTTATATTTGTAAAAACTTGGCTTTGATTTCTTGTTTTTTATTCTACTTTTTTATTGAAAGAATTAGAAAAGTACTTTTTTTTTTACATCTGTTTCTTCAGTGGTTTTTAAAAAAAGTACTGAGCCCCCCCCCCCCCCCCCCCCCCCCCTTCTATTTGAATTTTATCCGGTTATACGTTATACAAAAATAACCATTTTTAAACACAAAGAAAAGTTATATCATCGTTAAGGCCAAAACGTGATTATGCAAATAAATTCTGGAACACAGAATTTCTTTTAGAAATAATGAGACCCGTTTAAACGTGAAGAAAAAAATCGGGTAACATAAAATATATTTTCAGTCCGGTTACTCAGAAATTTGCATAAAATGTCTTTTAACACGAAAAAAAATATACCGGTCTCTTGCATTTTGTGTTAAACGTTTTCCATTTGACAGTGAAAACTGTTTGCTATGACAATGGATAGCACGAAATATATTTTCGGTCCGGTTAACAAAGAGGTTCTTTCCATTTTGTGTGAAATGGTTTCTACTTTGTATAGCAAAAGCATAATTAATTAAATGCTTAAGCAGTTAGTTGCTTACAAATAATCAAAAAATGCAAAATGAAAACGATTTTGTTTAAGAAACTATTTTGTGGGATTTTATTTTTCTGAAAAAAAGGTGATTTTTTTCTGATCAGAACGATCAGAAAAAAAATCACCTTTTTTTTAAATTTGCATAAATTTCATTTATTTCATTAAAAACATTGTTGTAATGTTTTTAATGAAATTTGTGCAAATTAAAAAAAGAGAATGTGATTCGTGCATTTCATGCATTTTTATTTTGGATTATAAACGGGTTATTATTTTACATATTGCACTGAAATTCGATAGGGGGTGCAACTGTCTTTATTCGTTTTATGTAAACGTTTTGGCCTTATTCAGCATGACATATCTTAATTATTAATTGTAAATTACATAAAATCGTAATTAATTAGCTGTTTTAATTTTTAAACTACTTTCAAGTTACTTAAAATTGCAGTTAGATTTTTAATTTTTTTGCTTTTGCAAATTTTGAAGTCAATTTTTAAACCAAATTTCTTTGAAAAGTAGTTTCTGGTTATATTTATGCTTTAAGTCAAACCCGTAATTTAAAGTAAAGCTTAAAAATGTTTCTATAGACTTTGCGATAGAAAAATTTGTCAAGCTGTTTAAGTTTGTAATTAAGCAATGGAGATTTAACTTGCAGAAGTTTTATTTTCGTAAACCGATTCAAATTAATTATTTTTAAAGTAACTATTATCAGAATACATTCGTGATAACTATTCGATAATTTATAAAACAAGGTTTCAAAGTAGACTTAAAAAAAACGTTGCTGCTGTTTCGAACTTATAAGAAGACGTTCTTGATCTTTTTTTTTTTCTACTTATTTTTCTCAAGCTAAAGCCATGAAAAATCCGCCGAAAGAATCGTATTCGAGTCCAAACAGTGACGAAGATGATGTAAGTCCAGAGCAGTCAATGCCGTTGGTTCAGCAACGTGAAAACTTACTCACTTAAGCTGAGCGCCGAAGAACGGAGGCGGCGGTAAGGAGGGAGAGAGAGGTGGACGAGATAGTAAGTACATATCTCGACGAGTGATTATCTCTCGACACCCTGTTGTGAAATTGCCAGAAGTTTGTCGTGTTTTCATTATTCATTCCTTTTCCGTACTTTAATTGTACTTTCGAATGAATTCCAATGGTTACAATTGAACTTATATGGACATTTGAGTTCTTATAAGAAATGTTTGTTTTATTTTTTCGAGCTGTTTTTTTGAAAACAAAAAAAAAATTATTCGATAAGTTCGGATAGTGATTTTATTTTGTCGTTGTTGCTCGTTTTAATATGTAGTTTAGCTCTGTGTATATTTTTGTGAGGATTCTTTAGCTTAAGTAAGGAGAGAGAGAGAGAGAGAGAGCGAGAAAAAAAGTCAAAGAGAGTATTTTAATTTTTTTTTATGGTTAACAATTTTTCAAAACTTAATGCTGAAAAAGTTTAAAATGCAAATTGAACCACCTATAATAGTGGTTTTTGTTTCATTTAAACTAGAGGTGAGACGAATCCTAAATTTTCTCGAATCCGAATTCTAAAAGGTTTTTGAATCTCCCGAATCTCGAATCCTATATTATTCATTAAGAAGATACAAATAAATGAAATAATATTAAATATTAAATTATTAATAATAAAAAACACAGTGTGGCACTCAGGGTCAGGCCACAAGGGGATATTGGTTATCCAGATACCACCGAAATTGCAACAATCGCCGGTTTTTTTTTGTTAGTGAACGCTTCTATTGCACGTCAATGGAGTTAAAACCAAATTTACCAAAGTTTTTAACAGTTTTTTTATGTTAAGATTCGAAAGATTCCAAAGACGAAAAAAGCGTGAAGATTCGCGTTTTCGAATCTCTGAATATTTTTCAAGATTCGAGGATTTGAATGTCCCATTCCTAATTTAAAACGAATACGGTACAAGTATAGAGGTTTTTATAAAGATTATTTTATACAAAACTCGTTATTTTTTCAAAACTTGATGAATAAATTAAGCGAGTGAACCCACTTTTGTGACTCTCTGTTATGTAATAATTGTTTTTAATGATAGCTTTAAAACACTAATTTTTGGTTTTTGCTGTTTTCTGCTTTTTAAAACTGTTGTTAAATAATTACTTACGGACAGATCGTCATAAAAAGGGTTCATTTCTTCATCAAGCTTCGAAAAGACAATGAGTTTAGTATCGGTAAATTCACTCCGTGAAGTTAGCCAGCCACCGTCCATAGAGAGATCCAAGGGCGTGTTCACGTGAATTCACGCAGCTTTCTTCTAGCGGCATTTGTAATTCTAATTTTTTTTTTAAAAAAAACCCCTATTGGTCACAACTTAAGAGATTATGGTAGCCTTTTTTTTCGACTAGGTGGGAAAAAAAAGATTTTAAGAAGTAGTTGAGTGTTTTAAAAACTAGAAGAGACAAATACCAAGCTTATTATGTGCAATTACAGCTTTGTTTGCGTTCAGTTTCAAAACGATTTATAGCTGCTCGATTGGACTTTTTTTTATGTATTAATTTCGGTCAATAGAGTTTTGATATTGGATGACGCCTCTTACGTAGCGAACATCTCGAGCCGCTTGAAAATCGCTAAGGAAGTGAAATCTACTGCTGGTTAAATTATAACAAAACATGATTTTCAATCTTGACTTATACCACCGAAACTTTTCGGTTGCAATGGAGAAATTTGTATCTGTAAAATGGTAAAAGTACCATCAGTAGGTTATAAACATGTAGCAATTGCTGGTATTTTTTCTATTATGTTGCAACTGAAGTATATAATTTAAGATTTTCCAATTGTGGTTCACCATCTCTACACTTTGTATTTAGTTTACATTGCGTACTTTTCAACTGTGTGTGGTACCTTTAATTTTTGCAATTACAATCTGCACAATTATGTACGAGCATGCGTAGGTTGCATTACTTTGCATCTATTTTGAAATTTTAATTACAGCAATATATACTTTCAAAAGTAAAAATGCGTTGGATATTACTTTTCCGGTAATATGTGTGTGTTGTGTGAGTTACCATTGTGCAGTACCATTTATATTATTCAACTACTGTAGTACAGCTATTTTGCAATTATCATCCATTTCTTAACAATTGTGGCTACCAATGCTACTTTCCAGTGATGGTATCATTTTAGTGATGTACTAATACATTTTTTGTAGTTATGGTACCATTTTTGCGAGGTAATAATACTTTTTTGCAATCATGGTACCATTTTTGCAGTGTACCACTTCCACTTTGCAGTTATGGTACCATTTTTGCAAGGTACTAATACTTTTCTGCAGTTATGGTACCACTTTTGTGAGGTTATTTACAGTTATGGTACCACTTTTGCAAGGTAATGATACTTTTTTGCAGTCATGGTACCATTTTTACAAGGTACTAATACGTTTTGCAGTTATGGTACCATTTTTGCAAGGTACTAATACTTTTCTGCAGTTATGGAACCACTTTTGTGAGGTTATTAGCAGTTATGGTACCACTTTTGCAAGGTAATGATACTTTTTTGCAGTCATGGTACCATTTCTGCGGTGTGCCACTTCCACTTTGCAGTTATGCTACCATTTTTTGCAAGATACTAATACTATTTTGCATTTATGGTACCACTTTTGTGACGAAATAATTATTTGCAGTCATGGTACCACTTTTGCGGTGTACCACTTCCACATTGCAGCTATGGTACCACTTTTGCAGGTACTTAATATTTTTTTGTAGTTATGATACTTCTTTTGCAATGTGCCAATTCCACTCTGCAATCATGGTACCAGTACCACTTTTTACAATATAAATTATTAACCATTGTGAAGATTTTTTTTTAACATTTCAAAACATTTTTTAAAATAATTCTGCTTTTTGAAAGCTGATTTGTTATTTGTTTTGAAGATGTTTTATTGAACAGCTGAGCTGATTTTTGAACTCTTGATTATCACTTGTAAATCACATAAGGTGGCTTTATAGATAATTATTTTGCTTTTTTTCCTTAGACGTTTTTTGTAAAATTTGGAGGCAAAAAAACGTCAAACGAACATTTTTTTTCGAAACAACATAATGAAAAAATTAAAATGTTTTCAAAACTAGAATGGTGAAATAAAAATTTTATAGTTTAGTTAGGAAATCACCCCTTTTTTAGTTTTTCCAAAAACTATTTTTGCCTTTTTCAAACTTATCATTAAAATGTTTATTTTTGAAATTTCATAATGGAAAAGGCTTTTAGCATTATCACCATCTTTTCTAGTTTCTAAAACACTTGAAATTTTTCGTTAATGTTCTCTCTTGAAAAAGCAAAATAAACATTAATAGTATTTTTATATTTGATATCTTTCAAAATGAACTTTTTTTATAGACAAAAAGTTAAAAAATATTCTTTGCTTAAAGTTGGGTCATTTTCAAACTCACATAAAAAGTTTAATTTGAAAGATATCAACATGAAAATGCTCTAAACTTATAAAGTGTTTGAAGTGGCCCTTCTAGTTTCTAATTTCCTAGTACACACCTGATAATTTAAATAATAAACGTGTTCTACGGAGCCCTGTGAAGGGCAAACAAACAATATATGTCGAATTCAATTTATTCAGTTAATAATCTGAAAATGTTGAGTTAATACTTAAATATAAATATATAAACTATTGACAAAATTATTGATTTAGTATTTTCAATTTAAAATATTAATATAAAGTCAATTTTTATTTGGTTCATGTCCTTAACTGGATTCCGTATAATTCACTTAAACACATGAGTTAAATGAATTCAAATTAAATGTGTTTAAGTGAATTATACGGAATCCAGTTAAGGACATCAGGAACCAAATAAAAATTGACTTTATTAATTATTAATATTTTAAATTGAAATTACTAAATCAATATTTTGTCAATAGTTTATATAATTATATTTAAGCATTAACTCAATATTTTGAGATTTATTAACTGAATAAATTGAATTCTACATATTATTCATTTGCTCTTCACAGGGCTCTGTTTAACACGTTTATTATTTAAATGCATTTAAATTATCAGGTGTGTACTAGGTATTAGACGGAATAATCAAGAGTTCGTGGGAGGACGGTTAACACTTAAAACCCACCTTTAATTCCAATATGAAAAAAGATGATTTTATATAAGAAGAAAAATTCGGCAATTTTTTTTAAAAGTATATTTTTAATTATTTTATATTTTTATTAAAATGACTTTTAATGTCATTGTTTTTTTAAATTGTATTATTTTTTTTTTCTTATTATAAACAATAACTTTCAAGTATTTTTTATTATTATTATTTGGGACTGAATTTTACTGTAAGATATTTAATGTAATGCTGTTATAGTTGCATTTAATTGTAAAATGTAAATTAGTAATTATTCACAATATATGATTTATATTAATATCGAATTTAAAAAGCCGTGTTGCTATAAAGAAATGCCTCACTTATAGAAATAACGTTGTGAAATTTAACATTTAACCTATTATCCACACAGGCATCTGTAGACAGCTTCAGAATTTCTTTGGCTCCGCCCCTTTTATGAGCGTCATTAATTTCTAATTGGTTTGTTACTGGGTCTGATGTCACATGTTCCGCCCTTTTTATTTCTAATTGGTTGATATTTGGTCTGACGCTCATAAAAGGGCGGAGCCAAAGAAATTCTGAAGCTGTCTACAGATGCCTGTATTATCCACTCTCTAGTTACGGAGCTTACGTCTAACTCTTAACTACACCTTTTTTATTCATCGATTTATTCAGCAATGTGACCTCGCCTTCATATATTCCAATGTCTGTGACACGTCGCACTGGATCTATAAATCGATGAATAAATCAATGTGCTGTAAGTTAAGCACAAACGGTGTGACGTCATTTTTGCCATCTTGCTGTTTGTGCCTAACTTTTAGGCGTAAGTACTATAGAGCCTCCTCCCCTTTTCACATCTGTTTTATCGGCGTAAATTGCTTTTGGCTTTTTAGCGCCATCGAAACGTAGTTTTTTTTTTTTTTAAAAAATATATGATTAAAAAATTAGTTTGTAAAAAAAAAGGAAAATTTTGTGTTTCTGAACAGTTTTTTTTTTTATTTGGCTGAAAAGTTTTTTGTTAAAAACTAGAAAGTTTTTTTTTATTTTCAGAAATATTTTTTTAAATATTTCAAACAAAAAGAAATTTTTCTTTAAAAAGTTTTCAAATTTTTTAGCAAAATCTAAAACGTTTTATTTTTCAAAAATACGCAAAAGACGAATAATTTGACGAACAGTTTTTATTTGCTTTTAAAAAGTTACGAAAGTAGAAAAGATTTTAATTTTTCAAAAACGTTTTTTTATTTTAAATTAAACTTCGAAAGAATTTTTCTTTGCATTTTTTTTTTTTGGTTTGAAATTATTTTTTTTAAAAAATTAAGAAAATTTTTGATTTTTCAAAAATAAGTGAAAAACAATTTCATTTAAACAATTTTATTTATTGGAAAAATTTTGAAAAATGTCTTTTTAAAAAAATTTAATTTTTCAAAAACGTTTTTTTTTTTAATTAAACTTCAAAAGAGGTTTTTCTTTTCATTAAAAATTTTAAAGATCGTTTTTATAATTATCTTTAAAAAGTTTACTGAAAAGAAAAACCTCTTTTGAGTAGAAAAACGTTTTATTTTTTCAAAAATACACGAAAAACAATTTTATGAAAAGTTTAAAAAAAAAGAATGTTGTTAAAAATTAGAAAATGTTTTAAATTTCGGAAAGTTTTTTTTTTAAATTAAACTTAACAGAATTTTTTTTTTGCATTTTTTTTTATTTCAATTTTTTTTTAAAAAGAGAAAATATTTGATTTTTCAAAAATAAACGAAAATCAATTTCGTTTCAAAATTTTATTATTTTTGAAATAATAAATTTTAACATTTTAAACGTTTTTTTAAAAAAAATAAATTAAACCTCAAAAGATGTTTTTCTTTTCATTACAAATTTACAAGATTTTTTTAAAAGTAGGAAAATGTTGATTTTTTTTCAAGAAAAATACATGAAAAAATAAATAATTCCAATGGGAAGTTTTTATTTACTTGAAAATTTTCGAGAAAAAAAAATCTTTAAAAAAGTATAAAGGTTTGATTTTTTTCAGAAACGATATTTAAAATTAAACTTCAAAAGTTTTCACAACTTAAAAGTAGAAAAAGTTTTTATTTTTCAAAATTGTTAAAAAAAAAATAATAAAAATCATTTGAAAAAGTTTTCTTTTAAAGATTTCTGGGCGCCATTTTTGTTGGTCATCTTTTACATATCTATAAATTTATTTGTATTTTTTTGTTTCCTGTGTAATTGTAATTAAAATTGAAATTTTCATTAATGAAAATTGCAATTTCAGTTTAATTTCAGTTAATTATTAATTGAATTACGATGGTGCCTATATACAATTTAAGAAGAAGAAGTGCTGTTAAATGAGCTCGTAATTAGATTGAAAAAAGTTTATAATAAAAGATTAAAGTAATGAAGAAGAAATTTTCGAGGCCTGATCATCAGAGGCGAATTTTAGAGAAAAATAACGAAAAAGTTTGTTAAAAGCTAGAAGAGTAAAGGGATTATATAAAAACAATTTCATTTCAAATATCTTACAAAATGAACGTTTTATGATGAATTGTTTGAAAATGATTTAGTTTTTTCAAACTAAATTTGCTCCCTTTTTTTAAAAAATTACAATAAAACGTTTATTTTGAAAGATATTGTTATAAGCTAGAAGAGTAGAAGAATTCTATAAAAGCAATTTCATTTAAAATATCTTACAAAATAAACGTTTTATGATGAATTCTTTGAAAATGATTTACTTTTTTTGAACTAAATTTGCCCCTTTTTTCAAATTACCATAAAACGTTTATTTTGAAAGATATTGTAATAAGCTAGAAGGTGGCTCTATAAATATTTATTTTGTTTTTGTACTCCCAGATGGCGCACCAGATGGGCTTTTCCTCCTTCAAAGTGAACGTTTTTCAAAGTGTTTTAGAAACTAGAATAGTTGGTGATAATGCTAACAGTTATTTCATGATGATATCTTTCAAAATCAACTTTTTATCACAGTTTGAAAAAGGCGAAAATAGTTTTTCATGAAATGTAAAAAGAAATTGGGTCATTTTTAAACTGAACTATAAAATGTTTAATTTTTAAGATATTGAGCTATAAAACCATTCTAGTTTTGAAAACAATTTGATTTTTTTCGTAATGCTGTTTCTAAATAAACGTTCGCTTGATATTTTTGCGTCTAAATTTTTACAACAAAAATGTCTATGGAGCTTAGCATAAGCCACTCCAGTGGCGCCGTTCGGAAGAAAAAAAGCAAAATAAATATCTATAAAGCGACCTTAAAGGAATTTTATAAATTATATATACCTTATAAGTTATAATATATCGTTCAAAATAAACGTTTTATTATAAATTTATAATAGTTTGAAAATAACTTAGTTTTTAAAACTAAAAATGTGTCCTCTGTTTTTTTCAAACGGCCATAAAATTGATTTTTATTTTTACTCTTTTAGTTTCTAAGAAAATACTTAATTTATTTTTCTAAAATCCATTTCTGACAATGAATTTTACAGCCACAACCTCAGTTTTCTCCTCAATATTTGTTTATATTTTGATTTTAATTGAAAAAATGAGAAACCAGATTTTTGCTGCCGTCTAAACAGGTGTCAAAATTAATGACATTTAATGAAGCAAAATTCTTTTTGTTTTGTTCACTTGTCTTCGTAAAGGTTTTTTTTTTCCAAATATTTGCAATTTTTATAAAGCAAAAAAAAAAATGCAAATTATTGTTGTTTTTGTTTTTAAGAAAGTAAAAAAAAAAACTTAAAATCTTTGCAATAATTAAATAATTGTTACTATATTTAAAAGAAAAAATAATTGAAAAAATAAATTGCTGATCAATATAAATATATGTATAATTAAAAAAAATTGGTTGTTTTTAAATTATTTCTGTATAAATGTTATATTACCATGCAATTTGCATATCAATTAATTAGTAATTTTTTTTTGCCAATATAACAAAAAGAAATAACTGTAATATGTTATTATTAAATGTCTTATTAAACATTTCATTGTTGAAAACACTGTAAAAGCAACAAAGTGATTTATAACAAAATGCAAATTTACATTTTATTCTAGTGTATTTTAAAGCCTCGTCGTTGCCTTAAGACAAGTTAAGAGGCTACACTAGACACAGACAATTAGAAATCGGGACAAACATAAGTTGGCTCCGCCCTTTTTATGACGACCGGCAACTTCTAATTGGTTTGTTGTGTGGTTCGACATTAAAAAGGGCGGAGCCTGTGACGTCAGACTACATAACCAACCAATTAGAAGTTGCCGGTCGTCATAAAAAAGTCGGTGCCAACTTCTGTTTGTCCCGATTTCTAACTGCCTGTGTACACTGGACGAGATAATAAGTCGGATCAGGATGAACAGATGAATATTGTGGGGTAACTCTAAAACCTGAAACAGAATGCATATCGAATTGATGGATCACTGTACTAAAATGGGTATGGAACAACATAATCTTTTTTTTTTACATTTTGGAAGGCTGGTCCCCCAGACCCCCTGCAACAAGCTTAATTTAATGTAACATTATCTAATCACCAATATAAAAAATATAGTGTTCCTCCAATTCTATATGCATTCTGTTTCTGGCTTTAGAGTTATCCTATAATGTTCATCCTTTCATCCAGACCCGACTTAGTATCTCATCCGGAACTCCGGACGACTTATTATCTCCTCCGGATGACTTAGTATCTTGTCTGGACCAGATAAAAAAATATTTTGTGTCCTCAATAGGGCTCCGTAGAATGGTAGAAGATTGTTTTTTTGTAGCAATATCTTAAAAAATAAACATTTTTATTGTTCAGTTTGAAAAATGACCCGTTTTTTTTTGGGGGGTTTTCCATTGAAATTTAATAAAAAACAAACTTATTTTCAGACTGTCATAAAAAGTTTATTTTGAAAGATATCATCATGAAAAAACTTTTAACATTATCACTAACTATTCTAGTTTCTAAAACACTTTGAATTTTTTTTTAATATTTCTTCCGATAAAGTTTGCTTGAAAATATGAATTTTCACAAAACTGCAGGTGAGAGGGGGAGAAGTGAGCTCCTGTAGAACATAATAGCCATTGCAGTCGCGCCATCTGGAGAGACGAAAACATAATATCTACTCAGCCACCTAAATTTTCTAGATTTTTGTCCGCCCTTCTCCTCCTTCCTCTCTTACCCTTACTTCATTATGCCGCTTATCGCACTCAAAGACAGGCATTTAGAAATCGGGAAAAACACAAGTTGGCTCCGCCCTTGGTTTGTTGTGTGGTTCGACGTTGAAAAGGGCAGAGCCTGTGACGTCAGACTACATAACCAACCAATTAGAAGTTGCCGGTCGTCATAAAAAGGTCGGAGCCAACTTGTGTTTTTCCCGATTTCTAAATGCCTGTCACTCAAAGACATAGCTGTATAATATATAGATAGTATCTATAGGAGACTATGCTATGGTAAAGCGCTGTAAATGACAATAACGTAAAAGCGCTTTATCTAAAGACGTTATTACAGCAGATTTGTTAATATTTCCTCACTACGTTTAGTGATGAACATGAAACTCATAAAGTGCGCAGCTGAGAATGTAAGTGTAGAAAGGTAAATTATTGTTTCGTATTTATTCATTGCAACTTACAACCGCTTTTTTATTAATCGCAATTTTTTGTTAATAATGCTTTGCTTGCGCAAACGAGTAAAAAAAACCGACCAAAATTGTGTCATTCATGTTGCCATGATAACGGAGTACTAACAGTCATTAGTGATGATGTCGTCGATTTGTGTTGGAAACGTAATAGGGGGTGGAGCAAAGTACGCCATTGAATGGCGTATTGCGAGCTACTATTGGACATAAACGTAAATAGACATGACTTCATATTATAGAAGCTTAATGGTGTGTCTTAATATGGCGTATTATGTGTACACTTTTGACTGGTTTGATACGTCATATTCGTCCACCCCTTTGGTGTTTTTTTTCTTCTTTAAATAATATGGTCCTCTTTATGCGTCAAACCGGTTCTTAATATAAAGATGGCTCGTGCCATTGACTATTTTTTATACTGTTCAAATGATTACGAAGGCGGGGTTATGGCATGACACACGTAATTGAGCGCACAATTGATGACCTAACATGGCGTATTATTTTATATTGAAATGCATGATAACTAGCCGCCGTATTAGTTCACCTCGTTGGTATACGATTGTTCTTCTAATAAGCCACGCCTTTTGCTTCGTCATTTGTCTATGTGCGGTTTGTTAATTGTTTTCCGGTTTTTTTTTTAATTCTTTCTGTCCATAGGGGACAAGGAAGAGAGCGGGAGTGAGTGTAAGAGAGAGGGAGAGTGAAGATTGAGAGGGAAAACGACGCCAAATGCTCGAAACTGGACCTCGCCTTATAGGAATTCGGCCACGGCGTGTTCTTGTTTATGTCCGGCAACGATCAGGTAAGAAATAAATAAATTTCGTTTCACGTTATCGTGGGTTCAATTAAGGGGAGGAGAGGGTTGATGCTAATGCTGCTTGCCCGTCTCGTGGCACGTGTTTGTTATCGTCGTCTGTCGCAAACGCGTCATTGGTGGGGAAGAAGAAGAAAAGAAAAAATCAGCTGAGAATTGGAAAGAGAGAGAGCACGGGAGGGAAGCACGCGGACACGTTTTTGCCGCGTGCGTCTCTTCTTTCTCATCATGGGTATCTTGCCGTAATGGTCCGTCACTTTTTGCGCGAAATAATTCGGACGTTTTACGGTCGTAATAATGACGATATTTTACCGAGAAATGCGCCTCTCCCCCCTTTAAAAAATGAAGCGGAAACGCGGATTTGCGCGTGTTTTCTTCTATTTGATGCAATGTTTGTTTTGTTATTGATGGGAGGTTTTTTTTTTTTCTTCTTCTGCTTCTTCGTGTTAAAAAAAACGTCGTTTTTCACTGTTTTTGTCTCATTTTTGTTGTTTCATTATTTGTATTATTTTTTGGTGATGTAATTTCAGTTATATTATTGTATACGAAACTATAGAATTCTTGGTATTTTTTATTGGAAGAAAATTGCTGTTTTTATAATTTTGTTGTTTCGTATAAATGCGCGTAAACGGTTAACTTTTACTGTTCTCCGAGAGTATTTTGCAAGTTAACTTTTTTTTATCATTTTCATGGTAAATAGTCATTTTCACAACTGTCAAGACACACAAGGTTAAAACAAGAGTTAACTTAATATCATAAGTCAGTTGGCTAATAGTGACTTGATACAATTTGGGTTAGCTTTCAATACGTTTGATTAACTCTCCAAGAATCTTGGTTAACTCTCAAGATGCTTGGTTAGCTTTCAAAACATTTGGTTAACTCTCAAGGCAGTCGGTTAACTCTCAAGGCAGTCGGTTAACTCTCAAGGCAGTCGGTTAACTCTCAAGGCAGTCGGTTAACTCTCAAGGCAGTCGGTTAACTCTCAAGGCAGTCGGTTAACTCTCAAGGCAGTCGGTTAACTCTCAAGGCAGTCGGTTAACTCTCAAGGCAGTTGGTTAACTCTCAAGACTCTTGGTTAGCTTTCAAAACGTTTGGCTAACTCTCAAGACTCTTGGTTAACTCTCAGGACTCTTGGTTAGCTTTCAAAACGTTTGGTTAACTCTCAGGACTCTTGGTTAGCTTTCAAATCGTTTGGTTAGCTTTCAAAACGTTTGGTTAACTCTCAAGACTCTTGGTTAACTCTCAAGACTTTTGGTTAGCTTTCAAAACGTGTGGTTAACCCTCAAGACTCTTGGTTAACTCTCAAGACTCTTGGTTAACTCTCAAGATTCTTGGTTAGCTTTCAAGATGCTTGGTTAGCTTTCAAGATGCTTGGTTAACTCTCAAGATGCTTGGTTAACTCTCAAGATGCTTGGTTAACTCTCAAGATGCTTGGTTAACTCACATGACTCTTGGTTAGCTTTCAAAACGTTTGGTTAACCCTCAAGACTCTTGGTTAGCTTTCAAAACGTGTGGTTAACCCTTAAGACTCTTGGTTAGCTTTCAAAACGTGTGGTTAACCCTCAAGACTCTTGGTTAACTCTCAAGACTCTTGGTTAACTCTCAAGATGCTTGGTTAACTCTCAAGATGCTTGGTTAACTCTCAGGACTCTTGGTTAACTCTCAGGACTCTTGGTTAACTCACAGGACTCTTGGTTAGCTTTCAAAACGTTTGGTTAGCTTTCAAAACGTTTGGTTAGCTTTCAAAACGTTTGGTTAACCCTCAAGACTCTTGGTTAACTCTCAGGACTCTTGGTTAACTCTCAGGACTCTTGGTTAACTCACAGGACTCTTGGTTAACTCACAGGACTCTTGGTTAGCTTTCAAAACGTTTGGTTAACCCTCAAGATGCTTGGTTAACTCTCAAGATGCTTGGTTAACTCTCAGGACTCTTGGTTAGCTTTCAAAACGTTTGGTTAACTCTCAAGACGCTTTGTTAACTTTCAAAATGCTTGGTTAACTCTCAAGTAGTTACTATCAGCTGTCAACTAGAGTTCTAACCTCTGACCAATGTTTTTATTGGGGAACAAACATAATTGTTGATTGATCTAAATGGGGAATTGTTACTTCACAATTGGCTCTTGGGCCACAGATTGAGAAACATATGCTTGTTATTTTTGCATAAAAATCCGAACTCTACATATATTAATGCAACTGAAATCAACTGTTCATAAACCAGATCTTAAGTGATTGAACTACCCTTCTAGTTCCTAAAAAAAACTCTTTCCAGTTTCTCTTAAATATGAGTTATTATTAGGGCTCGGATTTTTATGCACTATCAAACAAAACGTTTCTCAATCTTTGGCCCTTTGAAAATCCTGGAGAGAGAGAGAGAGAGATTAAAAAATTCATTCATAAACCACAAATATACGTAAATGAATCAATACATTTTTTTACGTATTGATCTTTTGATCGAAAAAGATGGTTATTTTTAATAAAAAGAAGAAAAAGGTCCTAAACAAAGGGCTTTTTTTAAAACCACTTCTTTCCTTTTTGAGATCTTTTTTTTTTTATTCAGTAAAAAGTGAGCACGTGTTGTGTGGTGGGACCTTGTATGTGAGGAAGGAGGGGGCAACTAAAGGGAAGGAAAGAGAGGAGGACATGGGGAATGAAAAGGTGAACTGGTTTGGGGGGGGGGGGGGTTGGGTCTTCTCAACTCAAGGTTATAAGAGACCTATATAGATACACGTGTCGTCCATCTTGTTGTTTTGAGCAGACGACAATGAGACATATGAGTGTTAAGCCCCGTTTTCACGATGCTAGTTGTCATGACAGCGGCAACAATCGCGAGAACTATCATCGTGCAGACCACATGATAGTCGCTGTCACACTGTTACGATAGCACTATCACAACTATCTCGTTTGACTAGATAGTTGATAGTACTATCACAAGATAGTAATAGTTGTTGAGTGACCGCCGCTTGTAGGGAAATAATATCCACTTTGTAGGGAAATTTGGCTTCTGGAGGGAGAGAGAGGCTACACTGTTGTTGACTCAATGATATCCTGTGAAGTTAGACGTCACATTGTTGTGTGACACAACTATCACGGTTACTTCCAGACATGTAGACAGTTGCTATCGTGAGAGTGAACTATCGCAACTTTCATGACAGCTACTCTCACGATAGAACTATTGTCGTGAAAACGAGGCTTTAATAACATTTTCAAGAAATAGACTCACAATCAATTGTTCAATGAAAAGACATTAAAGCGCAGACTGCATTAGAAAGTATTTGTTCATTAAGAGATCATTTTATATAAATTTTAAAAAGGCCCTTCTATTTCTAAATCAAGTTTAAAATCGTACGTTTTTTTATAACTCCCATGTTAAATCCCATAGAGCCAAAAAGCCCTTCAACAAAAGTTTGAAGAACTCTCGTTAAAAACGACTTAGAACAATAACAAGAAAATTAACACGTGCTTTCATATATTGTCTTCACGATGATTCCTTATTTTTATATATAAATATGGAAAAGGTCCTTCTACTTTTTAATAACGTTTAAAATCGTACGTTTTTTTAAATCCATGTTAAATCCCATAGGATCAAGGAACCGTCTCAAAAACATTTGAAGAACTCGTGTTAAAAACGATTTATTATGATGATTTTAAACCATTTTTATAACAAAAACGATCGCAGCGCCTACATTTTGTAGAAATTATGAATGAAATGCTGTAACGCTAGTAATTATGTAGAGAGATATACTGCGAGAGTGGTTTATTTTGCATATATTGCCTAGTAGATGTGTAGAATGTCAGGTTTTCCATTTTGGTAATAAACGTGTACATGTTACTGTCAATCTGCTGAATCAGTCAGTCTGTAGATTGCCTAGGCAATCTGCAAAACCAACCAATCTGCAAAATTCAACACCTTACAATGTATTGAATTTTGCAGACGATTCCACTCGCCAGGTTGGTTGGTTTTGCAGATTGCCTAGGCAATCTACAGACTGACAGTAACATACATCTACACTATTATTGCCAACATGGAAAACCTGACATTCTACAGATTGTACTAGGCAAGATGCAAAAATAGCCACTCCTACAGGCTACAGTATATATCTACATAACTACACAGGCAATTAGAAATCGGGACGAACTTCCGTTGGCTCCGCCCTTTTTATGACGACCGGCAACTTCTAATTGGTTTGTTGTGTGGTTCGACGTTGAAAAGGGCGGAGCATGTGACGTCAGACTACATAACCAACCAATTAGAAGTTGTGTTCGTCATAAAAGTGAAGTTCGTCCCGATTTCTAAATGCCTGTCATAATTACTAGCATTTAGAGGGCATTGCGCAAAATGCCTAAACCTGGATTTGACTCGAATGAGACAAGAATACAGATACAGCAGATTACCTAGGCACTCTGCAGATTGACTGATTCCGCAGATTGACGGTAACGTATATATATAGAGATTCTGAAAACATTTTTATTCTTGTTGAGAAAAACACTTGTTAAAGTTGTTTATACTAGATATTAAGGTATATTTACACGAAATACATGAAATATCATCTAAAAAATAATAAAAGATCCTCCCCCCCCCCCTCTTTTTGAAAAAAAAAATCCCCTTATTGATTCTGAGGAGTGGGGGTGGGGTGGCTGGTAATGCGTGTATTGAAACATTTCGTTGTATATAGATTTCAATGTTGCGTTTTAAGGGGGATCTATTTTCGTAATTTGCCTTCTATTCAGAGCTTTTTCTTTCTTTCTTTCTTGTCTTGTTGTTTACTGTTTACTTGCACTCGTGTGTGTGCTTGTTGACCGGTTTTTTAAGTCGCAGTTTCCCATTTGACTCAATAGATGGCGCCACTTTCTCTTTCTCCTGCTCGACAACGTTCCTCATTATAAAAGAGTTATTACCTTGTACACACACACATGAGCTAAATGAATTAGAATTAAATGTGTTTAGGTGAATTTTACGGAATCCAGTTAAGGACATGAACACCAAATAAAAATTGACTTTATTATTAAGATTTTAAATACTAAATCAATATTTTAATGTCAATAGTTTATATATTTATATTTAAGTATTAACTCAATATTTTCAAATTCAGATTATTAACTGAATTAAATTGAATTCGATATATTGTTTGTTTGCCCTTCACGGGCCTCTGTAGAACACGTTTATTATTTAAATGCATTTAAGTTATCAGGTATGTACCTAGTTATTAGGTATTAGTCGTCCATTTTTCGGTTTTATCTTGTCGTAGCAGGCGATTACATTACATGCCCCATAATATGTACGGAGCCCTATAATGGACTATGCCTAGCAAATTGACAATTTATTTTTATATGGTTCGGATTTTCATGTAAAATCAAGCAGATGTTTTGAGATGTATTGAGTTAATACTTAAATATAACTAATTAAACTATTGACAAAATATTGATTTAGTATTTCAATTTAAAATAATAATAAAGTCAATTTTTATTTGGTTCATGTTCTTAACTGGATTCCGTATAATTCACCTAAACACATTTAATTTGAAATCATGTATGGACAAGGTATTAGAGCAACTGCAATTATGCTTTTTTTTCTAATCAAGGTACGTTAGAGGCTAGATGTCTGGTTACTATCAGTTGTCGAGTAGATAATTCTATCCTCTAACTGAGGTGTTTTTGATTGAAAAAATTGTTGGTTGATATAAACGATGATTGTTACTTCTTATTTGGGCGTACTCAATGGAGTTTAACATAAGAGTTAAAAATTCGCGATTTTGAAATATTTTTTTAAAAAATAGACCAACACTTACAATTTTTATGTCATTCTATCAATCGATCAGCATATAATTAAGGTGCACATTGCACTTTGAAAACTTTAATAGCGGACAACTTTAAATATGAAAAATAAACATATTGCCGACGCAACTGTGGATTTTAAAAATTAACGTTGTTTCTTTAACATTGGGTCTATGGGCTCAATAGAAAAACGATGCTAGCGCTCTTTGTGGAGATTTTTCGAAATAATTTTGCGATGTGTAGCCTCTTAAAGGGGTTTTTATAAATGAAAATATATAATGCTTAAACCGACATAAAAAGCTTATTTTGAAAGATTTTAACATTAAAATAGTGATTGATCTACCTTTCTAGTTTCTAAAAACACATTCAAGTTACAGGCAATTAGAAATCGGGACAAACAGAAGTTGGCTCCGCCCTTTTTATGATGAACGGCAACTTCTAATTGGTCTGTTGTATGGTTCGACGTTGAAAAAGGCGGAGCATGTGACGTCAACTACATAACCAACCAATTAGAAGTTGTCGTTCGTCATAAAAAGGGCGGAGCCAACTTCTGTTTGTCCCGATTTCTAATTGCCTGTATTGAAGTTTCCCTTCCATTTTGTACCTGAAAGACAAAATAAATCAAGAGAGTTCGAGAGAGACGTTTTTACATTTTAAACCCCCCCCCCCCTCCCCCATTAAAACTGTCTTAAAAACAATACTCAACGCTACACGCTTAAACGTAGCGCGGTACTTTTAACGTAAAAAAAAAACTAAAATATGAATTTGTTTCAGATGACAAATTCAAAACGAAGAAAACCCGGTTTTTTTGTATTTTCTGTGAGAAAAAAAAATCATATTTGATTATCTCAAAATTCGGAAAGAAATAAGGACCCCCCCCCCCCCCGGGTTCTTTCTTTGCTTTTGTTAAATTCAATAAAAATAAATATATAGAAATGTCTCGTTTGAACAAAATTTAACTAGTAAACTGACCAAAAGGAGAGAGAGAGAGAGAAAAAAAAATTCAAAGGACTTCACCTTTGACCCCCTGAAACATTTTCTTTTTCTTTCTCTTGTCCAGAAAACTCGATTTTTTGGCCAAAAATAATTCAAGAGTAACCAAATTCAATGAAAGGTTTTTATATATTTCAAGTGAAAAAAAAAACGGAAACTATAGTTAAAAAAAGAGGAGGGGGGGGGGGGGGGGGTGAAAGGGGGGTTGGTAAATCAGAAGGGGTGGAAGTAACGAGAGGATATATGGAACCAGATGGCTAAAAGTATAAAGTTTTTTGAGCGAAAATTTGCTACGAAATAAAAAAAAAAAATAGGACCTTATAAGAAAAGAATAGGACCTATAGTAAAAAAAAAAGACCTACCAATAATATAAGTGTAGGGGTAATTCAGATGTTCCGGGGGTTGAAATGAAAGAAGGGGATGAAAATAAGTGAGAAATGGCATAAAATACTAGAAAATACCCACCCCCCCCCCCCCCAAAAAAAAAAGTTATGATACAGGCAAGTGTGCGCAGCAGTAAAAATGTTGTTGGCTCTGCCCTTCTATGAGCGTCAGACCAACTATTAACCAATAAGAAATTGAAAAGGGCGGGGCATGTGACATTAAACCCAGTAACAAACCAATTAGAAATTGATGACGCTCATAAAAGGGCGGGGTCAACAACATTTTTACAGCTGCGCACACTTGCCTGTTTATTATATATCTCTGGGTGGAAGGGGGTAGAATTTGGTGGGTGGGAGGAGGGTTTTAGGCGCGTTGTATCCAGTTGGGACGACGCCAAGGGTTGGAGGCGGAGGATTAGCAGTGACGTGGACCTAAGGTCGCTTTATAGATATTTATTGTTTTTTTCTCACGGGATGGCGCCACTGCGGTGACTAATGCTACATGCATCTGTAGACAGCTTCAGAATTTTTTTTGGCTCCACCCTTTTATGAGCGTCAGACCAAATATCAACCAATTACAAATAAAAGAGCGGGGCATGTGACATCATCAGACCCAGCAACAAACCAAATAGAAATTGATGACGCTCATAAAAGGGCGGGGCACACCAAATTTTACTGCTGCGCACACTTGCTTGTGGTATCTTATTGGAATACCAGTGTTTCACACAGGCAAGTGCGCCCAGCACTAGAATTTCGTTTGCTCCGCCCCTTTTATGACGTCAGACCAAATATCAACCAATAAGAAATTGATGACGCTCATAAAAGGGCGGGGTAAACGAAATCTTAGTGCTGAACTGAACTGCCTGTTCTTTTTTATCGCTACCTTTCACTGTCAGTCTGTCAGTGCTAGCCTCCACCTCCAACCCCTTGATGTCGGCTCAGTTGGAACACATAGTTTCAGGTTGTGTAGGGGTTAAAGGGGGGAGGAATAAAAGACCTATGCCTATAAGGAGAGAGAATGAATGAATGAATGAAATATAATAATAATGTAAGGATCTTTTTTAACAAAAAAAATGACATTCTGAAAGTGGGTGGGGGTTAAAAGAGACGGAAAAAAAATAAGAGGGGTGGGGGAGAGTAGATCTAAATGGAACCTCAAAAAAAAAATAGGGGGTGGGTAAAGAAAAAGATAGGAAATAGTGGTGGTGGGGTTTTTTTTTCCACCATTAAGTTTAGTTCAGTTTCGGTCGTTTCAGAGTGAGGACCATATTTTTGATTTTGTGCCATTTTTTTCATATTTTTTTTTTTGACGAAAAATACACTTAAATTTATAAAGGAATGTTTGTTTCAACCGTCTCTCTTTGTAGGCCTTAAATTTTGGTGAATGTCTTAAGTACAGAAATCAATGCTTGCCGCTAGGCGGCGCTTGTGTGTGTGGGGGCGGATGCCCTTTTGTGTTTTGGGCTAATAATGACAATTATTTAAAAATGGCCGCCTAAATCAAATTGAACTGGACTATTATTTTATTATGTGAAGAGTCACGTGCACCGAGAAGAGGGTTTATGGTTCCTATTTTTGAGTTTTTTGTTTAACTCATCGTGATGACGTCATCGTGAAATATTTAAAATTTTTGTGTTAATTATGTAATTTCCTAATATATAGTAAATATCAAAAAAGTCAATTTAAAAATCGTACTCAGGGAATCAGTACATCAAAAAAAAATATATATATTAATTATAAAAATATAGAAATATATATTTAAATTAGATTTATATTAATTATTTTAATTTTATATATTTTTGACGGTTGTTTCAAAATTTTCTATATTTAAAAAAAAAAAAAAAGTTTTTAGTTTGGTGAATTTGTGATCGAGGAAATTAGGGTTTCAACTTTTTTTTTAGAGCTGTTTTGGATTTTCATCTCTTTTCTCAATAGTAAGTTTTTGGTGATTGTTTTTTAACATTTTTATTAGCGGAGTCAGCAGACACTCGTTTCAACCTGCGCGGAAAATCCGGAATTTAGATCTATACATGAAAAAATAACCAAAATTCGGGAAAACTATTGAGACTTGTATGTACATAAACGAGGAAACCCTTGAAAACTTGGGGGAACTCTGGGAATTTGTATTAAACGAAGTAAAACCCTGAAAAACACGGGGAATTAGCATAAAAAACAAGTTAAGCCTGGAAAATCCGGAATTTACGTGAAAAATAACCAAAACCTGGAAAACTTTTGGGATTTATGTACATAAGCAAGTAAAACCTTGAAAACTTAGTATATTTCTGTAAAAATTACCTTGGAAAACTCAGGGAATTAGCATAAAAAAAACAAGTTAAGCCTTGAAAATCCGGAATTGATGTGAAAAATAACCAAAACCGGGAAAACTCTGGAAATTTACCTACATAAAGCAGGTAAAACCTTGAAAACTTAGTATAGATTCGATTTCTGTAAAAATTACCTGGGAAAACTCAGGGAATTTGTTTAAAAACTAGTAAAAAAAAAAATCTGGAAAACTCAGGTCACTTTAATCTAGATCTAAAAAACTCAGGCAATTTATGTGAAAAAATAAGTAAAACTTGGAAAACTCTGGGAATTTGCATAAAAAACAATGGGCGCATTTCCAACTACGTGGAAACTTAGGAATTCACAGTAAGTTTGAAATTTAGTTTAAAAATCAGTAAAAATGCAAGAAATTTACGTGAAAAAGAAGCTTTGTGGGAAACTTTGTGACTTTTACGCACATAAACAAGTAAACCCATGCAAAACTTGGCATAAAACTTTGCATTTGCATAAAACCAAAACCCGAAAAAAAAAACCGTCTAAAACCCGAAAAACTCAAGGAATTAGCATTAAAAACAAGTTAATCTTGGAAAACTCATAATGTTTATGTTAAAACTAGGGATGGGCCATTCGAACCCTCGAATCCCGCGAATCTTGAAAAATATTCGAGATTCGATAACTCGAATATTCGCCTCTTTTTTTCGTCTTTCGAATCTTTCGAATCCTAACCTTAAAAAAAACTGTTAAAAACTTTGGTAAAATTAGTTTTAACTCCATTGACGTTCGATAGAAGCGTTCACAAACAAAAAAAACCGGCGATTGTAATCATTTCGGTAGTTATCCGGATCCTGAGTGAAGCCACACTGTGTTTTCAATTTATTAATAATTTAATATTTAATATTATTTCATTTATTTGTATCTTCTTAATGAATAACATAATATTCTTATATGATGGAGATTCGAGAACCTTTTAAGATTCGGATTCGAGAAAATTTAGGATTCGTCCCACCTCTAGTTAAAACCAACTAATAAACCTGGAAAACTCGTGGAATTTATATGAAGAAAAAAAAGTAGAAATTGGAAAACTGAGGGTATTTTCGAGTAGGCCTAAAACCTGGATAACTGAATGAAGGATGTTCAAATCCAAGTAAAGCTTTAAAAAATCAGATAATTCACGTAAAAATGTTCTTATATTAGTTATTAGTTATTACATATAATGTGTTGTTGTTGTATTTAGATTGCCTCCGAGATAAACTGTGTTAAGTCACAAAATCTAATTTTTTACAGGGAAAAAAGTCATTTGAAAGTTCTCTCTCTCTCTCTCTCTCTCTCTCTCTCTCTGTTGCTCTCTCTCTCTCTCTCTCTCTCTGTTGCTCTCTCTCTCTCTCTCTCTGTTGCTCTCTCTCTCTCTCTCTCTCTGTTGCTCTCTCTCTCTCTCTCTCTGTTGCTCTCTCTCTCTCTCTCTCTCTCTCTCTCTCTCTCTCTCTCTCTGTTGCTCTCTCTCTCTGTTGCTCTCTCTCTCTGTTGCTCTCTCTCTCTCTCTCTCTCTCTCTCTCTCTGTTGCTCTCTCTCTCTGTTGCTCTCTCTCTCTCTCTCTCTCTCTCTCTGTTGCTCTCTCTCTCGCTCTCTCTCTCTCTCGCTCTCTCTCTCTCGCTCTCTCTCTCTCTCTCTTGCTCTTTCTCTCTCTCTCTCTCTCTCTTGCTCTTTCTCTCTCTCTTGCTCTTTCTCTCTCTCTCTCTTGCTCTTTCTCTCTCTCTCTCTTGCTCTTTCTCTCTCTCTCTCTCTCTCTTGCTCTCTCTCTTGCTCTCTCTCTTGCTCTCTCTCTTGCTCTCTCTCTTGCTCTCTCTCTATCTTGCTCTTTCTCTATCTTGCTCTCTCTTGCTCTCTTTCTCTTTCTCTATCTTGCTCTCTCTTGCTCTCTCGCTCTCTCTTTTTCTTGCTCTCTCTCGCTTTCTCTCTTTCTTTCTCGCTCTTCATTGAAGTGAAATAGGACTTAGAAATAGGACAAAAGGGAAATACCACACCATCTAGTTGCCGGGATATGTGTAAAAAATGTGGACTTAATACTGTTTACCTCTGAGGCACTCAAGAAAGGATAAAGAGAAAAATACAGAATTTGTGAGACACACCCTGTATAATATATCTGTATTGCAAGGGGGGGGGGTTTATTTGTTTTTTTTTCTGCTTTTTTATTCAACTGGGAAATCATTTTTATTCACCCATTTGTTGGCGGTCTTTTTGGAGTCGTTCGATTGAGATTGACTCTTGGGTAAATAAATAGGGCATCATTGGAATGTAATGGACAAGTCAGTGGCCCTTTTTTAGAGAAAGAAAAAAATGACCATTGCGTACAACAATAAATAAATATTGGTTTTCTAATGACCAGATGTAATTTTTTTTTCATGGTTCAGAAATATAGAAGAAGGAAAAATTCCAGTATCTGGAAATTTACAGATATTCTGAGCTATTTGTATTACTCACTAGGTGGCGACAGTGGTACTAGTGCGTTTTTTTTCCCTCTTTTTTTAAAAAAAAGTATTTACGTGGGTTTTATTATTATTATGAAGTAAACAACAAAAACTTGGAAACTAGAATAGTAACGATGCTAATGTCTTATTACTATTCTAGTTTCTAAGTTTTTTTTTTGTTTTAAAGTTAATGCTATAAAAATTTGAGGCATTCATTGCAATTATGGTTTTTTTAGGGGATATAGCCCTAACGGGACATTTGCCCTAAAAGGACGTTTGCCCTAAAGTCACTTTTTTGTTCTCTCTTTTCATACGCGGCAAATGACGTAAATTTAAACTACTGATTAGGGCAAATGTCTTTTTAGGGCAAGTGGTTTTAGGGCAAATGACGCTTTAGTGCAAATGGTTTTAGAGCAAATGTCCCACACCTCTTTTTTAGATGAGAATCATAGCCAATGAGCATCTTGCAATTTTAAACGTTTTTTTAGGTGAGAGAGATTCTGACTCACAAACGCGGATAATACCGACTGAAAATAGAATTTATTTAATTTTAAATTATTTTATTTTGTTTATTTCACTTTTTCTGTTTATTAGGTTCTGCCAAATCAATAGAATGGAATTAGTTAAACTTGAGAAATTTTCTTTTTAGTCGTCATTTTCTGCTTTTGATGTATAGGGCCTTGGCTTTATTGTAAAATTTGATGCAATAGTCTGTATTTCGAGTTTTCAACTTTTCTGCACCTAAATTACTAATTTGAATAGAATTATTTATTTTATACAAAAAAGAGGTCTAAAAAGTAAAACAAGATGTAATTTCGTGTCTTGTGTTGTTGGTGTAGTTGGTGTAGTGGGTTTAGTGTCTCGGACTTTCAATCAAAGGTAATGTTGGTCATGGGTTCAATCCCCGGAATTATATTTTCAAATATATTTCAGAAGGTGGTCAACAAACAGATTATAAAAATAATAATAATAATAATAATTACTTTCAGGGCCCCTGTTTCGCAAAAAGACATGTCTTGTAATTAATACAAACGAAATCTACGGAGCTCAGTAAAGGACATGCATTGAAAAGTCACAATTTATTACGAATTAACAATTTGTAATGACAAATTGCATATTTGCGATGTTGTCCTTTACAGGGCTCCGTAGACTTCAATTGTATTACAAGACATGTATTTTCGTGAAACAGTGCCTTAAAAATACCTTGTATACACATACGCAGTTAAATGCATTTTAAAATTAAACACGTTCTACAGAGCCCTGTGAAGGGCAAACAAACAATATGTCGAATTCAATTTATTCAGTTAATAATCTGAAAATATTGAGTTAATTTACTTAAATATAATATATAAACTATTGACATTAAAATATTGATTTAGTATTTCAATTTAAAATGTTAATAATGAAATCAATTTTTATTTGGTTAGTGTCCTTGACTGGATTCCGTATAATTCACCCTAAACACATTTTAATTTTAATTCATTTAGCTGATGTGTGTACAAGGTATTATACCTTGTGCATGCACGCGTAAGTTAAATGAATTCAAATTAAATGTGTTTAGGTGAATTATACGGAATCCAGTTATGGACACAATCCAAATAAAAATTGACTTTTATTATTAATATTTTACATTGAAATTACTAAATCAATATTTTATCAATAGTTTATATATTTTATATTTAAATATTAACTCAATATTTTCAGATTATTAACTGAATAAATCGAATTCGACATATTATTTGTTTGTCCTTCACAGAGCTCTGTAGAACACGTTTATTATTTAAATGCATTTAAATTATCAGCTATGTACTAGGTTGTAAATAACATTTTCATTTATTTGTGAAATTCGAACTCTTTTCTTCACCTGAAAAAAGTGCCCCAAAAAGGGCACTTTGGGTGGAATATTTTTTGTGTTAAAACTTCATTCAAACAATTTGGGTCTTGTGTGTCCTATGAGAATACATTGTATTCTTTCAGTCTTTTGAATGTTTTAACAATTTAAGGTTTGCTTTTTTTTTAAAAAAAAAAACACAAACACAAAAAAGGTTGTGTCGAATTGCACTGTAAAATTAGTAGGCCTATCTTTGTTTTAAGTGAAAGTGAAATTTATTTCAAATAGAGGGAGGGGGGTGTGGGTTAAAGGGGGGGGGGAATAAATGTGTGAAACTTTGCAATTACTTTTAAGTTGAAACTTATAAATAAATAAACTGGAATGAAGTGTGAAGATGGCTGAAGAAGAAAAAACATTCTTTTGTGACGATGAAGGGAGACACCACAAAAAAAAAATGAACTCGAAAAATAGAATTAAGAGCTCAAATATTTTAAGGAAGGTCCTCCTCCTCCTCCTCCCTCCCAATATAATTGTTATACCCCCACCAAAAAAAATATGCTTTCTGTCTCTTCTGACACCAAAGTTCTAAAATTGGGGTTTCTTAGGAGTTATCTAGGAAATGCGTCGTGTAAACACAGTTAGATATTACGGAAGAGGTTGAGAACCTATATATCAAAATTACTTCGAGAAATCGCCACAAAGAGCGCTAGCATCGTTTTTCTATTGAGCCCATAGACCCAATGTTAAATGACGGCAAAAAAAAGACGGCAATATGTTTATTTTTCATATTTAAAGTTGTCCAATTTTGATGGTTCAAAGTGCAATGTGCACCTTAAATATATGCTGATCGAGTGATAGAATGACAAAAAAATTTTAAGTGCGGTTTTATTTTTAAAAACTATTTCAAAATCGCGAATTTCTAACTCTTATGTTAAACTCCATTGAGAAAGAAAAAAACAAACATCCATTAAAATGCTCGTAAAAATAATTTTAAAAAACCATAATTAAACCACAGTGAAACCAACACATTGGCGCACGTGCTGATTTTTTTTCTGTTTTTTTTAAAATTATTTTTACGGGATGTTTTTTTGCTTACGAGCGCGTTACTCAATGGAGTTAGAAATTCGCGATTTTGAAATAGTTTTTAAAAATAGAACCGCACTTACCAATTTTTTGTTATTCTTTCACTAGATCAGCATATATTTAAGGTGCATATTGCACTTTGAAAACTTAAAATTGGACAACTTTAAATATGAAAAATAAACATATTGCTGCTGTGACTGTTGTGTATTTTAAAAAGTAACGTTTTATTATTTAACATCGGGTCTATTTGGCTGAATAGAAAAACGACGCTAGCGCTCTTTGCGGAGATTTTTCGAAGTAATTTTGCGATGTTGTAGCCTTTAAAGATCTAATAAAAACGAAATAAATTCGACAAAAAAACCTTCCGGAACATAAATTTTGAATGTTGTTCTCATGAAAATGTAGATCTGGCAACACTGTCACAACCGCACACTCATTTGTTAACTTATAAATTCTAATAATGCTAGTAGAACTTCTTATTATGCAATAAATAAATTGTTTTTGATGGATGACAGACAGGGGGGGTGGGGTGGGAGGGAGGGGGGGGGGGGTCAATGTGCCTTCTCCTGTTATAATAAGAGTTGCAATTCCAGGTGGTTAAGGGTTTTTTTTTTCTTTCCTGAATTATTGTTATAAAAAAAAAACCTACAGGTGCATTAGGTGTCATTAACAATGTAATTGATAGATGTTAAACTGGGAAGTGTTTTTTTTAACCGCGTTGCATTCTGGGTTACTCTTTATAGCGACTGGATTGTCGCTACTTATAACTACATACTAATATAATTGCTTTGATAAAAGAACTTAATTCGTGAACGCAAACTAAAAAAAACTATTAATATGATAGGCCTATAATATTTATGGCTAGGGCTCGGATTTTTATGCAAAATGTTTCTCAGTCTGTGGCCCTAGTGCCAATTGTGAAGTAATCAACTAATCATCATCAATAGAACAACTGCAATTATGTTTTTTTTAATCAAGGTTGGTTAGAGGCTAGATGTCTGGTTACTATCAGTTGTCGACTGGAACGTTCTATCTAGCCTCTAACCAGTGTTTTTGATTGAAAAAAAAAATCAATTCTTGGTCCATCTCTAAACGTGACAGGCAGTACTTTAGTTGGCTCTGCCCTTGTTATGACGACTGGCAACTTCTAATTGGCTGGTTATGAAGTCTGACGTCACATGCTCCGTTCCTTTTCAACGTCAGAACTACATAACCAGCCAATTAGAAGTTGCCAGTCGTCATAAAAAGGGCGGAGCCAACTGAAGTTTTCACCTATTTCTAACTAACTGTCTAAACGTGTGATTGTTACTTCACAGTTGGCTCTTGGGCCACAGATTGAGAAACACTTAACTTGATATTGCATGAAAATCCGAACCCTGATTATCATCATCATCATTAGAGCAACTTGCAATTATGGGTTTTTTTTTCTAATAAAAACTGGTTAGAGGTTAGAACTCTATAGTTGACAACTGATAGCAACCAGAAATTAGCCTCTAAGCAGACTATTTTTATTAGAAAAAAACGACATAATTGCAGTTGCTCTAATGATGATGATGATGATGATGATTACTTCACAATTGGCACTGGAGGGGGGTCACAGATTGAGAAACATTTTGCTTGATATTACATTAAAATCCGAGCCCTATTTATGACAGTTTTGTTTGAAAATTACTACTACTCCTGCTGTTCTTATAACTGTAGAATGAATGAAACATAATGGAAATACAGTTTGAAATGATGTGCCAAAAGCACAGGAAACGATTGGTCGTCCGACTGATTGAAATTGAACATCTAGTTAAGTTGTAACATGGGTAATGGCTAATACATCCTTTAGTTGAATCAAAAATGGCTGCCATATACAGACATGCATGCATTTTGCAAGTGTTGACGTCAGAAGCTGGTTGAACCAGCAACTTCTAATTGATTTGTTGTGTGGTTCGACGTTATAAGGGACCGAGCATGTGACGCCAGACTACATAACCAACCAATTAGAAGTTGCATTCGTCATAAAAAGGGCGGAGCCAACAGCTGTTCGTCCCGATTTCTAATTGCCTGTCTTGTACACACACACATGAGTTAAATGAATTCAAATTAAATGTGTTTAGGTGAATTATACGGAATCCAGTTAAGGACATGAACCCAAATAAAAATTGACTTTATTATTAATATTTCAAATTGAAATACTAAATCAATATTTTAATGTCAATAGTTTCTATATTATATTTAAGTATTAACTCATTATTTTCAGATTATTAACTGAATAAATTGAATTCGTCGACATATTGTTTGTTTGTCCTTCACAGGGCTCTGTAGAACACGTTTATTATTTAAATGAATTTAAATTATCCCGGTGTGTACTAGGTATAACTGTGAAAGAAAGGTTATTATAGAGAGGATCAAATTAACCAAGATCTTCGTCAATCTGGAAAACTTGAATAAAAGGGCCAAACTGATTAAATGCTAATTTTGAATATGCGCTATAGCTTGAATAAACGCCCAAAAAATGACTTGCATTTAGAAATCGGGACGAACACAAGTTGGCTCTGCCCTTTTTATGACGAACGCAACTTCTAATTGGTTGGTTATGTAGTCTGACGTCACATGCTCCGCCCTTTTCAACGTCGAACCGCGCAACAAACCAATTAGAAGTTGTCGGTCGTCATAAAAAGGGCGGAGCCAACTTGTGTTCGTCCCTATTTCTAACAAAAAATGTGGCGTTTGTTAAGTTTGACGTTATAGTAAAATGGGGTCGAAGGATGCTATGCGCGTGCGCATGTTTTGGTATAATGTACCTCAATGTGTGGGGGTACCTTATGGACCAACATTTTACAAAGTAACCTTGGTAATTTGTTGGTTTAAGGTTTTTGGATAGTTTTGAACTAAATATAAAAATAAACGAAGAGAAGAAAAACGAAAGAAATCGATATTTCTTTCTCAAAAGCCCCTTTCCCGGATGAGGGATAGGATGACAATCACGTGACCCAATATATGTTTGGGGGGGGGGGAAGGTTAGATGGGTTTTGTTGGGCGGAGCCGACTTTTATATAGAATGGTCATCGTAATCATCAATTTGTGCGAAGAAATGAATAGAAAAATGACAATGAATGGAACCCCCTTAATTCATCTGCATCAGTTTTACAATTACGCTTTAAACAGTTTTTATTAGAATACAAACATAAACATGAACTCCAGGTTAATTACATAAAGGTCATAAGAATGTCATATGACAGCTCATAACCTCGTAGAAATCACACTAAATGTGTACTCACAAAAAGCACAAATTAGATCTATGCAACATTTTTTTACGTGTGTTTTGTTTCTGAGTGTTTCGATGAAGTTCGAACCTAACCGGTTCTAATCGGTTTGCGGTTCGCGATTTTTTTTGTGAAAACACGGTTCTGATCAGTTTGTCGATCTTGATGAACCGGTTTCCAATATGCATTAACAGGTGGCAAAGGGTAGAACCGAACCGAATCTACTTGGTAATTCAGAAGCAGTTCTTATCTGTTCGACCTATACTGGTGAACCGGTTCTATCAGTTCCAATAATGGGTGAACCGGTTCTATCAGTTTCAATAATGGGCGAACCGGTTCTATCAGTTCCAATAATGGGCGAACCGGTTCTATCAGTTCCAATAATGGGCGAACCGGTTCAATCAGTTCCAATAATGGGCGAACCGGTTCTATCAGTTCCAGTAATTGTAACAATCAACAGCACTGCATATACTTTATTGATGGGACTTTCGAATCCTTACAGAGCCCTGATGAGGACATGTAAAAAAAAAAATTGAAGTCTTTCAAAATCTTAATTTCGACTTTGAAACTCGAAATTTTGACTTTGAAACTCGAAATTTTGACTTTGAAACTCGAAATTTTGACTTTGAAACTCGAAATTTTGACTTTGAAACTCGAAATTTTGACTTTGAAACTCGAAATTTTGACTTTGAAACTCGAAATTTTGACTTTGAAACTCGAAATTTTGACTTTGAAACTCGAAATTTTGACTTTGAAACTCGAAATTTTGACTTTGAAACTCGAAATTTTGACTATGAAACTCGAAATTTCGAGTTATTTTTACATGTCCTCATCAGGGCTCCGGAGTCCGTGCGGATTCCAATGTCTCATTCCTAAAATATATGCAAGTGCTGTTGATTGTTACAAGTTGACTTTTTTCCAGCAGTTTGCAATAAATATAGGCGGTCCTCAAATGCACCCATAATGACAGACAGACAGACAAGGGGGAATAGTTGAACTATGACGTCACCTGAATCTGGTTACTAATAGAAAAGTGGGTCATTCAAGTTTTTATAATCTTTGGTATTTTTGTTCTTTCTAGTTTGGATTAAAATGTAAAACAAACGAGAAAAAAAAATAAGATTGAGGAGGGTGATTTGGTTAGGGGTGGGGGAGAGAGAGAGAGAGGTGGAGAGTCATATTGTTGCTCACTGATGTACATAACGTGATAGGAGGAGAGAGGGAGAGAGAAAGGTGGGGGTTAATGTTATTATAACGCCTTGAGAAACCAAACTTTGAGTTTAAATAGTTATTGGGGTTTGGGGGGGTGTTGATTGAGAGGTGGGAGATTTGAAAAAGGGGGAGGGCGTTAGGTATAGGCTCTATATTAATGCAGCCATTCATGATCTTTGACCTCAAGACATTGTCTAGTAGGACAAATTACTAAAGTGAAGAGTTTGGAGTTCTCATTGGCCGCCATCTTGCTCTCAAAACTAAATTTTTTGAGACATAAGTTGTACATTGTACTTTTTTGATTACCCCCACCCACCCATCTCTCTCTTATAATATCTCCTCCTGACAACAAGAAATGGGGACAACGAAGTTTAACCCACCCACCCCTCCACTAATTCTCCTCTCCACCTCCCCTTTTTTTTTTATTCTCCACCCCCCTCCTCACTATAAGAATGTCTTCTTTGAGGAATAAACAAGAGAGGGGGTTATTAGTATGTATATAGTAGGGGTAATATAAGCTTAGAGAGTGGGTGGGGGTTGTTGTTGTTGTTGTCAGGGTGGGGGTAGGGGAGGAGGGGGTGTGGGGTGGGGGTAAAACAGTTTGTGTTGCTTGGAGACAGAATAACATTATCATGGATGTTTTTTTGGAAGAAGAAGAAAAAAAGGACCCAGAGGGGGGAGGGGGTTGGAGGTAGAGGGGATAATATGGAAGATGAGGATGGAAGGGGGTTTGGAGGAGAGTTGATCATTTTATGATGAGCAAAAATCGGGGGGGGGGGGGGATAAAAAATGGCTTCTATTATAATATAATGACTTTAAAAGATTTTTAATTGGTAATAATTATTATAAAGAGGAGCTTTTTTAATGAGATTTTTCTTATTAATTTTAATTTTTTTTTTTTTTAAATCTTCAATCAAAATCAGGTTAAAAATTGGGAGTTTTTTTTTTTCTTCCTTTATTTGTGTTGACACTTTGTGTCAAGGTCTTTTTTTAAGCGGTTTTTAGGACAATCATTTTTCTTATTTAAAAAAAAGATGTCCAGACAGTGAACTAGACTTGCAACAAAAAAAAAGTTATAAATCTAATAAAAGACACTTTTGTGTGTCATTTTTTTGTCGTAATTTTTTTTTGTTGTTGTGGAAATTGTGAAACATTTTAAAATTTGCGATTACGTAAAATAAAGTTAAACTTTAAACTTACGATGCTGCAAGACTTAAACTTTCTATAGGAAGGTTTAACCAAACTGGGGGTATATATGTTACGAGTTGTCGATCTGCGGAATCAGTTAATCTGCAGATTGCCTAGGCAATCTGCAAAACAAACAACCTTGCTATAGTGTAAATCTACAAAATTTCAACATCCTAAAATGTATTGAATTTTGAAGATTTCACTAGCAGATTGGTTGTTTTGCAGATTGCCAAGGTAATATGCAGATTGACTGATAGAAAAAACGATGCTAGCGCTCTTTGTGGAGATTTTTCAAAGTAATTTTGTTATGTAGACTCTTAATGATTAGCCTATATACGTCATTTTTGACATTTGGGACGCGTTTTCTTGATATTTTGCATAAAAAATGCGAGCCCTTAATAATAACGAAAAGTAGTTCTATTCCTATTCTTCTTAATTTGCATATTTTGCTCTTTTTCTTACAAAATGTCTAAATTTTGTTGTTTTTGTGTTTCCTAATAGGTTGATAGAATGATCAGTTGCAGCCGCAGTGGTAGTAGTAGTGGTAGTAGGAGGAGTAGTAAGTGGCTGCGGTGGTGGGCATCCTATTAGATGAATTGCAACGTTTCGTTGTGGTCTGGCAGCGAAATAGGCCGAAGGAGGAGGGGCGAGGTCGGTTTTCGGTAAGAGAGTCCTTTGAACTTTTTAATTTTCTTTCTTAAAAACCGTTTTTTTATGCATAAGAAGTAATTAGCACTCATTTTGTGATCGTATAATTGGACGAACACTTTTGAGTAGAGGTGCCTGGGACGAATCCTAAATTTTCTCGAATCTGAATCCTAAAAAGGTTCTCGAATCCCTCGAATCCTTCAAATATTAGAATCCTATATTATTCATTAAGAAAATACAAATAAATGAAATAATATTAAATATTAAATTATTAATAATAAAAAAATAAACTCAAGGGTCATGCCACAAGGTGATCCATTGGTGATCCGGATAACCAGCGAAATTACTAACATTCACCGGTTTTTTTTGTTAGTCAACACTTATATTGGACGTCAATGAAGTTAAAACTAATTTCACCAAAGTTTTTAAAAGTTTTTTTTTAAAGGTTAGGATTCGAAAGACGAAAAAAAGCCCGAAGATTCGAGTTTTTGAATCTGGAATATTTTTCAAGATTCGCACGATTCGAGGATTCGAATATCCCATCCCTAAATTTTACCAAAGTTTTAATAATTTTTTTTTACGGTTACGATTCGAAATATTCGAAAGACGAAAAAAAGCGCGAAGATTCGAATTTTCGAATCTGGAATATTTTTTTAAGATTCGCGGGATTCGAGGATTCGGATGTCCCGTCTCTTAATTTTGAGTAGAAAATTCATTAAGAAAATTAACTAAGATGATAGTAGTAATGTTGCTCAGAAAATATAAAAAATACACAAATTTACATTATTTTAATGTGTTTTTGGTCTCACTAAAAAAAAAGAAGAGAATCCTATAGAAGGGAGGTGCGAAATGGGGTTTAGGACCTTAATTGACCCATTCAGTAATCACATTTTTGGAGAAATTTTGGTCGTTGTATTTTGCATTTTTTTTTTCTTTCCAGACAGTGTCCTATTTTTTAAGGGTCTTTAAAAGGTTGTTTTTTTAAGGAAGAGAGGGGGTTAATGGCAACAACATTTGAAGGGGTATTTCTTCAATTGTATGGAATTTTTGTCATTTTCTTGATGTTTTTAAGTGAAAATACTAAAATTTAATGTTTTTGAAAGAGCCCAATTTTCAAGAGAGAGAAAAAAAAGGGGGTTAAGAAGGGTAATTGTGGTTTTTTTTTTTTTTCTTAAAAAGAACTTGACCGTAAAAAGTGGGGGGTAAATAAGTGTTCAAAGTGAGAAAGAGGGTATTTTTTTTTGTCTTTTTTACACCTTTGCCGACAACGTTTGTAAACAAAGTTATAAATATTGTTGGTTTGTGAAGTGGGCGGAAGTGGGGGTTATTAAAATAAAAAGGGGTTTGGACCTCCCCCCCCCCCTTTTTTTCCTGTTCACTGAGGTGAAATCGTTTTCTTCTTCTTTCTTTCAATGGTGACAATGTTTTTGGGGTGTGGTTAAAAAAAATTGGGGGTAAAGACTTTATAGCCTAGACAATAAGAATATTAGGGGGTTAAAAGTAGGGGTAAAGACAATAGGAATTAATGAGTAAAAAAAAGTGGGGGTACAAATTGAAGACAATCGGAATTAATGAGTAAAAAAAAGTGGGGGTAAATATTGAAGACAATAAGAATTAATATTAATAAAAGTGGGGGTAAAGGTTGAAGACAATGAAGATATGGGGTTAAAAATGGGGGGGGAGATTAAAATACTGTGAGTTTTTAAAAGTGAAGTGAAGAATTTCTAAAAATATCCGGGGGTTTCCAGTAGGCCCTATGTGGAAAGTGTTACATCTTTGAGAGATTAAAAAAGTAAGGGTAAATAATTATTAATTGAGATTAAATAATGAAGTTTGTAAATATTTTTCAAATATTTGGTTAAAATAACCTCTCTTAAAAATAGTTTTTTGGGAGTGTTTAAAAAGAGGGGTAAAGACAAATACATTTCGCATGTTTCATTTTGGACTGTTGTTGTTCCTCTGCCACAGGCCATTTTAGCTGCTTTGCAGAGTAATTTTTTTTTAAAAAATTCCAAAACTTAAAATTAAAATTCATTAATTAATAATTATAATGAATTAAAAGTTTGAGTCATTCTGAAGTTGATATTAAAATATTATGATATTTAAAACTCTTAAAAGAAAGTGGGGGTAAAATCTAAAGGTATATTTAATAGGGGGTGAGGTTTTAAGGGGAAAAGTTAAAAAGTGGGGGTAAAGACGGAAAAAAAAGATAAAAAATAATTTTAAAACATTGTCAAAAATTCATATACTTAATTAAAAGTGGGGGTGAGGGTAAATGACTTGAAAAGAGAATAAAAGTAGGTCTATAATTAAATTATTGTGTTAAAATTTAAGAAAAAGAGGGGGTAAAGACCTAAATAGGAAAAACGTCATTAAAAACATCGGTTCCAATACGAAATTTTGGTTAATTTCCACTGAAATATTATTTATGGGTCAATTTTTTTCTTTAAATAAAAGAGAGGGGAAAAGAGAGATGGAGAGAGAGAGAGAGGGGGGGAGGAGAGAGACAGCGAGAGAGAGAGAGAGAGGGAGGGAGGGAGGGAGAGAGAGAGAGAGAGAGAGAGAAATTACAAATAAAACAAAGAAACCCAATTGTTTTCTGATGGGTTCAATAGTTTCAATGAAAGAAGGCGGAGCTTAAGGCTTGAGCCAAAGGCCACGCCCCCTTTCTTTCTTGTCTAAATGTTTGCATTAGTCATTATTATTATTATTATTGTTATATCGGGTCCCAAATCTTTTTGGCAAACTTTTATATCTAACAAGTAAATAATATTTCTCTATTTGATTCTAATGTGGAATTTGATATGAAACTATGGAACTTTTTTTTTTGTTGAAATGTTAGAGAGGGTATCAAATAAGGGGGGGGGGGGGAATTATAGAGGTTAGGGGGAGGAGGAGGTTATAGTGAAATATCCTTTCCCCCCCCCCCCCAACCTCCTCCTCCCCCTTGTTAATAGTTTTGCTGTGTGGTCATGTTCCTTTTTTTAGGCCTATAAAGGGTCCTATTTATGGACATATATAGAGATAGACGCATAACGTGAGCTCAAATAGCCATTCAGGTCGTCCAATCTCTCTCTCTCTCCTTCCTCCTCCTCCTCCTAACGTCTGTGACGTAACATCACCTAACCGACCAATTAACAGTTTTATAGGCCCCTCTCTCTCCATCTCCTTCGGTTTGAAATTTTTGTTTCTGATTGGTCGGTTGTCTTTATTACGTAATGATGATTGACGTGTTAGTGCTAAAAGGCCCTGAATATTGTTTATTTTTTCGTTTGTTTTTGCACCAGTAAGGGTGTGGGGGAGGGGGGTTGATACTTTTTTTAGGACATTAGGGGGGGAAAGGGGGAGGGGAGGGGTATTGAATATTTTGTGTGTGTGTGTTTATAAGGTATGGAAATAGAGAGAGAGAGAGAGAGAGAGAGAGAATGAAAAAAAGGAAGGGGGGTTGGGGGTTGTTCCTGTTTTTAATGCAACTGTTACTTAACCCACCCCCCATAAGTTGTGTGTTTGTTGTAGAGGGGATATCACATGTGCATATAATAGATGGGCTTATTTTGAACACAGAACAAAAAAAGAAGTTTATATTTTTTATTATTGAAACTGATAATAAGGTAAGAGAAAAAAAAAGTAATAATAGAAAAGAAATTATTATTAGGATAGAAAAATCTTTTGTCTTTTTATTTATAGGCCTAGTTTTAATTATGATTTTTTTTTTTACGAAATTTCAACTTTTTCATTATTTTTTTTTTTTGCAATTAAATTGCCAATATTTTTTTTTTGGGGGGGGGAGAGGGGTTAGAATTAAATTAAAAGTGTGACTATTTAGAAGAATCAACTATTAATCAAGAACTTTAAATATAAATTACAAATATTTGGGAGTTTTACGATTAAATTGCGAATATTTTGGAGATTTTTCAATTCAATTAAAAATATTTCGGTTTTTTTTTTCCCCCAATTAAATTGCGAATATTTTGATTTTTTTTTACCATTAAATTACAAATATTTTGGTGTTTACATTTATATTAAATTATAAACTAAATTGCAAATATTTAAATTACAAATATTTGGGAGTTTTAAGATTAAATTGCGAATATTTTTGGGTGTCTTAAAAATTATTTGCGAATATTTTGTGGATTTTACAATTAAATTAAAAATATTTGTTTTGTTTTTTTCCAATTAAATTGCGAATATTTTTTATTTTTTTAACCATTAAATTACAAATATTTTGGTGTTTACATTTATATTAAATTATAGACTAAATTGCAAATATTTTTAGGTTTTTACAATTTTCAAATATTTTGAGGGTTTTTTTTTTGCAATTCAAGTTTTAAATATTTTTAGAAGTTTTTTTTTTTTGCCATTGGCTTCAAATGTTATGATTTTCATAATTTAATCTGGTTTGAAAGTGTAAACGCCCCCTCGAACTCTGGTTATTCCGTATTTCAGGAGCAAAATTAAAAAGAAACTTGAAATTAGTTTAGATACTAGAAGAGTAACGTCACGTATCCGGGGTATTTTCATTTAGATATTTTTTAAAATGAGCTTTTTATGGCAATTCGAAAATCAGTTATCGAAATCGCATAAAATTTTGTTTTTGGAATTAAAATTAATTATGTTTTTTAGTTTTTCTTCTTAATGAAATTGCAAATTTTATAATTTTTCTAAATGAAATTGAAAATTTTATGATTTTTCTAAATGAAGTTGCAAATTTTATGATTTTTCTAAATGAAATTGCAAATTTTTGGGATTTTTCTAAATGAAATCGCAAATTTTATGATTTTTCTAAATGAAATTGAAAATTTTATGATTTTTCTAAATGAAATTGCAAATTTTATGATTTTTCTAAATGAAGTTGCAAATTTTATGATTTTTCTAAATGAAATTGCAAATTTTTGGGATTTTTCTAAATGAAATCGCAAATTTTATGATTTTTCTAAATGAAATCGCAAATTTTATGATTTTTCTAAATGAAATCGCAAATTTTATGATTTTTCTTAATGAAATCGCAAATTTTACGATTTTTCTAAATGAAATCGCAAATTTTATGATTTTTCTAAATGAAATCGCAAATTTTATGATTTTTGAAGAACATGCACTGTATGAGGTGCCACTCATGGCTTTAATCTTCTTTGGAAAGGCGTTTCATATACCTGTTACATACAAGCTTTAAATAAAAAACGCTTAGAAATAGAACTCAGCTAAAATCTTGTTACTAATGTATATGAGATAACATACATGTATAGAGGAAGGTTTCGTGCGGCTCGCGGGCCAAATTTTTCTCATCACAATTTCCAAAAAGTGGATGTTACAACAACAAAAACGGATCTGAGTAGAAGGGATTTTGAATGAGTCCATTGTTTTATTTAAGAGGGATAGGTGATATTTAATTATACTATAAAGTGAAGAAATTCTGCTTTTTTTGCAATCAAAAATACTGTTTAGAGGCTAAAATCTAGAAGAGCTCTTTAAGTGATTATTAAAGCAAAAAAATGTTCTTTTATAATCATGACTCGTTGGAGGTTAGAGATTCCTAGAAAAGTTAACAATAAACCTGGGAAAGAGTTGTAAGTTTACTCTAGCCTCTAACCAGTCTGCGTGAATTGCAAAAAGCATAATTTTGTGCCTTAATTCATTTCTACGGGTGGGATTTTAATGCAAAATTTCAAGCAAATGGTTCTCAATTTATGGCCCAAGTGCCCAATTGTGAAGTAATTATCATCATTAGAACAGCTGCAATTATGCTTTTTCTAAATAAAAAAGGCTGGTTATAGAGGCTAAATGTCTGATTGCTATCAGATATCAACTAGAGTTCTAGCCTCTAACCAGTGTTTTTTGTTATTTATAAAATCATAATTGTTGGTTGATCTCTTATATAAATGGGGATTATTCATTCACAATAATATTTGGCCCCCTTGAGTCACAGATTGAGAATCATTTTTGCTTTAAAATATTGTCATGCAAATGACAATATCGATCCGTAATTATTATCTTTCGGAGAACTCTATTAGCCTCGAAAGAAGTCGTCTTTATTGAAATAAAAATAATTATTGTTTGCCTTTAATAATTACTATAATGATAAAGCGTTAATGAACTTAATCGTAGCTTCTTTATTATGAGAGCTATTAATAACGGTTTCGAGCTGCTTTTTTTAATTGATTTTTAATTTGCGTCTATTGTTTTTTTTTTGTTGTTGTTCTTTTTAAGTATAATGACGGCAGTTGTTTAGTTAAAAGAGAAGGTGCACGAATTTTAAGTAGGTTTGACAAATATATATTTTACTGTCCATCTGCGGAATCAGTCAATCTGCAAATTGCCAAGGCAATCTGCAAAATTCAACACATTTTATAGGCCTTGTATCCACTTGTTGCGGTTTAGCGTATCGTACCCGTATCATTCACGGATACGGTATACACACTACTCGATGTTTCTCCTATCATCAATGCGTTGCGTTTCAAATTGCACGATACGAAATTGCAGACGTCCCAGCAAACGCTAATGAACAAATATTGTGCAATGGAGTGACCGAGCGCGTTGCTCGTCCCAACTTACTCCACCGCGTATTGCATCATTTCGTTAATGTGACCGGGGGGGGGGGGGGACCGCAAATGACCGATCGGGTTCGTTGCGTTTCTTTGTATCATATATTTTGATACGGAAACGATGCTATACTATAGCTGTATCCATTAATACGCATCGGGGATACGATACGCAGAAATGCAACAAGTGGATACCCGGCCTTATAGGTGTTGAATTTTGCAGATTCACTATAGCTGGTTGCAGGTTGTTTTGTAGATTGCCTATATGCAATCTACAGATTGACTGATTCCGCAGATGGACAGTAACATACACACCTACAGTATTTTCTTGTTGAAACATTGTCCTAATACCTTGTACACACATGAGTTAAATGAATTGAAATTAAATGTGTTTAGGTGAATTATACGGAATCCAGTTAAGGACATGAACCCAAATAAAAATTGACTTTTATTATTAATATTTTAAATTGAAATTACTAAATCAATATTTTGTCAATAGCTTATATATTTATATTTAAGTATTAACTCAATCTTTTCAGATGATTAACTGAATAAATTGAATTCAACATATTATGTTTGTTTGCCCTTCACAGGGCTCTGTAGAACACATTATTTAAATGCATTTAAATTATCTTGTGTGTAGTACTGTGTACTAGGTATTAGGATTCAAGTTTGAATGAAGTTCAAAGTGTTCAAGTTCTTCTTGAATTTGGTCCTTAGATTAGTTGTCCATAGACTCCATATTGACACATTATATATAAGAAGTGTACTTTTATGGTTCAGTACGGAGCCCTGTAAAGGACATGCAAGATTTTTTTTTTAATCTCGACATTTCGACTTTAAATCTTGAAATTTCGACTTTTTCCAGAATCTCGACATTTCGACTTTTAATCTATTTTATTCGGCCATGTTAATTATGCCATGTTGTGCGCACCATTGCTCTAATAATTAAACTATTGCTGCCATAAGAGGGCGCTTGCAATAATTTAATAAGAGTATGGTGTGCGCAACATGGCATACTTAACATGGCCGAATAAAAAAGATTAAAAGTCGACAGTGTCGAGAATAAAGTCGACATTCTTTAAAAGGTCAAAATTTCGAGATTCTGGAAAAGGTCGAAATTTCGAGATTTAAGTCGAAATTTCGAGATTTAAGTCGAAATTTCGAGAATTAAGTCGAAATTTTGAGAATTAAGTCGAAATTTCGAGATTTAAGTCGAAATTTCGAGATTTAAAGTCGAAATTTCGAGATTCTGGAAAAAGTCGAAAAGTCGAGATTTTTTTAAAAAAAAATCTTGCATGTCCTTTACAGGGCTCCATAGTTCAGAGACTTTTGAGCAGAAGTTTTAATCATTTGGATGGGATAAAACAAGAGCACCCTATGTAATATTTATTCTAAATTTAGGACAAAATATGGTCACCCAGCATGTTAGAAACATACACTTCAAAAAATGACGTCATTCATTTGTTTCCTATATGCAATATATAAATTTCTAATAAAAAATTAAAAACTTTTTGAGCTAATGATAATTTTTGAAAGGATTTTCATGTTTTGAGATTTTTAAAGTCTCTCTCATCCTTTTAAAAATTAAAAATAGGGCCCTACCCCTATAGTTCTTTAAACCCCCTTATTTTAAAACATGCATCCTTTTTTTTTTTTTTTTGCTTCCAAACTCCATTTACCCCTCTATAAGACCCTATTTACCCTCCTTTCCCTCCCCCACTCCCCTTTTTTTCTTCTCCAGTGTACTTCAATACATTTTTAACCTCGGTCCTCCTGCCTTGAATTTTATCAACATTCTAAAAATTTTATCCCCCACTTTTTTTTTTCCCCCTCTTTATTTTTTTTTTTTGCTAATTCCTCACTCCTTCTCATATTTTTATCCCCTCCATCATCATTTTTTTTTACAAAACTCAACCAAACTCTAGTGCCCTCTATTGACCCTGACCCTACATAGAAAGGTCAAATTTTTAACATAGGGCCTTGCATTAAAGACAAATACCAGGAATGATTAATCGACACTGGTACCATTTTATAATAACCAGGAGAAATACTGGGGTAACAACAACAACAAAAAAAAGTGGGCGTTCTCTATATTAGGCTATTTATATAATAACCCGGAAAGTTGTATGTGTTTACTGAGGTGGTGTCGCGGGGGGGGGGGGGTCCTCATATTTCGTATTTCCCCCTCTAACCCCCCACCACCCTCTCTCTTTCTCTCTTCACTCAATATTCAAACAAAAATATCATTATTAGCTCCATATGTTTAATATTAGAAATGATATTGACATTTGCTTGTGTGTCCTTATTAACCATTAGGTCTATGTATTGAGTTGTGAGTAATGTGTGTTTAAGGGGTGGGGTGGGGAGTCTCTTAGGTTGCTGATGCTGCTGCATATAGTGTCAATGTTTCTTTATAGGGTATACACAGTGACCATTGGTTATAGTCAGTGTACTGACTATAACCAATGGTCACTGTGTATACCCTATAAAGAGACATTGACACACAAATATGGAAATGTTCATATTTGTAAACCAAGATAAATTAAAAAAAGCTAAAGCAACTTCATGTCACAAAAAAAACGTCTAAAGTGAGTAAAGAAATCGTCTGCTTTTTTAAAGCTAGAAGGAAGACATCTTGCTTAAAATGGCAGCCATTTTTTTTTGTACATCCATTGGCCACATGGCACAGACTGCTCCATAGGAAAAGTTCTTAGTTTAGTTATGAGGCCACATCGCAAAATGACTTCGAAAAATTTCCACAAAGAGCGCTAGCATCGTTTTTCTATTGACCCTCATAGACCCGATGTTAAAGAAACAATTTTAATTTTTTAAATACACACAGTCGCGGCGGCAATGTGTTTATTTTTCATATTTAAAGTTGTCCAATTTTGACGGTTCAAAGTGCAATGTGAAACTCATAAATATATGCTGGTCGAGGGATAGAATGACAAAAAATTAGTAAGTGTGGTTCTATTTTTAAAAAAGCTATTTCAAAATCGCGAATTTCAAACTTATGTTAAACTCTAAATAAAAAAATATCCATTAAAATGCTCGTAAAAATACGTAAAAATAATTTTAAAAAGCCAAAAAAAAAAATCAGCACGTGCGCCAATGTGTTGGCTTCACTGTGGTTTATTTGTGGTTTTTAAAAATATTTTTTAGGTATTTTTTACGAGCATTTTAATGGATGTTTTTTCTTACGAGCTTCATTCAATGGAGTTTAACATAAAAGTTAGAATTCGCGATTTTGAAATACTTTTTAAAAATAGAACCACACTTACCAATTTTTTTTTCATTATATCACTCGATCAGCATACATTTAAGGTATACATTGCACTTTAAACCATCAAAATTGGACAACTTTAAATATGAAAAATAAACATGTTTCCGCTGCGACTGTGTATTTTAAAAATTAACGTTTTTTCTTTTAACATCGTATCTATGGGCTCAATAGAAAAACGATGCTAGCGCTCTTTGCGGAGATTTTTTCGAAGTAATTTTGCAATGTGTAGCCTCTTAAGAGGCTAGATACATCGTTTAGTTCAAAATTTCTCCGAATCTAGGCGCTGCGATCGTTGTTGATTGAAAAACGGTTTTTTAACGTTTTTTCTCCCGGTTCGAAGTCACATAATAATTAATAGAAAAATAATTTCGCATGCTAACCTTATAAAAAGAAAACATTGTGAAGCCAGTAGATTAATGCACGTAATAATTATTTTGTTATTGTTCTGAGTTGTTTTTAACGGGAGTTCTTCAAATGTTTGGGTGACGGTTTTTTGCTCCTATGGGACTTAACATGGAGTTAAAAAAACGTAAGATTTTAAATGTTATTTAAAAATAGAAAGCCCTTTTCAAATTTAGAAAAAGGAATAATCCTGAAGGCAATAAACACGTGTAAGTACGTGCTAATTTTTCTGATTGCTCTAAATAATTTTTAATCAGAGTTCTCTTAACTTTTGTTGGACGGTGTTTTAGTCCTATGGGATTTAACATGGAGTTTAAAAACGTACGATTTTAAACGTTATTAAAAAAAATAGAAGGACCTTTTCAAAATTTATAAAAAGGAAACATCGTGAAGCCAATACATGAATGTATGTGCTAATTATTTTGTTATTGTTCTAAATCAGTTTTAACGAGAGTTTTTCAAATGTTTGTGGGACGGTTTTTAATCCTATGGGATTTAACATGGGGTTGAAAAAACGAACGACTTTGAACCTTGTTTTAAAATAGAAGGACCTTTTCAAAAATTATATAAATCGACCACGTGAAGAACAATACTTTTTATTGCATTTTGCGCTTTACTGTATTTGAATTGAGCGATTGTGAGGCGATTTCTTTCAGTTTTAGTAACACCATATAAGAACACTCATTTGTCTCGTTGTCGTCTGCTCAAAACAACAAGATGGACGTGGATCTAGGCTATTAAGAATATTTTTATTGTTTTGATATCTTTCAAAATAAGCTTTTTATGTTAGTTTGGAAATGACCCAACTTTAAACAAACGATATTTATTTTTGCTGTTTTGTTTTTAAAAACGTTTATTTTGAAATTTTTAACTGAAATTTCATCTTATAGTTTTGAAGATATTTTTCCGTTTAGTTTTGATATAATAGGCCTATATAATGAAAGGGATTTGCTATTTCCTGTTGACCCAAACTGACCACATATACTGTATGTCAGTTATTCAGGGTGGGCGTGATGTTTTAAGGGGGGAAGATGATGTTTTTGAACTTATTTTCTTGAGAAATAAGTGAAGCAAACAACCCTTTTTTTTGGTCATTTCATGCACCTGTTTATTAATAATTATTTTTGGGGCAATTTCATTGTTTTCGAGAGAGAGTTAGAGAGAGAAAAAAAAATTACCCCACCGAAAAAAGGGTCCTTTGTGTTTGGTACAGAGCAAAAGGAAAAAGGGGGATTAATAATCATGCAATGTCATGAGAGATTTTTCGGCCCCTAAAGCCCCTTAGGTCCCATTTAAAATAAGAATTGAGGGACATGGCTGAGAACAAAAATAACCTTTAACATCCTTTTTGAGAAAAAAAAAAACAACTTATTTTTTTTTTTATATATATTTACCCCTTCTTATAATTGACTTCCTTCCTCTTCTCCCCCCTTTTTTTCTTCTTATTTTAACCCTCTTGTTTTGACCATCAATGTGGAGTGGTCACTCACTGGTCAACAGACAAGTTGATTGAAAGGATTTTCCCCGGACGTAATCATATTGGATGTTACTGCACTGGTCATAAAAAGGGTGGGGGATGAACGTCGGAGAAAGTTCATTTTTATAACCCTCTGTTTTCATTTTTAACCCCCTCTTTTTTTTTTTTTTCCTTCTTTTCAGAGATTTTAACCCTCCCCCCCCCCCCTCTTCCTTTTCTTGACCTTTTTTGTTGTCAGGAGGTTATTATATCAAGTAGATTTTTCTGTTTTTTTAAAGGTGGCTGAGTAGATATTTATTTTGTTTTCGTTCCGCCAGATGGCGCGCGTCTGTGTGGCGAGGTTTCTTCTCATAGATTTTTTGAGAAAATTTCTATTTTTCAAAAAGCTGAACGTTTTTTAGAAGAAACATTACAAAATAAATTCAAAGTGTTTTAGAAACTAGAATAGTTGGTGATAATGTTAATGTTTTTTTTTCTTTCAATGATGATATGATATCTTTCAAAATAAACTTTTTATAACAGTTTGAAAAAATGAGGGAAAAATGATTTTTCTTGAAATTTCAATGGAAAAACTCTAAAAATGGGTCATTTTTCAAACTGAACTATAAAATTGTTTATTGTTTAAGATATATCGACATGAAAAAACTTTTAGCATCATCTTTTACCATTCTAGTTTTGAAAACAGTTTGAATTTTTTTTTTCTTCGTAATGTTTACACAAAAAGTTTGCTTTGACGTTTTTGCGTTTTGATTTCTCCCCCCCCCCCCCCCCCAAAAAAAAAGATTCAGTAAAATTGTGTTGTTTGCCCCGCCCTTTTATGAGCGTCAGACCAAATATCAACCAATTAGAAATTGATGACACTCATTACAGAGCGGGGCCAAAGAAATTTTACTGCTGAGCACACTTGCCTGTCATAGTATTATATACCTAGTACACACCTGATAATTTAAATGCATTTAAATAAACGTGTTCTACAGAGCCCTGTGAAGGACAAACAAACAATATATCGAATTCAATTTATTCAGTTAATAATCTCAAAATATTGAGTTAATACTTAAATATATATTTATATTAAACTATTGACAAACTATTGATTTAGTATTTCAATTTAAAATATTAATAATTAAAGTCAATTTTTAATTTGGGTTCATGTCCTTAACTGGATTCCGTATAATTCACCTAAACATTTAATTTGAATTCATTTAACTCGTGTGTACAAGGTATAATACCGTCGACACACATACACAGTTAAATGCATTTAAATAATAAACGTGTTCTACAGAGCCCTGTGAAGGACAAACAAACAATATATCGAATTCAATTTATTCAGTTAATCTCAAAATATTGAGTTAATACTTAAGTATAATTATATAAACTATTGACAAAATATTGATTTAGTAAATTTCAATTTAAAATATTAATAATAAAGTCCATTTTTATTTCCGTAGAATTCACCTAAACACATTTAATTTGAATTCATTTAAGAGACAAAATCAAAATATCTATTCAGCCACGTTAAGTGCGGAAACAACTATTAACCCTCCCTTTTTTCGGTTACAAAAAAAGACCGTTTTTTCGGGGGACTGTAGTATGTTATTATTTTTTGGTGGTCAGATTTTGCCCTAAAAATATTCTCTCAATTCTCATAGGTTTTTTTTGTCAAATTTTCAAATAAAAATTTATCCACCTCTTTTTTTTTTTTTTTTCTTCGCCCTCTTTTTTGTGTGTCTGCTTGCATGGTTACCCCCTCCCCTCCCCCGGTTAATAAATACATAAATATATAGATATGTAATAATTGGGGTGGGGATTTTCTTCTAAGTTTCCTTTGTCATGGTCATCTTTTTTTTTTTGTGAGTTTTGTTTTGAAAAAAAATGTATCACAGGTTTTTTTTTTCTCTATGGACTATAGGGTCCGCCTATAGTAGTGGTCAACTCTATACAGAGTTAGGTCCCATATGGTGTTCTATAGGGTTTTTAAAGTGGGGGGGGGGGGTTATATAGGGGTGAGAAGAAGAAAAAAAAACCGGGTGGACAATTTTGAGTTATACAATTTTTTTGGTGTGTTTTCTATTGAATTCGGGAAAAAAAAAATAAAAACCCGTGAGAGAGAAAAACATCTTTTGTTAAATCGGTGTATCCTAGTCTTATATTAAGATATACCGACACAATTGTTATTTTGTTGTTGTTGTTGTTGTTGTTGTTGTTGTGACTGACATTTACAATTATTATTTCTGTAATTTTGTGTGTAATGTGTGAATAGCAAATTTGTGATGATGACAGTCAAGTTGCAATATTTTCTCAATAGAGGGTGTGACATTTGCCCTACAGACAGTTATCCTAAAGACATTTCTCCTATAGACGCTTGCCCTAAAAAATATTTGCCCGAAAAATATTTACCCTATTACCTTGTACACACACACGAGTTAAATGAATTCAAATCAAATGTGTTTGGGTGAATTATACGGAATCCAGTTAAGGACATGAACACCAAATAAAAATTGACTTCTATTATTAACATTTTAAATTGAAATTACTAAATCAATATTTTGTCAATAGTTTATATAATTATATTTAAGTATTAATCTCAATATTTTCAGATTATTAACTGAATAAATTGAATTCGACATATATTGTTTGTTTGTCCTTCACAGGGCTCTGTAGAACACGTTTATTATTTAAATGCATTTAAATTATCAGGTGTGTACTAAGGTATAAAAGACACACAGAACCTATTTAACATACTCTTTATAACATACTTTTAGGGCAAATGTTTTAAAGGCAAATGTCCCTTTAGGGCAATCATTCCTTTAGGGCAATCATTCCTTTAGGGCTTTAGGACAAGGGCTTTTGTACGGAGACCTGTAAAGGACAGGCGAGATGCAGAGAGGAAAGTCGAAATGTCGAGATTTTAATAAAAAATCTCGCATGTCCTTTATAGAGCTCCGTAGTTTTGTAATTTTGATTTAGTTTTTAAAAAAGAAATGGTTGTCCTCATCGTGTTAGACATTCTGGAATGTTTTTAACTTTGCTGTTATCTGCTTAGTTTATATCCTGGCTCAACAATTTCTTTCATTTCCTTCCCCCTTCATGTTTTTTTTTTTCGTATTAAATTAGAAGAGAAAAAAATGGAAATACGCATCCATTTTCATTTTAATTAATGTCATAACAGTCTGTTTTGACGTTCAAAATATTCTTTTTTATATCTGAAAATTATGAAGACGAAAAAAGTGGAGGGAGAGAGAGATATTGAAGTGCCCTCTGATGTTTATATGATAAGATTTATATTTTTCAGGCGAACGTTTTTCAGAAGAAACATTACGAAAAAAAATTCTTAAATCTAATATATAAACTATTGACAATTTTGTCAATAGTTTCTATATTATATTTAAGTATTAACTGAAAATTCAAGTGACAACTGGGCTAGTCACTTATACCTAGTACACACCTGATAATTTAAATGCATTTAAATAATAATTGTGTTCTACAGAGCCCTGTGAAGGGCAAACAAACAATATGTCGTCGAATTCAATTTATTCAGTTAATAATCTGAAAATATTGAGTTAATAATTAAATATAAATATATAAACTATTGACAAAATATTGATTTAGTATTTCAATTTAAAATAATAATAAAGTCAATTTTTATTTGGTGTTCATGTTCTTAACTGGATTCCGTATGATTCACCTAAACACATTTCATTCGAATTCATTTAACTCATGTGACTATAGTCACGTTGTAAACGCCACTAGTGTACACACATGAGTTAAATGAATTCAAATTAAATGTGTTTAGGTGAATTATACGGAATTCAGTTAAGGACATGAACACCAAATAAAAATTGACTTTATTATTAATATTTTAAATTGAAAATACTAAATCAATATTTTGTCAATAGTTTATTTATTATATTTAAGTATTAACTCAATATTTTTCAGATTATTAACTGAATAAATTGAATTCGACATATTATTTGTTTGTCCTTCACGGGGCTCTGTAGAACACATTTATTATTTAAATGCATTTAAATTATCAGGTGTGTACTAGCTTCTTGTAAATTGTATTACAATATTTTATGCCATTTATTGTAATTTGGTTTAGTAGCAAATTTGGTTTTTCCTATCTCTTGAAAAATTTAAATGTTGGTATCTACAACGTTTTTTTGGAATTACTGTTACGTTTGTTTCTTGAATTTGAGCCAAAATAACAATAACATATTTTTTTATTGTTACAAAAAAAAACGTTTTACAAATTGAAAGGAAAAATAACCCTCTTGGCACCAATTCAGTATATAAATTGCTTGTATTTTACAACAAACTTCTTAGTTGACATAAGAAGAATTAGGATGAAGAATAAAAAAACCCTTTTTGGAACCCCGCCCCCTTTTCTTTATATGCCGGTTTGCCTATTTACTTGTCAAGGTCGACCACTTTATAATAGGTAAAGGAGAGAGAGAGAGAGATCAGGAATTAAAGGGTTAACTTTTGTGAGGCCGCCTCTCGCCTGTCACGCGCTCAGTTGTTCCCAATACCAAATAAAAAAGGGGTATTTTTTTTCTCCCTGTTTATAATTTGTTTTTTAGTTTGTTCGCCGCCGCTTAAGGCGTGACAGAAATAAAACACATTATACAGGATGAGTTAGAATGCTATAGCGCTCCCTCTGGTGTCACAACTTAAAAGACAGAATTTAAAAGTTAAGGTTTAGAAAGGGTTAAAACGGTTTCTAAAGCTGCCATTTTGAAATATGGAAATGAAAGAGAACAATGGAATAGAAGAACTATGGTTATTTCTTATTTAAAAAATGAGTACACACTTTTAAAGTGTTTTAGAAACTAGAAAGGGTCCAAATGGAGAGGGGGTGAAGCTTGTGGGAGCAGAAGGAGGGCTTGTGGCGCCATCTAATGCTACACGCACAGAATAAACGATATGTGCCCTGTTTCTCAAAATATACAAGTCTTGTAAGACAAGTGAATTCTACGGAACCCTGATCAAGACATGCATTGATAATTCCACAATGTTATTACATCGTAATGACAAATTGTGAATTTGTGACGTGTTATGGTCCTTTACAGCTAGCTCTATTCATAGAATTCACTTCTATTACAAAACATTTTATATCTTTGAGAAAACGGTTTTAACGATTTTAAATTGGGTGTCTTTTCCATTTTGAAGCACTCTGTAACTTGGTGGTTTTAATTTTCCAAGTCAATGGGTCAGTTGGCAGCAGTGCAGCAGAGGAGCACACACACACAGCCTATAGTTGAGTGAAAGTATTACAAATGAGGGAAGTAGAGAAAAAGGGTTAGTAGTGTGTGTGTGGTATGTTGACATCAATGTCAATATCACAGACGGAAAATAGGAGAAAGGAGAGAGAGTACTAGGAAGGAAGGAAAAAAAAAAAAGAAGGCGGGAATAAGTGTTGCCAATTTCCGCGTTTTTTTTTTGTTCTATTTTTTTACATTTTTGCGAGAGAAACAAAAACTGCTTAATCTATACCTCGTTTCCACTAAAAATAAATTAACTGCAGTTTTAAAAAAAAAAGTTAATTACAGTTAATTTTCTAGTGGAAACGAATGTGGTTAAATTTCTGCACAAATCCAGGAATTTCTTGTCAAAATATTGTCAATAAGTATTCAAAGATTACCAAAAATTTTAAATAAGTGATTAATATAATTTAAAAAAAAAATTAAAAATCAGTTCACTTTTATATAAATGGACTTTATGAGATAGATGCGCCACCAAACAACAAACATTGACAACAACCCCCCCCCAAAGTCTACTCTTCTACTTCGAATTCTGATTGTGTTGCGATCACCAGCTCACATTACTTTCATTTCAAAGTACTATTGGATTTAATATTTGATTAATTCCCCCACATGGAAGGTTGTATTGAGTTGAATAGGAATAGGGAAAATACCTATATTTCATTAAGGAATTCTGGAAATGTGAGGTGACAACCTTTGCCACAAAAATGGGGGGGGGGGAGACTTTCGTTTTTGGAAATTTATAAAATGGCGTCGGTTGGTGACTCAGGAAAAGTAACTTCATTTTCACGTTTCTTTTGGTGGTTTTTAATGACTTATTTGAAAATTTAAAAATTGTTTTGACAATCTTTGGGTAAGTCTTGACAATATTTTGAAAATATATTTCTGGAGGTCTCTAACTGAGTTGGAGACTAGCATTAGCCGATTGGTATTTTTCATAGCGCATGCGCATTGCCATCTTATCGGTTTATATAGGAAAGTGATTGCAGATTTGCGTTAGCAGCGCCATCTATTGATCACCAATGGAAACTGCCGATGAGACGTTCAATATAGGGGCCCTAGGAAGTCGCCGAAAATTAACAAAATTAAATTAAAATTAATAAAATAAAATTAATTTAGCGTTTTTTGAGTGCAGGTCTCAATATATTGACGTACTATGTCAATATATTGAGATAGTATCTCAATATATTGACTTTGGGGTAGGTTGAGGTTATGTTAGGTTGGTTTGGTTAGGTATACCTAACCTAACATCACCTAAACTAACCAAACATAAGCCAATATATTGAGATGGTATCTCAATATATAAACTTGGTATCTCAATATATAAATTTAATATCTCAACATATTGACTTTCCTATATAAACCGATAAGATGGCAATGCGCATGCGCTATGAAAAATACCAATATTCGGCTAATGCTAGTGAGTTGGAGTGACACAATATGGTTCAACCTTAGACTATTACCTTCCTGGACTGGCAAGTTGGCAACTCCGAAAATTTTGTGTTCGACAGATATGCGGCGTCGTTTTCGAAACAGCGCCTCTAGCGGGGAATATGATAAACTGAATTTTGAACTGATGTCACATTGAAGGACGAGTTCCTTTTGTAGCTATCGAGGATGTATAGTTATAGCTTAAGACTTATTACCTACAGGATGGTAATAGTCTAAGAGAAAACAAAATGAGACTTTGGCTAAGATTTTACGTAAAGATTATACCACCAAACGGAGCTGGCCTCGCTTCCGTCAGCACTTCCGCCTCAGAGGAGAAGATAGAAAGTTGCCATTCCAGGAAGGTAATTGTCTACTTCGTTAAACTACATTATTTAAGGGGTTAAATACGTCACTTCCTGTGGTTTAAACAAATTTAGCCTACAAACAACATGGCGGACATTGAGAACAAACAACATGGCGGACATTGAGAACAAACAATTTTTGACTGAATGAGGAGTGAAACTTTTAGAAAATGCACAACTGTCTAACAGGAAGTGACATAATCATTTAGCCACATGTAAACACACAACAGTACCACTTTTAGCTTATCTGCAGTTAACTATAACCTTGGTTATACAGTATAGAATCTAACTGCAGTTAATTGTTGTAGTGGAAACGCGCAGTATTACGAATTGTTAATTCGTAATAAGTTGTGACGTTTTGTCCTTTATGGGGCTCCGTCGAATTCACTTGTTTTACAAGACTTGTACTTTTGTGAAACAGGCCCCTAGTGAGGTCCTTTATAACTAAAAAACCTCTAATGGTCTCACCTTAAGAAGATAGTTTTTGTTCTACAATTTGGGAAAAAGGAAATTTAATTAGGGCTCGGATTTTTATGCAAAATATCAAAGCAAATGTTTCTCAATCAGTGGCTCAAGGGCTGCAATTGTAAAGTAATCATCATCATTATTAGAGCAAAACTGCAATTATGCTTATTCTAATAATAAAAAAAAAAGTTGGTTAGAGGCTAGATGTCTGGTTACTATCGGTTGTCAACTAGAAATTTCTAGCCTCTAACTAGTGTTTTTGATTGAAAAAAAGAGTATAATTGTTGGTTTATCTAAACGGGAGGATGGTTACTTCACAATTGGCTCTTGGGCCACAAATCCGAGCCCTAGAAGTAATTTTGTTCTTGAAAATAAATGTCTGGCAGCTTTTTTTTTTCTGCTAAAATTCCATTTTTAGACCTTTTTTTTTGTCTCACACTTACTTGAGTTGATACTTTACTTTTTAAGGGAAAAAAAATGGATTGTGTTTAGGCCAGGGTTGCTTGTGTTAACCCCCACCCACGTCAACAACATACTTTCTAGTCTCTGTAGCCTCTTTTACCCCCACTTCTTTCTCTCCCCCTTTCTCTTTGGAGTTTAACCCCCATTTTTCATCTCTTGAAAAACAGGCGTTTGTAGGAGAAAAGTACTGGTTCTTTTTTTAAACTTTCTTCAACAAAAATGGTCCTATAAAACTGCCAACAACAACTTATGATAGGGACCAAGGATAGGGCCTCTATGGCCTTATATGATGCAACTTTTATGAAGGAATTGAATATGTGTTGGAAACTAGAAGAGTAATTTTAAAAAAAAAACGTTTTCACAGTTTCAAAAATTGAACGTTTTTTTTTTTTCGGTTTTAATTAAATATTCAAGTTGTGTTTTGTATTTTTTGTAGAAATGGGCCATTCGAATCTTCGAATCCTACGAATCTTGAAAAATATTCGAGATTCGAAAACTTGAATCTTCGCGCTTTTTTTTCCGTCTCTTTTGAATCCTAACTTATAAAAAAAAAACTGTTGAAAACTTTGGTAAAATGATTTAGAAGTGTTCACTAACAAAAAAAAAAACCCCCGGCGATTGTTGGCAATTTTGGTGGTTATCCGGATCACCAATGGATCACCTTGTGGCCTGACCCTGAGTGAAGCCACACTGTGTTTTTTTATTATTAATAATTTCATATTTAATATTATTTCATTTATTTGTACCTTCTTAATGAATAATATAGGATTATTATATGAAGGATTCGAGGGATTCGAGAACCTTTTAGGATTCGGATTCGAGAAAATGTAGGTTTCGGATCCGGATTCGAGAAAATGTAGGATTCGTCTCATCTCTTAATTAAAACCAATCAAAAAAAATTACCGGATAAGATAAAAGGGTTTATGATCAACTGATAATATTATTCTGACTTTTCAAGATTAAAATATTAACTAGAAAATGTTTTAGAAACTAGAAGGGTAGCTCAATTACTTCAGGATATTTTAATGTTGATATTCATTCTGTTGATCAACCGACTAATAACCTTGTCCACACATGAGTTAAATGAATTCAAATTAAATGTGTTTAGGCGAATTATACGGAATCCAGTTAAGGCCATGAATCCAAATAAAAATTGAATTTTATTATTAATATTTCAAATTGAAATTACTAAATCAATATTTTGTCAATAGTTTATTGAATTATATTTAAGTATTAACTCAATATTTTCAGATTATTAACTGAATAAATTGAATTCGACGACATATTGTTTGTTTGCCCTTCACAGGGCTCTGTAGAACACGTTTATTATTTAATTGCGTTTAAACTATCAGGTGTGTATTAGGTATTAGAGGGTTTAGACCCAGTTTAAACACTTGAGTTTCATTCGTAGCATTTTTGTGACATGACTCACTTGACTAGTGTAAACCCAGTTTTAGATTTTAAAACATCTTAACACAAAGTTCGCTTAAGACGAAAAAAAAATTTTCTAATATTTTTTTCATTTCGTTTTAAATGGTTTCCACTGTAATTTATTCGAATTTTTTTTTTTTTTTCTTCTTGATTTTAGTTTTTTTTTTTTTGGCCAATTTCTAAACCTCACCCTGAAAAAAAAAATCTATGTATAACTTGGATGCCACACAACATCTCTCCCTGGTGTTTTTCTTCTCTTCTGCATCCCTTTCTCCGTGAGGGCAATAACCCCTAGGTTAGGCCCAACATTACCCTTACAATATTAGCCCTAACTTAAGGTTGAGAGGGGGTTGAACCTTTTTTTTTTTTTTTTTTTTGGAAGGTTTATCCCCTTTTTTTCTTCTTATTTTTAGAATTAGACACCGGAAAAACCTGGTGAAAAAACCTCAAAACATTTTATCTCATCCCTCATTTTACCCACCTTTTTTTACCCCAGTATTTTTTTTTTTATAAATTTTCAACCCCATCTATTCATTTTTTTTTTGGGGGGGGATGGGTTAGAAAAACAAAATGATTAGTAGTTATAAAAAGAGAGAAAATATTCGATAAAAACATGGCAAAAGAAAATAACTCGAGTAAACAAAATTTTGGACCAACAAAATACTAGAATGGGTTTTTTTTTTCCTATCACGCATGAGAGTTTTTTTTGTGTGTTTATTTATTTGCCTATTCAGAAGAATTGAGAGAATGAATCTCTCTCTTAATGAAAATTATGTATTCATCCGCCCACTTCTTCTATATAAGAGAAAAAGGGGGGTGAAATTGGAGAAATAAATGAAAAAAGAGGGGGGTAAATACATGTAAATGGGAGGGGGGTACGGGGATAAAAAGAATACGCATATTTGGATACATTAGTTGCCATCAATATACAATTTTTGTTGTTGTTGTGTGATTATTATGTTTTCTTTTTTTCTTTTTATGAGTGTATATATTTTTTATGGCAAAGTGGAAAATTAGTCATTTTGTATATTGACTAGCTTGAGTTAGAGGTGGATCTATATTAGGGCTTAAAAAACTAAAACAGTATATTTTTACTGGGTGTGTGACATTTGCCCTAATGGGACTTTTGCCCTAAAACTATTTGTCCTAAAAAATCCAAAGAGGAAATATTATATAACTAGTGGGGTAACCCGTCATAAATTCACAGGCATTTGTGCCCATCACTAGAATTTCGTTTCCTCCGCCCTTTTATGACGTCAGACCAAGTAACAAACCAATTAGAAATTGATGACATTCATAAAAGGGCTGAGCAAAAGAAATTCGAATGTTGGGCACAATTGCCTGTGATAAACTGTAGTTTAATTTTGCTACTGTGCGCATGCGCGTCGTTTGTTCCTTTTTTTTACTTCTTTCATTTCAATTTCAGTCACCCCTCCCACTTTTTTCCCCTCCACGTTTCTCTCTCCCCCTCCCTCTACACTTTCCCAACCTTTTCCCCCCTCTCCAATTTAATATCAATGGGGTTCTTGGATGGGGAGTGTGCAACATAGCATGCAAAAAGCGGTTTATTTATTCATTTAAATTTATATAAATTCTGACGTGCTTCAAGGTTTTTGTCCTTGTTTGTACAGCGTTAGATCACACACACACACAGACCTGGCTTAACATATATATAATTATTTCTCTCTCTTTCTTTCTCTCCAAATGAATTATTTATGCTTATTTTTACCCTCCTCCTCATCCTCCCCCTGAAGAAATCTAGATTCTAATAATGTTATTATGAAAATTGGATCATTATTGTGTATCAGTTTAATGAATGTTCACCAAATGCCCATTATAGGGATCTGTAAGACCGGCGGCAGCCATGTTTGTTTACACATTAATTCTGTGTTTTTTTTGTTGTTGTTGTTGTTGATTTTCATTTTGATGGGTATAATCTAGAGGTGGGGCGAATCCTAAATTTTCACTAATCCAAATTTTAAAAGGTTCTCGAATCTCGCGAATCCTTCATATTAGATCCCTATATTATTCATTAAGAAGATACAAATAAATGAAATAATATTAAATATTAAATTATTAATAATAAAAAAACATATGTAAAGGACAGGCGAGATTTCTTTTAACATCTCGACATTTCGACTTTAATCTCGAAATTTCGCCTTTTTCCAGAATCTCGACATGTCGACTTTATGCCATGTTGCGCGCACCATTACTTTAATAATTAAACTATTGCTGCCATAAGAGGGCGCTTTAAATAACATTACAAATCTTCGCACTTTTTTTTTTTCGTCTTTCGAATCTTTTGTACGGAGCCCTGTAAAGGACATGCGAGATTTTAATCCCGAAATTTCAATGTTTTTTCAGAATCTCGACATTTCGACTTTTAATCTTTTATTCGGCCATTTTTAATTATGCGATGTTGCGCGCACCATATTCTAATAATGAAATTATTGAAAGCGCCCTTTTATGGCAGCAATAGTTTAATTATTAAAGTAATGGTGCGCGCAACATGGCATAATTAAAATGGCCGAATAAAAGATTAAAAGTCGAAATGTCGAGATTCTGGAAAAACATTGAAATTTCGGGATTAAAATCTCGCATGTCCTTTACAGGGCTCCGTACAAAAGATTCGAAAGACGAAAAAAAAAAAGTGCGAAGATTTGTGATGTTATTTATGTTGAAGTTCAAAGTTTGGCACATAGATGGCGCTTAAAGAAATGTGCATTGATGCTGGACTTTTTTAGAATTGATTTTTAATAAGGGATGGAAAGAATAATATTAAATAAAGACAGCAATTTTATAGCTTTTTCTATTTCATATATTTTTTTCTTCTTTTTCTTCTGCTTTTTGTGAATTGTGACCGGAACAAACAAACAAACAAACGGGTCTAATAAAGTTTGTTCCGATTCGCTTCAGTTCTGGATGTTTTTTTTTTTTGCCTTTTGAATAAGTCAAAGTCATCCTCCTCCTCCTCCTCCTCCTCCTCCTCCTCCTTCCTTCGCTTCTTCTTCTCCTTTAATTATGTTGTAATTTGAACGATTTGGCTTTTCATTAAATAATGACTGCTACTTTGATACGCATAATTTCTCTTGGTTTTCAAAAGCGTAAACATTAGAAATTATCACTCATTCATCAAAGCGCATCTAAATCTGCACTTGAATGAAGTTATATAGAAAAAAAAATAGGAAAGGGGGGGGAGGGGTTGAACATTAAAGGTATTAAAGGGGGGGGGGGGGGCAAAGTTTAAAAAAAAGGTGAAAATGAAAGGTAGAAACAAAGGAAATGATGACAACAGGTTGTTATTGTTTTAATATCTGGATGGTGGCGCTTTTTTTAAGAATTAGATCATATTTTTGTATGAGACACTTGTAAGTCACATTATTTGTCTTTTGTGTGTGTGTATTTCTTATTTTTTGTTGTAAATTTCATCAAAATTTAAGTCAAAAAATACGGGATATAGAAATTTGTCCTATAGACACTTGCCATAGACCCTTATACCGAGTACACACCTGATAATTTAAATGCATTTAAATAATAAACGTGTTCTACAGAGCCCTGTGAAGGACAAAAAAAACTATGTCGAATTCAATTTATTCAGGTTAATAATTTGAAAATATTGAGTTAATACTTAAATATAAATTTATAAACTATTGACGACAAAATATTGATTTAGTAATTTCAATTTAAAATATTAATAATAAAGTTAATTTTTATTTGGTTCATGTCCTTAACTGGATTCCGTATAATTCACCTAAACATTTAATTTGAATTCATTTAACTCATGTGTGTTTGTACAAGATATAAGGGGACGTTTGCCATAATACCTAGTACACACCTGACAATTTAAATGCATTTAAATAATAAACGTGTTCTACAGAGCCCTGTGAAGGACAAACAAACAATATGTCGAATTCAATTTATTCAGTTAATATCTCAAAATATTAAGTTAATACTTTAGGATTCGAAAGATTCGAAAGACGAAAAAAGCGGCGAAGATTCGAGTTTTCGAATCTCGAATATCTTTCAAGATTCGCGGTATTCGAATGTCCGATTCCTATACTAATTATAGTGTCTCAAAAACTGAGGTCATCATAGTGAGGCCAATACGTGTTTCTGCAAATTGAAATTCGAAAAAGTGCAAATAAAAAAAAATAGTGGTTTATGTAAATTGAAGATAGAAGGCCCTATTAGGGTGGGTCCCCAGTAGGCTTGCCACCTTTCCTCCTTTGTGGAGGACAGTCCTCCATTCGGAGGAAATGTCCTCCGACCAGGACCGTCCTTCACGAAGGCAAACATGTCCTCCACACAATAAATTTTATTAAAACTTAAATACGTTCGTGGAGGATGGATGGTCATGGCCGGAGGACAGTTCTTCCGAATGGAGGACTATCTCCAGACTTAGAACAGAACAACGAACTGAACTTGCAGTCCGAGAACCTGTTCGTGAAACAGGCAATTAGAAATCGGGACAAACAGAAGTTGGCTCCGCCCTTTTTACGACGACCGGCAATATCTAATTGGTTAGTTGTCTAGTCTGACGTCACCTGCTCCGCCCTTTTCAATGTCGAACCACACAACAAACCAATTAGAAGTTGCCGTTCGTCATAAAAAGGGCGGAGCCAACTTCTATTCATTCCGATTTCTAATTGCCTGTGTTCTTCGTGAACAACTCATATATGGATGGTATGATAGTTTATGCAAACATTTGACGTTAATTATAATGTAATTATAAGTTAGTAATAGGTGTCACTAGAGGGCGCCCTTCGTATTGAACTTTGTTGTTGTTGCCCCATTTCTTCTTTATGCAAAGATGAACAACATATTTTTAAACCTGAAATTTGATGTTTAAGATGCTTTGACTTACAAGGGGGTGGGGGAGGGAGGAAGGGGTGGGGGGAGGGTTTCTTTCTGTATTCATAAATAGCAACACTGTGCTTAATACCTTCACCCCCACCCTCTTAATACCCCCATCAACTTTCACATCACCCCTTTAACTGTTTTTTTTTTCTTCTTCAAAAATAGAGAAAGTGTGGGTTATTTACAGATGCAACACAGAAATGAAAAAAAGGGGGGTAAACATATATATATAAAAGAGGGGAAAGTGGAACAATAGAGAAAAACTAATTTGGACATTTATAATGGGGGTGTATTGAGGAGGAGGGGGTTATTTGTTGTTGATCCTTTTTTTTCTTTGGTTTGGGTATAGGACTTTGAGGTACAGTTGTGAAGAATGCAATAAACATAAAGGGTAGGGCCTAATGGACATTGAAGAAGAAGGGTAAAAGAAGAGGGGGTGGGGGTTATTCTTGTTGTTGCAATTTCACATCTATCTATATCCAACTAAACCTGTTGGCAATTTATTTAGGACCTTGATGGTCGAATAGGTCCCTGTGAATTCCTTTTTTTTTGTGGGGGGGAAAAATGGCTGTAGAACTCTACAATGAGGGGGTTAAACGGGGTAGATATTTCTTAGTTAAGAGAGATGACTTGTAGCGGTATAAAGGGGGGTTGGAGAAGGAGGAGGACATAAACATTAATAAATGTCCAGCAGTTTTAAGTTTGATAAAAGTTTGCAAATAATGGGGGCCATGTTTTTTTTTAAATGATATATTTCTTTTCCGTTTTGCATGGTGAGGGTTGTTGTTGTTGTTGTTATTGTTTTCAAAGGGTCATTTTTTGAAATATGGGGGTAAAAGAAACATGGTGGATGTTGGTTGTGATTTGCAGGTGTGTTTTGCCTCCGATCAACATAAAAATAAATCATAGAGCTCTTTCTCTGTAAATGACCGTTGTCTTTATTTTATTTGGAATTTGTTACAAAGACAATCAGCATGTTTCTATAGCATGTTTCACTCACGGAGTTTACTACTCAACCTGAAAATATTAGGGGAAATAGAAACATTTTCAAAAAAAAAAAAAGTCAGATAAGAAGTCCGGGAATTTATTTTCATGAAGTTTCCATTGTCAGTGTGATTAATAAAAACCGGCCACAAAATTAAAAATGTTAAAAGGGCTCAAGGGAGCTTGAACGGGCGGGGCCCTAGAAATCTCAAAAGTCTTTTAAAAAAAAGGGGGGGGGGGGAGCAAAAATTCAAGAATTTTTAAAATTTGAAAAAAAAAAAAATGTGAAAAACATGGTTGTCACTCAACCTGGGGCCTGTTTCTCAAAAGTATAAACAAGTCTTGTAATACAGGTGAATTCTACGGAGCCCTGATTAGGACATGTTTCGCAAATTTACAATTTGTCGTAAACTAGAGGCGGGACGAATCCTAAATTTTCTTGAATCCGAATCCTAAAAGGTTCTCGAATCTCCTGAATCTCGAATCCTTCATATAAAAATCCTATTTTATCCAGTTTTGATGTGATCATGTGTGTGTGGAGGGGGGGGGGGGAAGAGAAACCCTAGAAAAAGTCAAGAAATTTCAGAAATGAAAATCGCTGGCAACTGTGACTCAACAGTCAGATCAACAGCTCGACAAAGTCGTTGCTAAACTCATTGAGATTATTTCTGAATTCAACAGTTAGATCAATAGCTCTGTGATGTCATTTTTAAAGTCAACAGACACCACCAATGCCTTGGTAGCACAGTGGAGAAAGTAGAGGCTTGTAATACTGGAGATCTCGGATTCGAATCTTGGCAATAATGGGCAAATGAATATTTGTGTTGTCCTGACTTGATTACTGGACTCGCTTTTACACTGATTGATTGACTTGTGCACAATTGGTGCTTTATGATTGGACTTTTGACTTTATTGGGCTGGTTGTGAATTGACTTGTATGTCTCTCAATGACCTCGATGTTGAAAGGAGTTTAAGGGACGTTGAATAAGTTATTAACAAGAACAACAAGAACAAGAAAGTCAACAGCTAATTCAATGGCTCATTGAAGTCGTTGCATGAGATCAACAGTTCAGTAGAACCTTTGACCATTACTCTCTGGGACTGGCAACTCCTGATGTGTTGAATGGACAGGCAATTAGAAAACGGGATGAACTGAAGTTGGCTCCGCCCTTTTTATGACGACGGGCAACTTCTAATTGGTTTGTGTGTTTCGACGTTGAAAAGGGCGGAGCATGTGACGTCAGAATACATAACCAACCAATTAGAAGTTGTGTTCGTCATAAAAAGGGGCGGAGCCAATGGATTTCTTGTATAACCTGGTGAAAGTACAGCAGTGCCTTCTGGTGACCATTGCATTCTCCCCAGGAACAGTATTATACTGTCCAGAATTATAGTACAACCGTTTCCCAAAGTGGCGTTGCTGTCACCACTATTAAGTCTATGGTCACCACTGTATACAGGCTGTTAGAAATAGGAGAGAACTTCAATTGGCTCCGCCCTTATGACGACCGGCAACTTCTAATTTGTTGGTTATGTAGTCTGACGTCACATGCTCCGCTCTTTTCAACTTCGAACCACTCAACAAACCAATTAGAAGTTGCCGGTCGTCATAACAAGGGCGGAGCCAATTGAAGTTCTCTCCTATTTCTAACTGCCTGTCCACTATATATAAACAATAATTGTCACAGTTGCCTGTCCCAGAGAGTAGTAATCTAAGGTTGAGGTAACAAATGTGGCATAATACATTCTACTGATTCTAGTTTTAAATTGTTACACTAGGTGGCATTGTTTAAAGGGTATCCTTTGATCACTTTGATTGAATGAAGTGAGATGAGGGATTTTTGAACTGCGCCATCTATTGCCTTTATTCGTAAACTAGGGAATTTATTTTCTGTCGTCCATTTTTGTGTTGGTAACGTTTTTAAACGTGGGTTTATATCTTATTTCCAATGGAATAATTTACAATTTTGCTAAAGGAAAAAAGTGAAAGCCTTTTTTTTTGTCGTTGTTGACTTTCAAATGTGTTATTTTTTTTAAACAAAAAAGATTTCATGGGGGGGGGAGGTGGGTTCTATAGGGTGTAAGAGGGTATATTTTGAGGTGGTATTTTTTTTTGCCTAATACATTCGGGAAGTCAAGGTTGTGTCTGAAGAGTCCTAGAAAAGTGCAATGAACTAGGGATGACGTCATCAAGACTACCTTTTTTTTTTTGATGACGTTTTTACCAAAAAAAAGAGGGGGGGGACACCACCAAAAAAAACAGACAAAATACAATATTTTTGAACAATTTTTTTCTTCTTTAACTATTATTTGAGGCTTGTTATTTAGTTACGTGTGTCTATGTATATATAAGATAGGGGAGGAGGAGGAGGGTATAAATGCCTCCTTGTGTGTTTTCTGAAGGGGGTTTATGATGGGGGTAGATTTGGGTTGAAGGACAGTTGGGAGTGGTGTTGCTGTTGCAAAGGGGTCCTCTCTCTCTCTCACTCTATCTATCTCCAGACAGTGAAAAAGTAGGCCACGAGAGGGTAAGGGGGTAGTGAACCCGTCCTGTCCCGTAGGGCCCATATCATTGGGTAGGACTGACTATGGCCTTGCCTAAAAACATTTTTCTGATGTTCAAAACAGAACTTGTTTACCACATTTTGCAATCTCTCAAGAAAGAGAAAAAATGTCATGAGATGGGAATGTTTTTCTTTCTCTTTTTTCTTCTTCTTCTTACTTCTCTTCTTGAAACCCCCATTTATTTCGTTAGGTGGCGCCACTACTTTAAAATATAAGGGAACCTCTTTTTTTTTTGGTTCTCGGAGATGGCCCTAGAATTAGATAAACATTTTTTTTGAAGGGGGGAGGAATCAAAATATTGTCGTTTAAGAAGTGATACCATGTAAAGCCTGGAATACACACGCGGAATTCCGCACATCAATAATATCGACCAAAATATGAATATACTAGGTTTTTTTTTGGTAAAAAACAGCATAAACGTGCAAAAAATCTTATGTCCTGAAGTTGATTCGTTGGAACACGGAGACAAAGGGTCTGGAAAAGCGGGAGACTGTCCTGGAGACAATTCTGGAGGAATGGGGGATCCCTACACTTATTTAAATACAGCCTTCTGTAGACAGCTTCAGAATTTCTTTGGCCCCGCTCTTTTATGAGCGTCAGACCAAATAGCAACCATATAAAAAATAAAAAGGGCGGAGCATGTGACATCAGACCCAGTAAGAAACCAATTAGAAATTGATGACGCTCATAAAAGGGCGGAGCCAAAAAAATTCTGAAGCTGTGTCTACAGATGCCTGTATTTAAATTGGCGTTGGTTCAGTTTGGCACTACTTTAGCGCCACCTAAACACTGGTTAGAGGCTAGAACCTCGGCTAGTACTCTAGTTGAAAACTGACATGTAATGTTAGCCTCTAACTAGCTTTTTTATTATTAGGAACAGCATAATTGTTACTTCACAATTGGCCCTTGGGGGCCACAAATTGAGAAGCAATACTGCTTAACCAACAAACTCCCAAATGTTTTTGGCGCTTCTTCCAATAATTGTCAGTTCCACCAAACGAACATTTGTCATTGTCACCCCTTTTCTTCCCCCTCACCCTTCCTAACCCTACACTTTCTTAACAGGTGGTAGGTTTATAGCCTCCTCCCTCCCTCCCTCCCTCTTTGAAGTTAACATATGGCATCTTGAATGATGTTTTTTATGCAAATAATTCAACTCTTTATTCTCAAGTCACTTAACTACTTAAACTTAAGTTGCAATACAATTAATATTTTCCAAGTTTAATAGAAAAAAGGGGTGGGGGGTTGGTGAGGATTATTATTTGAATGTTTTATGTCAACACACAAACAGACATAGGCAGTAGTGACACAGGTGGTTGGTTGGTTGCTCATCTCATCAATTCTAATATCATCATCATCATTTCTATCTTTTCTATGACCCCCCCACCCCCTTCTCCCCATTGTAGGACCTACTGCTGCTCGCCATAACAAATATGTTTCTGTCAATCTGCAGATTGCCTAGGAAATCTGCAAATCGACCAACCTGCTCGTGGAATCTGCAAAATTCAACACCTAAAATGTACTGAATTTTGCAGATTCCACTAGCAGGTTGGGTTTGTTTTGCAGATTGCCTAGGCGGTATGCAGATTGACTGATTCCGCAGATTGAAAGAAAAAATAAAACCGATTCAACTTATTCATTCATTTTTAAATGAAAATACGTTTTCATTTAATAAAAAGGGGTATAAATGATGACGTCACTTAGACTGAAACCACCTGCGAGTCGAATTCAAAGGTGTTTTTTTTTTGCATTTGCAAACAACAAGTGCAAATTTATGAAGAAGAAAGAAAAAAAACGCTAGGCTGCGTTTGGAAAGTTCTGTCTTGTTTCATTAAGGGAGGAATCACACATGCTGAAAAACCAACAGAAAACGGAAAGTTCTTTGTAGAAGCGCCTTTGTGTGGTTGTGTAGCCACAATCTAATTAAAGCTTAAATCATTGAACAAATGATGTTTAATTTTAATTCATTTAACTCAAGTGTACACAATATATTATGTCCAGTTTAGCTCTTGTTCTATTTTATTGGGTGAAATTTAGCTCTTGTTAAAATTAACTGGCTCAGGTTTAGCTCTTGTCCAGTTTAGCTCTTGCTCTATTTTATTGGGTCAAGTTTAGCTCTTGTTAAAATTAACTGGATTAGGTTTAGCTCTTGTCCAGTTTAGCTGGGCGAAGTTTAGCTCTTAGAATTAACTGGATTAGGTTTAGCTCTTGTCCAGTTTAGTTGGGTCAAGTTTAGCTCTTGACCATTGTGTCAAGTTTAGTTCTTGTTCATTTTAACCAGCTATTGACTGGTGGCTCCTCTAGTGGTTGTTTAGCTTTTAGAGAATTTATACCCATACTTTTTTTTTTTTGAGAAATACTAGTTTTATCCAGTTTACAGAAATAAAGTGGGGTTCTTATTTGAAAGTTGGGTTGAGATTTGAAGTAAACCCTAGTATGGATCTCACTAAAACACCCCTTTTTATGTTCACATTTACACAGAGAGAAAGAGGATCTCTTACATACAAAAAAGGTGTATTTCAAAAGCGGATGTTAGTATGTAATGTAGTCCTACATGAATATATACGGTTTTTATACACAAAAACCGTAATTTTCGCCCCAGAAAAAAAATCTGTCCCTCTCTTCAACAACAGTTGTTGATGTTGAGGGGAAGGGGGTGGGGGGAGAGGCGAGAGAGAGAGAGAGAAAAAAGGGTTTTTAGCGGTTATGGGTTTTGGGGGGAAACTCAGAAAACGGCTGTTGTGTGTTTGTGAGGAAACAACACAACAAGATTGAGGAGAAAAAGGAAGAAGAAGGGGGTTGGAGAAGAAAAAAAAAAAAGGATTGAAATGTGTTTTTTTTTTGGTAGATGGGGTTAAAAACGAGCCCCACCTCCCCCCCAAAAAAGTGATTTATGGGATGGTAACAACGATGGTTACAAGGGGTTATAACAGGAGGCCCAAAATGGTCAAGTTCAAACCAGACTTAGGAAAATTTTAAGTTAGTTTTGAGGTGAAAACCACAAAGAATATATGGTGGTGGAGGGTGGGGAAAGGAAAAGGGGTAAGAAAACATCATACGGGGTGGGGGGGGGGGTGGAATTAACAGGCATCTGTAGACAGCTTCAGAATTTGGGGCTCCGCCCTTTTATGAGCGTCAGACCAAATATCCACCAATTAGAAATAAAAAGGGCGAGGCATGTGACATCAGACCCAGTAGTTAGAAATGGATGACGCGCATAAAAGGGTGGAGCCAAAGAAATTCTGAAGCTGTCTACAGATGCCTGTGTGGAATTATGACTGTAAGCGCCCTCTATAACTAATTAGACAACTAATTTAAAGAGTAAATTTGCTAATAACGTAACAAGGTTCAGGATAAAAAAAATTTATGAAGTGAATGTATACTTTTTTTTAGTAAATGCTTTTACTGCTAAATTAGAAGGAAATGCTGCAAACGATAGGGATAAAAAGCACGGTTGTTAGATATATAGGGCCTAGCCAGTGATATAATTATATCACTAATATCATTTTTTTTAAATATTGTATTTTTTTTACTATGAAAAAACTACCAATTTAAAGTCATATTTATGAAATCCCCCCCCCCCCAAAAAAAGTGAATTTGGCGCCGCCATCTTGTCATTTTCAAAAATTAATAACGAATAAATGGAAGTGAAATATTTTCACCATGCTATATAGAGCATTTGCTTTTACTTTATGCTAAAGAGCATTTGCTTTTACTTATACTTAATGCTAAAGAGCATTTGCTTTTACTTATAATTAATACTGAAGAGTATTTGCATTTGCTTTTACTTCATGCTAAAGGACATTTGCTTTTACTTATACTTCATGCTAAAGAGCATTTGCTTTTACTTTTTACTTTCGAGAAATAAAATGTATACAAACAGCCCAAATGTCTTGAAAATACATTCAACAAAGTCATTCAAGTTGCTAACCAACTTTTAAGTTTTATCTCAAAAGTTTTTTGTTTGTTTTTTCTCCAAAAAAAAAAGTTTATTTCCAAACATTTTGGCCGAAATTCTTAGCACTTGAATTTTAACTTGAACCCTCAGAACAGGAATAAAACACAGAAGAAGAAAAACCTTATTAAAGGGGATTCCTTAATAAAACAGATGTTTTTTTTTATTTTCTCCTTTTTCTGTTTTGTACGGAGCCCTGTAAAGGACATGAGAGATTTTTTTTTTAAATCTCGACATGTCGACTTTTAATATCTTCTATTCGGCCATGTTAATTATACCATGTTGTGCGCGCCATTACTCTAATAATTAAATTATTGCTGCTACAATAAGGGCGCTTGCAATAATTTAATAATTATTAGAATATGGTGCGCGCAACATGGCATAATTAACATGGCCGAATAAAATAGATTAAAAGTCGACATGTCGAGATTCTGGAAAAGAAGTCGACATCTCAAGATTTTTTTTAAAAAAAATTGCGTTTTTGTGAAACTCTTTGTTTCTCAGTTTTCAAGTTCAAGTGGCTTAAATTTTCTTCTTGAATTTGGACCTTTTATACACCTAGATATGAGAGCCACCTTTTTTTTTTATAACTTATGTAACATTCGCCATTTTTTATTTGAGCTAATTATGATTTTTTTATGGAAGTCTTTCTCATGAAAATTAATTGGTTTTCTGCTAAAGACTTGTGAAAAATAAAAGATTTTTATGGTTTTTGAAGAAGAAGAAGAAGGAAAAAAAAATGGTTTTTGTTCTTCTGACCACATGGCTTTTTTGTTGTTGCGAGGGTTGAATGGGTTAGAAAGAGAAATTCAAGGGAGGAGGAGGAGAGAGGGTTGAACTCGAGGCTAATAAGAGAGGAAAGGGGTTCAGTTTAGGGGGGTGTGGAGGCTAGCGTGGGGGTGGCTAAGGGTTGATGGCGATTACGTGAGAAATACTCAACACATTTAACAGACTTTTTTCAGAAAATGTTCAGTTGTAGTTATTTTCAAATGTTGTTCAAACTTTTTCTGAATATTTTTCAATTTTATTTGTGTTTGTGGGATGAAGAGTGGAATCATATCGTTGTTTTGGTCATTGTATGACGTCACTGGTCATCGTCATCATTCATTCATTCATTGTAAGTTTTCGAAGTATTTTTTCCCTTTGTTTTTTTAGTTCACAACTTCAACAGAAGGTTTTGGGAAGCAAAGAGGTGTTCCTTTTAGTGGTTGCTACCAATTTTCAGCTTATATAATCTCTGGTTTCTTTTCTTATGTTAGAGTTAACCACTGAGCAAACTTCGAAAAAATCTCCACAAAGAGCGCTAGCATCGTTTTTCTATTGAAACCCATACACCCGATGTTAAAGAAAATGTTAATTTTTAAAATACAGCAGTCGCGGCGGTAATATGTTTATTTTTCATATTTAAAGTTGTCCAATTTTGATGGTTCAAAGTGCAATGCACGCTATAAATATATGTTTATTTAGTGGATAGATCGTCAAAAAATTGGAAAGTGTGCTTCTATTTTTAAAAACTATTTAAAAATCACGAATTTTACGAATCTTACGTTAAACTCCATTGAGTGAGTATTATACGCCCAAATAAAAAAAAACATCCATTAAAATGCTCGTAAAAATACGTAAAAATAATTTTAAAAAAACCAGAAAAAAATCAGCACATGCACCAATGTGTTGCATTCACTGTGGTTTACTTGTGTTTTTTTTTTAAATTACTTTTACGTATTTTTACGAGCATTTTAATGGATGTTTTTTTTTCTTACGAGCGGATACTCAATGGAGTTTAACATAAGAGTTAGAAATTTGCGATTTTTGAAATAGTTTTAAAAAATAGAAGCACACTTATCAATTGTTTGTCATTCTATCACTCTATCAGCATATAGTTAAGATCCACATTGCAGTTTGAAATTTAATATTGGACAACTTTAAATTTGAAAAATATACATATTGCTGTCGCGACTGTGTGTATTTTAAAAATTAACGTTTTTTCTTTAACATTGGATCTATGGGCTCAATAGAAAAGCGATGCTAGCGCTCTTTATGGAGATTTTTCGAAGTAATTTTGCGATGAAAATGTATTAAAAACTAGAAGAGTCAAGGAATAAACTAAGTTTTTTTTTTCTTTCTCGCAAGAGAAACAAATTTGGGTTATCCTCTTGTTTTTTCGGAGCATGAAGGGTGTGTACGTTTATACTTGACCAGAGCATTAAGGCTCATATTCTTAAGGTGGCTTCTATAGATATTTATTTTGATTTTGTCTCCACGGATGGCGCCACTACAGTGGCTAATGCTATGTTCCATAGACGGGTTTTTTTGGAAAATTTTGGCTCAAAAACGTCAAGAGATAATGTTTTTTTTAGAAACATAACGAAAAATAAAAATTCAAACTGTTTTCAAAACTAGAATGGTAAAAGATTATGTTAAAAGTTTTTTTACGACAATATCTTAAAAAATACATTTTTTAGTTCAGTTTGAAAAAATGACCCATTTTTAGATATTTCCATTGACATTTCATGGAAACACTATTTTCGTCTTTTTTCAAACTGTCATAAAAAGTTTATTTTGAAAGATATTATCATGAAAATACTTTTAACATTATTGCCAAAACTATTCTAGTTTCTAAAACAGTTTGAATTGCATTTATCACGCAACTGTATCTCAAATTTGTGGTCCAAGAGCGAGTTGAGAAGTAAAAAGTCTCGTTTAGATCAATTAATAGTTATGGTTTTTCTTTTTCAATCAAAAACACTGGTTAATAACCAAGTCATTTAGCCTCTAACCAGCCATTTTTTTTTATTAGAAAAAGGATAATTGCAGTTGCTCTAAGAGTGCGTTCAGACTATTCATGCTCGTACTCGTGCTCGGTGAGGAAGAGGCTTGTGGACACGCTCGAGTAATGTGGACGGACTCGCGAGCAGCAAAACAAGTAGCACGAGTAAAGCTTAAACTTCATTCACGCGACGTCGAGCGACCTACCTCGAGCGAGCGTCACCGCACATGCGCGTCTTCATACCATATACAAGCAACTATAAGCGACTTGTCAAAGCGTCGCAACTTGCTACTCAGTCGCCAAGTTTCTGTTCAAACAGAAGCTTCAGGTCGCAAACATTTCAAGTCGCTACCCAACAACCAATCAGAGACCAGATTTTGTTGCATATGGCGTCTTCGACGCCATTTTATATGACATCACACACCATGAAGACACGCCCAAAACGCTTGTAGGTGCAACACATATGTAGTGTGTGCCAGCGACTAGCGACTTGCTACTTCAAGTCGCTATGCTAGTCACTAGTCACTAGTCGCTAGTTGCAGACGCTATGCTCAAGGTAGCAGGTATGAAGTTCCAGCTTTTCGCAGGCCAGGGGCTCGTCGGCTCTTGCTTGGTGTCGGTACATCAAAGGGGTGCTCGTCAAGACGTGCAAGTCATTGGACCGAGGAGAGCACAGTTTAGTTAACTCGTGGCGTTTCTCCCAACAATGAGACAGACCAGCTTTTCGTTTGCTCCACCCTTTTATGAGCGTCATCAATTTCTACTTGGGTTTGTTATTTGGTCTGATGTCACGTGCCCTGCCCTTATCAATTTCTAATTGGTTGATATTTGTTTGGATGCTCATAAAAGGGCGGAGCAAACGAAAAGCTAGTGCTGGCTACACTTGTTGTAACAAAACAGGCATGTAAAGACAGGGAGATACAGTCGTTTGCCCCGCCCTTTTATGAGCGTCAGACCAACTATCAACCAATTGGAAATTGAAAAGGGCCAGACCATGTAACAAACCAATTAGAAGTTGCCAGTACTCTATAAAAGGGGCGGAGCAAATGACTATCTTTTTGTCTTTACTTGTCTGTGTAACAAGTGAGTGCGAAACTTCGTCGTCGCTCATCGGATCCGTACCAGTCAAAGCCTCTCACGAGTAACTAGGCTTTCCACCTTTGTTCATTCAGAAGAAATGTCTTCCGACCAGGACCGTCCTCCACGAAGGCAAACATGTCCTCCACACAATATATTGTATAAAAATTTAAATACGTTCGTGGAGGATGGTCATGGCCGGAGGACAGTTCTACCAAATGGAGGGAGGACTGTCCTCCACATGTGGCAAGCCACAGGCATTTGGAAATCAGGACGAACACAAGTTGACTCCGCCCTTTTTTTGACGACCGACAACTTCTGATTGGTTTGGTGTGTGGTTCGACGTTGAAAAGGGCGGAGCATGTGACGTCAGACTACATAACCAACCAATTAGAAGTTGCGTTCGTCATAAAAAGGGGCGGAGCCAACTTGTGATCGTCCCGATTTCTAAATGCCTGTGTGGCAAGCCTACGAGTAACTTGAACTGTCTGTCAAGCCTCTGTTGACAAGAAGCACGAGTCTAACAAGTCAACAAGAGCAAAAGCACGAGTCTAACAAGTCAACAAGAGCAAAAGCACGAGTCTAACAAGTCAACAAGAGCAAAAGCACGAGCACGCGTACTCTGAACGCGCACCCTAATGATGATGATGATGATGATGATGATTACGTCACAATTGGCACTTGGGCTCGCACAAATTGAGAAACATTTTGCTTGATATTGCATAAAAATCCGATCTCTATCCATTACGCATGCGCGTTTCAACCTCTTCTTTTTTCTCCCCCCCCCCCCCCCCCCCTGTTTCCATGACAACAGCAAGGAGATGCGGTTTTTTCTTCTTCTTCGTCTTCCTAAGTCCCTTGCCGCTCATTGAAAATCATTTTACCCCCTTCTTCATTTTTGTTACCAACGTTTTTATAGAAAAGTCTTTTTTTTCTTCTTCTTCTTCCCTAACTTAAAACAAGGAAAAAACCATTTGTAAGAAAAAGGGGGTCGCGAGAGACAGAGAGAGAGAGACAAACAATTATTTATATTGTTGTGTTTTTTATTCAAATTCCACCCATCTTAAATATATAAGAAAGAAAAAATATCAGAATAAATTTGTCAACATTTTTTGTTGCCTTTTTGAGAGAGAGAGAGATTCAATTTTCTATTGTCAAATTTAGTCAACTTTTAATTAATAACCGAACTTTGTTGTCAATATTTTAATCCTTCCAATATTTTTTTTTTCGTCTTTATTTATCAGTCATTTTAATCAAATTTCTAATTAAAATCGTGTAACTCTGAAGAAAAGAAAGAAAATGAAAATAAGAGAGAGAGAAAGAGAGAGAGAGAGAGAGAGAGAGAGAGAGAGAGAGAGAGAGAGAGAGAGAGAGAGAGAGAAAGGGGGGGGGGGAAGAGACACACTAACTTAAAAAAATGGAATTGTGGGGGAGAGAAGATGGGTTAATATAAAAACATATGCTTTGACATAAACCGATCTCAGACTGGTTTCCCACGATGTGTGGCACTTGTCATAACAAGCAATTAGAAAACGGAATGAACAGAAAGAAGTTGGCTCCGCCTCTTTTATGACGAACGGCAACTTCTGATTGGTTTGTTGTGTGGTTCGACGTTGAAATTGACGGAGCATGTGACGTCGGACTATATAACCAACCAATTTACATGTTGCATTCGTCTTAAAAAGGGCGGAGCCAACTTCTGTTCATCCCGATTTCTAATTGCCTCTCTTGTCATATAAGTTCATTTTGTTTTTGACCTCTTTTGCATTCAAGTGTGCACTGCATGAATTTGGAGGACGGACTAATCATAGGTCACTAGGTGACCTACGCTTTCAGATAGCTATTTGGAAGGAAGAAGAACTGTGGGTCACTCAAGTGACCTACACATATTTACATTATGGGAGGCTGCGCCCTCCAGACCCCCGGCAAAAAGCTTAATTTAATGTAACCCCACCTAATCACCCATATAAAATGTTTAATTAGGGATGGGCCATTCGAATCCCGTGAATCTTGAAAAATATTCGAGATTCGAAAACTCGAATCTTCGCGCTTTTTTTCGTCTTTCGAATCCTAACTTTAAAAAAAAAAACTGTTAAAAACTTTTGTAAAATTAGTTTTAACTCCATTGACGTTCACTAACAAAAAACCGGCAATTATTGCAGTTTTGGTGGTTATCCGGATCACCAATGGATCACCTTGTGGCGACCCTGAGTGCCACTCTTATGTTTTATTATTAATAATTTAATATTTAATATAATTTCATTTATTTGTATTTTCTTAATGAATAATAGAGGATTCTTATATGAAGGATTCGAGAAATTTTTAAGATTCGGATTCGAGAAAATTTAGGATTAATCCCGCCTCTACAGTCTATATTATTAATTGAGAAGATAGAAATAAATGAGATAATATTAAATATTAAATTATTAATAATAAACGGAAAAGTGTGGCATTCAGGTGATATTGGTGATCCGGATAACCACCGAAATTACCAACAATCGCCGGTTTTTTTTGTTAGTGAACGCTTCTATTGGACGTCAATTGAGTTAAAACTAATTTTACCAAAGTTTTAACAGTTTTTTTAAGGTTAGGATTCGAAAGATTTGAAAAGACGAAAAAAACGCGAGAAGATTCGAGTTTTCGAATATCGAATATTTTTCAGGATTCGAGGATTCGAATGTCCCATCCCTAGAAAAAAAAAAGCACCCAATTGAGAAGGAGTACTCCTACATGTATGTCGTGTGGCGCTGATCAAGCGCCAAATTGAACAAACGCCAAACTGAATAAACGCCAAATGGAAGAAACGCCAAACTGAATAAAAGCCAAAAATTTGGCGGTTATTCAGTTTGGCGTTTGTTCCATTTGGCGCTTATTCAGTTTGGCGTTTGTTCAATTTGGCGCTTATTCAGTCGCCCTGTATGTCGTGAGGACTTTGTTAAAAAGGAGTACAAGGTGTAAAACTATGACAAGTGGCTGCATCGTGTGGAACTGGCCTTTAGAGACAAGATATCACACAGCTATAGAAGGGAGTTTTTTTTTTTTACTCATTTTATCCCTTTTCTTACTCAACCAACAATTAGTTTTTTTTCTCTTTCTCTTACCCTCCTAGTCTCCTACATTTTTTTAACCCCCTCCCTTCCCCAACTGATAATACTTTTTTTTTTCTTGCGATCTATATTGGCTTTAATGTTAGGTCTAATTAAATTTGCTCTCTTAAAAAAGAGGAAGAAGGAAGAAAAAAAAACTTGTATGTTTTTTGTACGTCATCATCATCATCATCTTTTGTATAAAAAAACATTTCTTGAATCAATACCAATACCGATTTGCTCTCTTATGTACTACTTTATATTACGTAAAGGGGGGGGGGTACAAATGTAGTAGAAAAAACAGCTTTTCCATCATCCCATGTGGAGAAGAACAGTCATAACTAGGGCTCCGATTTTAATGCAATATCAACCGGAATGTTTCTCAATATGTGGCCCAAGTGCCAATTGTGAAGTGACAATCTCGTTTAGATAATAAAAAACAAAAACGATTGTTCTTTCCAATTAAAAAAAAGAATGGTTAGAGGCTAGAACTCTAGTTGACAACTGATAGTAACCAGACATCTATCTAGCCTCTCTACCCAGCTTTTTTTGATTAGAAAAAAACATAATTGCCGTTGATCTAATGATGATGATTACTTCACAGTTGGCTCTCGGGCCACAAATTGAGAAACATTCCGGTTGATATTGCATCAAAATCCGAGCCCTAGTCATAACACTTTGATCCCCAGTTTTTTGAGCTAAAACAAATACACTGACCACTTTTTTGAAACACTTTTCGACTGCAAAATAAAGTCGACGGTGTTTGCAATGTATTTTATAAGGATGGAGACATTCGAATCCTGCGAATTTTGAAAATTATTCGAGATTCGAATCTTTTGAGAGAAAAAAAAACTGCTAAAAACTTCGGTAAAATTAGTTTTAACTCCATTGACGTCCAATAAAAGCAAACAAAACAAAATAACTAAAAACTAACAAACAAAAAATGGCGATTGTTGGCAATTTCGGTTGTATCCATTAATATTTTATTTAATTTATTTGTATCTTCTTAATGAATAATATAGGATTCTTATTATATGAAGGATTCGAGAACCGATTCGGGATTCAAGAAAATTTAAGATTCGTCCCACGTCTTAGTATTTTCTATGGAAACATTCAAGGTGGTCGAGATCTAGTGATAGAATGACAAAAAATTGGTAAGTGCGGTTCTATCTTTAAAAACTATATCAAAATCGCGAATTTCTAAGCTCTTAAACGCGTACTCCATTGAGTACGCGTTGGTAAGCAAAAATAAAAAAAAAATTCTTTAAAATGTTGGTAAAAAATACGTAAAAGGAATTTAAAAAAAAACATAATTAAACCACAGTGAAGCCAACACATTGGCGCGCACGTTCTGACTTTTTTCTGGTTTTTTAAAATTATTTTTAGGTATTTTACCAACATTTTAATGGATTTTTTTTTCCTTATTTGGGCATACTCAATGGAGTTTAACATAAGTGTTAGAAATTCGCGATTTTGACATAGTTTTTAAAAAATAGAACCGCACTTACCAATTTTTTGTCATTCTATCACTAGATCAGCATACATTTAAAGTGCACATTGCACTTTGAACCATCAAAATTGGACAACTTTAAATATGAAAAATAAACATATTGCCGCCGCGACTGTGTTTATTTTAAAAATTAACGTTTTTTCTTTAACATTGTGTCTATGGGTTTCAATAGAAAAACGATGCTAGCGCTCTTTGTGGAGATTTTTGAAAGTATTTTTGCGATGTGTAACCGCTTAATACAAAGATTAAATTACCCATACCCACCATTCATTCATTATCTTCAAATTGAGGATAAACTTCTAGCTGAAAATCGCTTGTAAGCTATTTCGTCTAGAAATCTGAGCGAATCTGGATGCAATTTGCAGAGAGCTGTGTTTGTCTTTTAGCAAATATATAGATTTCAGACGTAAATTCACCCACGCATCTCCTCTTGTTTCCCCCCCCCCCCCCCCCCCCGGCCCCGTAAAAAAATCTAACTCCTCCCCCCCCAAGTGCAAACCTCTCAGGAGCAAAGCTGCTGGAAAAATACATCTTTTGATGTACGATATTTTTTGTTTCCATATGAAAACGATGTTTTTTTTTATAATTCTCCCCCCACCCTCCCCTTTAAAGATGCACTTTCCATTTTGGTGGTGATTTCACTTAGTAAAGGTTGTTATAAGTTATAACATAGTTACAACATAGTCACTTCTATAACAATCAGCTCTTTTATTGAGATGGTGGTTGCTACAGGTGGCAACGGGTAGAACCACAGGCAATTAGAAAACGGGATGAACCGAAGTTGGCTCCGCTCTTTTTATGACGACTGGCAACTTCTAATTGGTTGGTTATGTAGTCTGACGTCACATGCTCCGCCCCTTTTCAACGTCAAACCACACAACAAGCCAATTAGAAGTTGCCGGTCGTTATAAAAAGGGCGGAGCCAACTTCTGTATGTCCCGATTTCTAATTTCCTGTGTAGAACCGAACCGTTTCTACGCCGTTCTGAACCGGTTTAATCGGTTCGCAGTTTGCGATTTTTTTTTTGGGAACCGGTTTAATCGGTTCGCAGTTTGCGATTTTTTTTTGGGAACCGGTTTAATCGGTTCGCAGTTTGCGATTTTTTTTTGGAAACCGTTTCTGATCAGTTCGATGTTCATGACGAGCCGGTTCGAACAGGTTCCCAATATGCATTAGGCGATTTGAGCAGCACATTAGCACAGAATAAAAAGTTATACAGAAGAGAAACTCGACCAATTAATTATCGTTCTGCGCATGTACGGCGGCACCATTCACTTTGCTTTGATGTTTCTCTTATTTTTGGGCGCCGCCATCTTGAAACTGGGTAATGAAAATGGTCTCCATAGGAAGCTGGGTCTACACGAGTCAAGTGAGTTGATCAATGCACGTGAATTCATTTGACGTAAACGCGAATTGAGCGTCTAAACTCATAGTTGATTCCATTCAGATGGTCAGCTGACATGAATTATTGGGTTTAGACGTACAATTCGCGTTCATGTCAAATGAATTCAAGTGAATTGACCAACTCACTTAGCTCGTGTAAACCCAGCTATTTAGACCCCCAGCTATTTAAACCACCCCCCCCCCCAAAGTTGGATAAAGTAACCAGTTAAAATAAAGACTCCCTGCTTCTATATTAAGGATTCTCCTATACTAAATCTGCCCCCAGTTTCAAGATGGCGACTTCCTGTCAACACCAACATCAAAGGTTCCGACAGGGAGTTTCTCTTACAGGCATTTAGAAATCGGGACGAACAAAAGCTGGCACCGCCCTTTTTATGACGACCTACAACTTCTAATTGGTTTGTTTGGTTCGACGTTGAAAAGGGCGGAGCATGTGACGTCAGATTACATAACCAACTAATTAGAAGTTGCTGGTCGTCATAAAAAGGGCGGAGCCAACTTGTGTTCGTCCCGATTTCTAAATGCCTGTGTTTCCCTTCTGTATAACTTTTTATTATGTGACCTTAGTTAGAGGCGGTAAGGTGTAAAACGGAACCGTTTTATTCGGTTATACCTTGTACACACATGACCAACGCACCCTTAAACATTGTAATGAAAATGTAAAAATGGTCTGCTACTTTACCCTAGTTAGACCTATCTTAGAATATTGTTCCCCAATTTGGAGCCCATTTAGAAATAACCTAAAACAAGAAATAGAAATTGTGCAGCGTAGGGCTGAAAGATTTGTAAAGGGACGGTATGCGTATACTGACAGCATATCATCTATGCTTCAAGAGCTAGAATGGGAAACATTAGCAGTCCGAAGAAATGAGCAAAGCCTCGCTCTTCTGGGACGTTTGCTGTCTGATGATAACATTACTCTGCTTAATGGTTTACTAACTAGAAATCCTCGTAAAGGTAGACTTGGGCATTCAAACAATTTCAAAGAATTAATGGCTAGGACTGATGCATATTTTTGGTCTTTTATTCCTAATGTTGTTAGACTATGGAATTCTCTTCCTGTGAATAGTTCTTTGTTAGGACGATTTCAATTTCGTGATGATGTCTTATTTTTAAATAATGACAATCTCTCATGATTGGGAGCAATCCTCCCTGCCACATGGCTTTCAAGCTGATTGCAGGTGTATCTAATTGAATTGAATTGAGTTAAATGAATTCAAATTAAATGTGTTTAGGTGAATTATACGGAATCCAGTTAAGGACATGAACCAAATAAAAATTCAATTTATTATTAATATTTTAAATTGAAATACTAAATCAATATTTTGTCAATAGTTTATATATTTTATTTAAGTATTAACTCAATATTTTGAGATTATTAACTAAATAAATTGAATTCGATATATTGTTTGTTTGTTTGTCCTTCACAGGGCTCCGTTGAACACGTTTGTTATTTAAATGCATTTAAATTATCAAGTGTGTATGTACTAGGTATTAGGAACCAAGTCGAAAGAAACTTCTCGAACCAAGCCGTAAAAAAATGTTATTTTTGCATCAAGTGCATCTCCTCCGTTACACTCGTTGGTACTTTCTTAGGTTTTCGTTGCACTGAAATTGTTGATTTTGTTTCCGCATACCACTACCACACAGCTAGTTAGAAATAGGTGAAAACTTCAGTTGGCTCCGCCCTTGTTATGACGACTGGTAACTTTAATTGGCTGATTATAAAGTCTGACGTCACATGCTCCGCCATTTTTCAACGTCAGACTACATAACCAGCCAATTAGAAGTTGCCAGTCGTCATAACAAGGGCGGAGCCAACTGAAGTTCTGACCGATTTCTAACTACCTGACTACCACACTAATAATCCTTGTGGACGCAGGTTGTGGAGTCGCCATTTTGCTTCATGCGACCGTGGCGCTGCATAGTGAGCAAGAGGTCAAATTTAAAATCATGAGATAAAATTCTTTTGAGGTTTTTTTTCTTCCTGGTGCTAATTGGTCTTAATTACAATCCATCATTTCTCATAATTTGTTTGCAATGATTGATTGAAATGTGGGGGAGGTTTGAACGGAGAACACCCTGTATTTTACACGTTGTCCAAATAAAGAACTCTTTTGACAGTTATGTGATAATTAGCATCAGAAATGCAATTGTTATATGGTTAGTAATTATTAATTACATCAGTGTCAGCAGTGACAACTGATTTTGTTATAATGTGTACTGGGGGGGGGGGGGGGGAGGCCTGGTCTTAACAGCTCATCTCACTCTTTTCTTAATTAAACAGTTTTTAGCAACTATTTTGTTGGTTCCTTCATCGGTAGAACCAAAAAATATCTGTCTGTTTAGAAACTCCTTTGTTGAGTAGTTTCTCTTCAAGAATACAAGTAGATGGCGCCACTAGCCCTCCCTCTAGAAATGTACTGCAAACACTCTTCAACTCTTGACGCAGCTTTCTTTTTTTTGCACGTGGCAAACTTTTAATTGCGTCATTGCTATTTCTACACGTGCTATCTCTTCACTTATAGTATGTTCTGGGTTAAGTTTGTCCACGTGCTGATAATTAAGGTTGTTTTGGACGCTTTTAGAACTAAAGGGGTTCATTCGATTTGAACTAATTGGCGACGAGTATAGTTTGACACCTATGGAGGTTGCATGACGCCATCTACCTTGCATTTACACAAGTATTTTTTAATAGTGTCCTCTTAATCCTAAGCACATAAAATTAGCTCGAGCTGTTTTCAAACGTGCTTAGGAACTGAACGCACCAAATGCAACGTGTAAGTGTAGAGCAGCAGCACTGCAATTTATGAAGAGAGAGAGAGAGAGAGAGAGAGAGAGAGAGAGAGAGAGAGAAGATATAGGTTTTTCTCCAACATGACATTTTACTACAATAGAATGACTGCAATGTTGGCTCGATTATAAGTTAACATTGTTATTCTTCTAATGGGATGTGGGATGGATCAAAGAGGAGGAGGAGGAGGAATCCCATCCCAATTTGTTGGTTGCTTTTGAATGAGCATGTCAATTGTTTTCTTATTTACACTCGTAGTTTATCGATTGAATTGCGAAATTGACCTCATGTTTTAAAAGAAGAGAAGAATGAACACAACAACAACGAATCGAAAGAATGAAAGATAAAAACGATTCTTGTTTGTTGTTCAGTCAATGAATTAAGAGAGAATGAGAGAGAGAATTCAGACAGACAGCGAGAGAGAGAGAGAGAAAGAGCGAGCGAGCGACAGGGAGTGAGTGAGAGAGAGAGTGAGAGAGAGTGAGAGAGAGTGAGAGTGAGAGAGAAAGAGAGTGAGAGAGAAAGAGAGTGAGAGAGAAAGAGAGTGAGAGAGAGAGAGTGAGAGAAAGAGAAAGAGAGTGAGAATGAGAATTGGTCTTTGATGTTGTTATTAATATAATTATTATTATACACCTATTATGTGCATCTGGATGTACCTTTTATCTAATTTGTACCTATTGACATAGATAGCCTCTCTTTTTTTAAAAAAAAAAAAATACTAGGGTACTTTGAAGGAGGCTATTTGAATAGGTTATGTTCATGGTTATGAAATGGTGAAGATTTTTAAAAAAAAGGTTTATACCTTGTACGCATATGAGTTAAATGAATTCAAATTAAATGTGTTTAGGATAATTTATACGGAATCCAGTTAAGGACATATGAACCAAATAAAAAATTGAATTTTATTATTAATATTTTAAATTGAAAATACTAAATCAATATTTTGTCAATAGTTTATCGAATTATATTTAAGTATTAACTCAATATTTTCAGATTATTAACTGAATATAAATTGAATTCGACATATTGTTTGTTTGTCCTTCACGGGGCTCCGTAGAACACGTTTATTATTTAAATGCATTTAAATTATAGGTATTAGGCTGAAACTGAAAGTTCTAGCTGAGCGTTTTTTTAAGAGGCTACATCACAAAATTACTTTGAAACAATGCTAGCACTCTTAGCGGAGATCTTTCGAAGTAATTTTGCCCTGTATAGCCTCATAGCAGAAATATCTGAAGGAATCAGACAAATGATGCTCGGTATCACATGAATAATGCAAAAGAATTATGCTCTTTGCACTCGAAGAGGCTCCTATTAATAACCTAGTACACACACCTGATAATTTAAATGCATTTAAATAATAAACGTGTTCTACAGAGCCCTGTGAAGGACAAACAAACAATATGTCGTCGAATTCAATTTATATTCAGTAAATAATCTGAAAATAGTGAGTTAATACTTAAATGTAATATAGAAATTATTGACAAAATATTGATTTAGTAATTTTTATTTAAAATATTAATAATATTAAGTCAATTTTTATTTGGGTTCATGTCCTTAACTGGATTCCGTATAATTCACCTAAACACATTTAATTTGAATTCATTTAACTCGTGTGTGTACAAGGTATTTGAGGCTAGAGTTAACCTACAACTGCAATTCAAATGTATTTGAAATCTAGAAGAACTTTAGCCTCAAATAAGCCTCTTTGATTACAAATGACCTTTTAGGGAAAGTTGATTTAGGGCAAGCATTTCTTTAGGGCAAATGTCTATATCCCGATAATTTAATTGTTAACAATGTTTCTGAAATATACTTGTTTCTTTTTGACATGAATGGCACTTCATAATTTTGAATAATGTGTGATAAGGGGGATGCGGGGGGGGGGGGGGGGGGGTTATCTTAGGACGTCACGAAACAGTTTTTGGCGTTTTTTTTTTTGACAAAAAAGTGACTCAGAAACGACTTTTTTTTTTGGTTTTAGGATAGGGACATGCCTGTGTTGGTCAGACGATGGAAATTTGAGTGGACGACCGGGAAAACGGGTTGAAAGGTCAGAAGAAAGGTAAGATGATAAATTTATTATTATTTTTTAAAGATAGTTTCTAATTGTTATAAAATGCTAAATTTTAAGCTTGGAATTGTTGTGAAAATGGAACAGTTTCTATTTGTTCTTGTTTTTCTTCTGTAATCTAATCGATTTGTCATTGATAAAATAACAATAAGTGATTTTACTTTTGCCATTTTGTAATGTTGATATCGTATCTAAAGGCCGATATACACTGAAGAAATAGGAAACAATATTCTTAGTAGCAAAATGTTACTAACAAATATGTTAAATTAACAATTTGTTTTGACTTGTTTTGGTAAATGTCGATAATAAAATGCTAATAACAAACGTTTTTGACAAAAATGTTGGTATAGCATGTCGGCAGGAGCAAACTGATCCACGAGTAGAATGTTATTAACAGTGTTGACAACAGAAATAACTTGTTAGTAACATTTTGTTATCAACATCTTTTGATCTGCAGGATCACCTCCAAGAGTGGTCGCAAAATTTCTGCTATTAACAAAGTTAGCAGCAATATTATCGACATGTTAATAAAAAAAATAACAAATGCCGAAAGCAAATGTTATTGACGCAAATGTTATTAACAAAATATTATTGACAATTCTAGAGACTTTTAACAATGTCAGTAGGAAATGTTATCAACAAATGTTGATAACTGATAAGTAATGATAACAAAAGTACGTTTCTTAGGCACGATTTTTAATGTTTGTTAAAAACATTGCTAATAACACCACGTGTCTTCAGCAATGTTATTTTTTTTCTGGTGAAATTCCACTTAAATGCTGAACCAACTTCAGAGTTTGAAATTCAGTAAATCTATTGAAAAGCGGGAAAATTTTCAAGACCAATTTAGCGCCATCTATTGCATTGATGGAGAATTATGACTTGAGAGGGGGTAAAAGGGGTTTTATGGGGTTCAAGGAGTGGACATTAGAAAAAGGAGTTAACTTTTGAGAAAAAACGGCATTTATTGGTGGCTCTTTCTTCTCTTCTTACTTTAATGGGTGCCAGCCATGTTTTCTTGGTTGTAATTAAAAAAAAAGTGAAGAGCTCAAACTCTCTTGACTTGTGAGTGTATTGGGACCCCTAACAAGGATTTCATTGGAGAGTGAAGTTGCACAACCACAAAACAGACAAACCTAATTAAAATCCCGAAACCTAATAGGCTCCTCTGGTCCACCAAAGCTCATGAGGCCAAAAAAAATGTACCAGGCTCATAAACCCCATCATTACGGCCCCATGAAACCCACGAAGCCTCTTTAAACTTACAAGGCTCATCAGTCCCAAAGTTAATGAAGCCCATAAAGTTCATATGGTCCACAACGTTCATATGGTCCACAACGTTCATATGGTCCACAACGTTCATATGGGCCACAACGTTCATGTGGGGCTACAAAGTTCATGTGGGGCTACAAAGTTCATGTGGGGCTACGAAGTTCATGTGGGGCTACAAAGTTCATGTGGGGCTACAAAGTTCATGTGGGGCCACAAAGTTCATGTGGGGCCACAAAGTTTAATATGGGGCCACAAAGTTTAATATGGGGCCACAAAGTTCATATGGGGCCACAAAGTTCATATGGGGCCACACACTTTAATATGGGCCACACACTTTAGTATGGGCCACACAGTTTAGTATGGGCCACACAGTTTAATATGGGCCACGAAGATCATATGGGGCTACAAAGTTCATACGGTTCACGAAGTTCATATGGGGCCACACAGTTCATATGGGGCCACACAGTTTAATATGGGCCACACAGTTTAATATGGGCCACACAGTTTAATATGGGCCACACAGTTTAGTATGGGCCACACAGTTTAGTATGGGCCACACAGTTTAATGAGCCACGAAGTTCATACGGTTCACGAAGTTCATACGGTTCACGAAGTTCATACGGTTCACGAAGTTCATACGGTTCACGAAGTTCATACAGGCCACAGAGTTTATATGACCCTTAAAGTTTACATAGCCCCACTAAGCTCATAAAACCCAGAAGACTAATCAGGTCCATACAGCCCTTCAAATCAACAAGGTTTGTCATATCGACAATTCCCATGAAATTCTGAAAAGTTACCAAACTCATAAAGCCCATCATCACGAGCTCATATGAAGTCCACAAAGCTCATCAGGACTAAAAGGCTCATCTGGAACACAAAAGCTGATGATCACAAAGCCAATGAACCCCCCCCCCCCCCAGCCTCATAAAATGCACACGACTAACCAGGCGAATAAAAACAATTAAACTCATACGGCTCATCAGGTCCACAAAGCTGATAAGGCCCACAAAACATATCGGGCCCATCATCACGGACCCCACAACGTTTTTTTAAAAAAACTTAAAGGCTCAATAGACACAAAAGCTCATCAAGCCCACAAAGTTCATCCGACCCACAAAAAAGCTCATAAAACGGTCATAAAAAGCTCATAAAGCCCATCAAACTCACAAGACCAATCAGGTTCACTAAGCTCATCCGACCCTTATAAAGGGCTTGTAATCATGGGCCCATAAAGAAACAAAGCTCGTTTTTAACTCACACTGCACATCAGGCCCTTCACAGCTCATTAGGCGCACAAAGCCTATCAATCCCAGTGGCATAGCTAGGTTTGGTATCGCCCTCTGCCCGGCCCCCTGTTGCTTAAAACATTGCGTCCTCTTTGCACTCCCAAAATGCGCCCTCCAAGCCCTATTTTCGTTCTCACTCTTTCCCCTTTGCAGAGTCGCCGGGGATGTGGGTTCCCAGCTACGCCCCTGACGATTTTTTTTTTTACCAAAACCTGCAAATGTCCGTAGACACAGGATGTGAATTTAATGGTTAATAAACGAATCACAAGGAGATCGACTAGTTAGAAGCTAATTGGCGGATTTGCAACAAAAATGTTGGGTAATAATTTGAAGAAAAAAAAGAAAAAGTGGTTTGACGGGTTAAAAAATGGCTTTAAATGTCTTTAAAAAAAAAGGGTGGATGTTTTTTAAAAACAGTTATTTTATTGGTCTATTTTGTCTTTCAATTTTTAAAAGTGAAGAAGGAACCACAACCCAAATTTTATTAACATTTGGGGCTAAAATCACACCTCTATGGACTGTGACCAAAGCTAACAAAATATATTAATTAATAAATTAATGTGGCTTTTTTTCTTATGTTTTGAGAAACCACTTAAAAAAGAAATTGGAAATGTATTAAAAACTAGAAGAGTCAAGGAATAATAAGCTAAATGTTTTTTTTTTTTTCTCGTTAGAGAAACAAATTAGGGTTATTTATTTTCTTGTCTTTTAAGCCGGATATTACACTAGCAACTTTTAATGCAATAAAATGTGCGATGTGACATTGCAACTTCAGTGTTTATAGTGTGATATGCAACATGCAACTTTTGATAAAACTTTCCTTTCAACTTAGTGTTGAGACTCAAGTCTCACCGAGTTGAACAGGTTCAACTTCTGAGAGACTTTTCAAGTAAACTTTCTGACAAACAACCAATCAGGCCGTTTGCCGGAAATGACATATATGTAACATTGAAGGAATTCCCGGTTTCATGATTTCCGGTTTATTACGGAAACGATGCTATACGCTAGCTGTATCCATTGATACGCATCGGGGATACGATACGCAAGAAATGCAACAAGTGGGATACTCGGCTTAAGTTGTTTTAATTTCAGTTTTAACCCTTTCTTTTGAAGTACATTGTGTGATTGCCTACTCAAAGGGTAACTATAGTTGTTTCTATTGTATATAAATAAATAATGGGTCTATTATTGCTTTTGAGGACAAAAAAGAGCGACTTGTATAAACTAAACTATTCAAATGGTAATTTCATTTTAGTCTTAAGTTGGGGGGGGGGGGGGGCGGTGGATGAGGAGGTGGAGGAAGAGGAAGTGAGACAGCATGAGATCAAAATAACAAGTATCTATTCAGCCACCTTAACTAGGAAAGAAAATCGGAGTCAGTGTCGCCAGTTTCAGATTGTAAAATAATTGGGGGGTTTTTTTTTTTTAAGAGTTGAGACGATTTCTAAATTTTCTCGAATTCGAATCCGAATCGGTTCTCGAATCCTTCAAATATAAGAATTTTATATTATTCATTAAGAAGATACAAATAAATGAAATAATATTAAATATTAAATTATTAATAATAAAAAACCGAGTGTGGCACTCAGTCGCCACAAGGTGATAGTGGTGATCCGGATGCCACGGAAATTGCAACAATCGCCGGTTTTTTTTTTGGTTAGTGAACGCTTCTATTGGACGTCAATGGAGTTAAAACTAATTTTATGAAAGTTTTTAAGGTTTTTTTTTTTAATTTTAGGATTCGAAAGATTCGAAAAGACGAAGAAAAACGCGAAGATTCGAGTTTTCGAATCTCGAATATTTTTCAAGATTGGCGGGATTCGAGGATTCGAATGTCCTATTCCTAAAAAATAATCTGGACATTTCTTAAATTAGAGCTGAGACGAATAATACATTTTCTCGAATCTGAATCCGAATCCTAAAAGGTTCTCAAGTCCCTCGAATCTCTCGAATCCTTCAAATATAAGAATCCTATATTAATCATTAAGAAGATAGAAATAAATGAAATAATATTAAATATTAAATTATTAATAATAAAAAACACAGTGTGGCTTCATTCAGGGTCAGACCACAAGGTAATACAATGGTGATCCGGATAACCACCGAAATTGCCAACAATCGCCGGTTTTTTTTGTTAGTCATCTATTGGACTTCAATTGGAGTTAAAAACTAATTTCACCAAAGTTTTAGCAGTTTTTTTAAGGTTAGGATTCTAAAGATTCGAAAAAAAGTGGCGAAGATTCGAGTTTTCGAATATTTTTCAAGATTCGCCGGATTCGAATGGCCCTTCCCTAGTTTTATTTTTTAACAAAAAAACTATGATATCGATTTTGTTTATATATTTCGTTGTTTTTTTATCGTCTTATTTTTTTAATTTCTTGTAACTCAAGCCCCCCTTCTTTATTCCTCCTTTTCTTTTGGGATTTTAATTTCATATTTTTGTTTTCTAATTTTTTCTAATCATAATTGCTTTTTAATACTTAAAAAAAAACTTGTAAGTGGAATTTTGTTGATTCATGTGTAAAAGAGAGAGAGAAATTTCAGACAAACTTAACTAGCAGAGAGTTGATTTTTAGACTCTTTAAGAGTAGTTAGTTTGATAGATTAATTTGTAAATTCAAAAATACTCTCAAGATGAGAGCTCTCTCATATATCGATCACTTAATAAGAGAGAATTAACTTAATTGTTCAATTAATTAGTAGGACTAATATTAAAAGTGTCCTTGAGAATTTATTTTCTGTGTGGCTATCTGTATTCTATAATTTTTTAAGCGAACGTTTTTTTTTTCAGAAGAAACATTACGAAAAAAAATTCACGGTGTTTTAGAAACTAGAATAGTTGGTGGTAATGCTATAAAGCCGCTATTACACTAGCAACTTTTGATGCAACATGATGACATGCAACTTCAATGTTTATAGTGTGATTTGCAACATGCAACTTGATAAAACTTTCCTTTCAACTAGTGTTGAGACTCAAGTCTCACCGAGTTGAACAGGTTCAACTTTGAGAGACTTTTCAAGTAAACTTTCTGACAAACAACCAATCAGGCTGTTTGACGGAAATGACATATGTAACATTGAACAAATTCCCAGTTTCATGACTTCCGGTTTATGAACTTCCTGTTAGTTGATTCCAATATGGACACAAACCAAGGGGGCAGGCATTGAAGAAAATCATGTACAGTACGAGGGGTCCGAAATTTTTTCTTCAGAATAAAGCTAATTGCTCAGTGATGCGCAGTGCGACGCTGCGCCACCTAGAAGAACTTTCCGTTGTATGCGTCATATGAAATCAAATAGTACAGCGTCTGCTACAAGGCGGCACGCTGCGACATGCAAAACTGGCTTACAGAACTTCCATGCTAGAAGTCTCGAGAAGAACCGAGAAGCATTTTTTTTTCCTTTCACCACAGCAAAAGAAACAGCACACAGCGATGCGCCTGTGTGTGTGTGTGGGGGGGGGAGGTAGATGGAAGGAACCAGTAGAAAAACGCGCTCAAGTGACATTCAGACACCACTCGGGTGTCTTCGTTTGCCAGCGTGCCTTGTTGTAAACAACAGCACGTGTTCATTTGTATTGTGAAGTGTGGGCGTTTAAGTTGACTTCAATTAATTGGCTGACTTGTGCTGGCCCGTTTATATGGTCGGAGTCTTGGATGGAATGTTCGACATGGCGGTTCGGGGCAGCACAGCGCTACACGTTATAGTGTGCGATAGAAAGAAAAAGATGCAGTAGCATGTAGGTAGAGTTTTGGGAGGGGGTCCAGACCCATGGAGACCCCCTCTCACATACAGGTAATTAGAAATCGGGACAAACAGAAGTTGGCTCCGCCCTTTTTATGACGACCAGTAACTTCTAATTGGTTTGTTGTGTGGTTCGACGTTGAAAAGTGCGGAGCATGTGACGTCTGACTACATAACCAACCAATTAGAAGTTGCCGGTCGTCATAAAAAGGGCGGAGCCAACTTCTGTTTGTCCCGTTTTCTAATTGCCTGTCCTCTCCCTTTGGCTACGCCACTGCCATATAGGTCAACCTGCTGCTTGCAGAGTATTTTTTGTAATTGTAATCCAGCCGTTTTTTTTTCTGATGGTTTTTTTTCTTCTTCTTGAATTTGGTCCTTTCATCTTTCAGTCTACCATGTTTGTTTTGTATTGATTTCGTTTTAGTTTTAATTTCCAAATATACAGTTATATATATATTTTTTTTTTGTTCTTTCTTTTTCTTTTAATGGAAGACATGTTCTTTTTTTTGTTTCTTTTCTTGTTTTTTATTCTATTTTTTCTCTTTGATGTTTTCGGATGTGGATTGAGGAGGGGGTGGGGGTGGATGTGTATACATGTAAATAAGAGTGGATATATATGTATTATATAAGAAAGAAGTTATGTTTGTTGTTTTGTTGAGAGAAATAGAGAGAGAGAGAGAGAGAGAGAGAGAGAGAGAGAGAGAGAGAGACCCCTTGGGGATGAAGATGGGAATGGGAATAAAGGAGGAGAGATCATACATAATAGGAGTATATAGAGAAGAATGAACAAGAAACAAGAACGTCGTCTTTCGTAGGTTTTGCTTGTTTTTTTATTCTCTCTCTCTCTCTCTCTCTCTGAAAAGAAAGAGAGAAAAAAAGCATCCAAAACATTAAAAAAGAGGAAGATATCTTTCTCGTTACATAAGTACAGTCAAAAGTAAAAAATCAATCATTTTGCAAAATCACCAAGTCATTTTACAAAAAAAAAAAAAACAATCCAATTAGATTGAAAATTGTGCAAAAAATGACATTGAAATAGACCATTACCTCCAGAAATTTCGTGGTAAAATATTGTCAAGAATTATAATTCAACGATTACCAAAACCATTTTTAAAATTAAAAAATAAGTCATTAATATAATTTTTAAAAAATCAATTGACTTCATTTAAATGGACTTTTATTAGATAGTATATTATTTAGTTCTTCGAATCCCGCGAATCTTGAAAAATATTCGAGGTTCGAAAACTCGAATCTTCGCGCTTATCTTCGTCTTTTCGAATCTTTAAAATCCTAAAATTAAAAAAAAAACTGTTAAAAACTTTGGTAAAATTAGTTTTAACTTCAATTGACGTCTAATAGAAGCATTTACTAACAAAAAAAAACCGGTGATTGTTGCAACCCGGATCACCAATATCATCACCTTGTGGCGACCGACCCTTGAGTTTCACACTGTGTTTTTTATTATTGATAATTTAATATTTAATATTATTTCATTTATTTGTATCTTCTTGATGAATAATATAGGATTCTTATATGAAGGTTTTGAAAGATTTGAGATTCGGGAGATTCGAGAACGTTTTAGGATTGGGATCTGGATTCGGATTCGAGAAAATTTAGGATTCGTCCCACCTCTAGTATAGTTCTTGACTGTTTATTAGAGTTGGGACGAATCCTAAATTTTCTCGAATCCGAATCCTAAAAGGTTCTCGAATCTCTCGAATCTCCTTCATATAAGAATCCTATGTTATTCATTAAGAAGATACAAATAAATGAAATAATATTAAATATTAAATTATTAATAATAAAAAAGCTGCTGTTGGTGGGGAGAAAAAATGCTTTATATTTAAAAAAAAATTATTTAAAAATTTTCTTTAATTATTTATTTTTAATTTACTTATAATTATTTATAATTATTATCTGTAGAACATATTAAGGAATACATCGAACTTGTTCTTAAAGCTAAGAGATGATTTTAAACCCTGAGAGTAGGAGAGATGTGGCTGTTGCAAAATGGACCTTTTTGAAGTCAATTGGTCCATTGGTCTTTAATATGGGTCAAGCAAATTAGCATAATTCGAAATTGTATCAAATAAAAAACCCTTTGAATATCGCAAAAAAAAAAAAACACCCGTTAATACCTGGCCACCAACATTCAATAAGAGATTACGACGTTAATTATCGTTAAAAAAAATCAACTTAAAGGTACTTAAGGTGGCTAAAATCGAGACCCCTGTTTTTTGGAAACATCCCTTATAAGTTCGCTTAAAGTTGTGTCCATGCGAGTCACAAGCAATTAGAAATCGGGACAAACAGAAGTTGGCTCCGCCCTTTTTATGACGAACACAACTTCTAATTGGTTGGTTATGTAGTCTGACGTCACATGCTCCGTCTTTTTCAACGTCGAACCACACAACAAACCAATTAGAAGTTGCCAGTCGTCATAAAAAAGGACGGAGCCAACTTCTGTTTGTCCCGATTTCTAATTTTCTGTATGCGAGTTGTACACAGCACGTGCGAACTTGAGCTGTCCAGCTGTGTGACGTCACATGCATAGACATACTTGTACGTGACGTCACACAAGCTGGATAAATCGATAAACGCACTCGGGAATGTGCGGAATGTTGCAAAAAAAAAGGGGGGCATTACGCAGATTGCCTATGAAACTGTTGTTTAGTCATTGTGTTGATTTTATAACCAAGTTGTGGATGATTTTGAAAATTGACTAGTGAGTTTGCAGAATGACTGATTTTTGCACTTTGACTTGTAAAGAAGGCAGAGGAAGAAAGAAAAAGAAAAGTGGAAAGAAAAGAAGAAGAAACAACTAACAACTAGAAATGTTAAAAAGTTGCCATGGAGATTGGGATGGATTGTGGAACATCATGAAGAGAATTGCCATGACACTTTTATTTCTCTTTTCAGACCCGAGTCTATTGGGGTTTTTTTTTCTTTTTCTGGATTTCAATTCATCCTTTTGTAGCTTTTTTTTTACGTTGCTTCTTTTTTTTGTCTTTTGTGAGTAGGTTTCTATAAAAAGCTTAAAAATCATTATTGGGGTTCATAAATTTGCACTTGATAGGGCTGGCAATAACTGGTGGAAAAATCGAAATCGTTCCGATATTTTTTTAAAAAAGAAAATCGATTTTTAGCGATACATTGAAAAATCGAAAAAAATCGAGAAAAAAATCGAAAAATCGAAAAAAAACCGAGAAAAACCGAAAAAATTGAAAAATCGAAAAATAAATCGAGAAAAACCGAAAAAATCAAAAAATTGAAAAAAAAAAATCGAAAAATCGAGAAAAACCGAAAATCGAAAAAAAAAGAAATCGAGAAAAACCGAAAAAATTGAAAAATTGAAAAAAAAAATCAAGAAAAACCGAAAAAATTGAAAAATTGAAAAAAAAAAAAAATTGAGAAAAACCGAAAAAATTGAAAAAAAATCGAGAAAAACCGAAAAAATTGAAAAATTGAAAAAAAAAATCAAGAAAAACCGAAATATTATTAGAGCAAATTGCAATTAATGCTTTTTTCTAATCAGAAAAGGCTGGTTAGAGAGGTTCGATGTCTGGTTACTATCAGTTGTCAACTATAGAGTTCTAGCCTCTTTTTTCAATTAGAAAGAACAATTTTTTTTTATCTAAACGAGATTGTTACTTCACAATTGGCACTTGGGCCACAGATTGAGAAACATTTTGCTTTGATATACTGTATAAAAATCCGTACCCTATAAATTATAAGCTTTTTCAGCGTACGAAGTTGTCACACAAATAGAAGCTGTTTCAGCTACAGGCAATTAGAAATCGGGACAAACAGAAGTTGGCTCCACCCTTTTTATGACAAACCGGCAACTTCTAATTGGTTTGTTGTGTGGTTCGACGTTGAAACGGGACGTCAGACTACATAACCAACCAATTAGAAGTTGCCGATCGTCATAAAAAGAGGCGGAGCCAACTTCTGTTCATCCCGTTTTCTAATTGCTTGTGTTTCAGCTATAGGTGCACTGAAAATGTAAATTAGGTGAGGAGCGGTGGATGTGTGGGTTGATTGGTTCTTTCTCGGACGTTTTTCGGTGGGGGGGGAGGAACTGTTATTAGTTTCGGACCCGATAACCCAACCCCCTTCTGTCTCTTATATTATAATTTGAAAAAGAGAGAGAGAAAAGTTCAGCAGCTGCCCCAATGGTTTAATAAATCCAAATGGACAATGGCCGAAAACATGTTTTTTTTACTAGTATTATTATTGTATAATAATATCACAAAATAAAGAATATAACTGGAAATCTTTTATATTACACCCATCCATATAATATATAAGCCTAAAGGTTTTTTTTTTTACTATTACACTTTTTTGTGTTAATGCATTTATTTAGTGTATATTTTTTTGTGTTTGTGGGGTGGGGGATGGGGGAGAGAGTATGGAACTGGACTATCCCTGATGGACAACCCCCTCCTTAGATTTGCACCCCACCTGAGACGATTCCATCTCGGACAATTTCATGTCAAAGGATTCCGAGCAAGTTGGAGGTGGAGGCTAGCAGTAGATTATGCAATTGGAGTGTTTGAATATGTTTTAGAAACTAGGCAGAGTAATTAGCTTCAATTATCTAATACTTAGTGCACACCTGATAATTTAAATGCATTTAAATGATAAACGTGTTCTACAGAGCCCTGTGAAGGACAAACAAACAATATGTCATCGAATTCAATTTATTCAGTTAATAATCTGAAAATATTGGGTTAATACTTAATTATAATTATTTAAAATATTGACAAAATATTGATTTAGTATTTCGATTTAAAATATTAATAATAAAAGTCATTTTTTATTTGGTTCATGGCCTTAACTGGATTCCGTATAATTCACTTAAACACATTTATTTGGAATTCATTTATCTCATGTGTCTACACGGTATAAGGCACAGAAGAAGGAGATGAACAGAATGATGTGACAGAAATTCATGACCTTGGACTTGGTTACTTGAGCCATTTCTACATGGAGCCACCATTTTGAAAAGGGGTTAGAAAAGAAATTTTTATCATAGAAATCTATAGAAACTTGTGCACATGCGCAGAAAAAAAATCTGTCACAAGTAAATGGCGAAGAGAGCAGTTTGCTATTTTCCAAGTTTCTGGATTAATTATAATTAATAATTTTATATTAATTAGTTAGGCAACCAGAAAGAAATTCACTTTCACTTTCTGTATGCTTAGATGCTAGTTTTACCTACGAATTCTAGCCTCTAACCACAAGGTTCTGTAACTGAAAAACGCATTTTTGGTTAAGAAAAAAATATACTTTTTTTGCATTCAAAGAAACTGGTTAGAGGCTAGAGATACCCAAACAGCTGTAGTTGTCAGCTGTAGTTTTAAGTCTACTAGAACTTTAGCCTCTAACCAGTCGCTTTCACTAGAAAAAAAGCATAAGTTTTTTGCATTATTAAAAAAAAATAGCTACGCTACTGAAAAGCGGAAAAAAGAGCGCAAAAATAAACATGTGATCGCTAGCCTCCACCTCCAAATCCTATAGGCTCGTTATTTCAGATAAAAAAAAAAATCATCTCAGATCATATAAAATCGTTCGAGGCGGAATACACATTTCCCTCCTCTTTATATTGACCCTTATACCCTCTTACACCCCACCCAGGGCCGTATATATATAGAGAGAGTGTCGTATAGCTAACCGATGTAAAAAATAAAATATGAATGAATTGTTCCGACATTTTGCACAAAAAAAATTTCTCTCAATTGGAAGAAGAAGAAAAAAAAGTCTATTATTATTTTTATTATCAAATTCAATTGTATGAATTTTTTTTTCTCTCATTTTTCGGAAGGTTTTTTTTTTTCTTCTTCTAAGGATTCAGTGAGTGAGTGAGTGAGTGAGAGAGAGATTTACTGCCCGTGAACTTTGACCCCTCGGCCCTTGGTTCGGCCAACGGGTTTTCTATTTCTCTAGCTTTTCCACCCCCCCCCCCCATATTCCCCCCTTTAGGTGGTCCTATTTACCCCCTCCTCCCCCTTTTTTTCCTCTCAATAACATTGATTTTTTTTTCTCCTTTTTTTTTGTGCGTGTGAAAATCGAGCCAAAAAAAAAGGGGGGAGGTTTCTTTTTTTCTCATATTTATAACCCCCTTTTTTTTCGGCCAAACCTTTTTTTTTAACTTGACCAGTTAGAGAGGGGTTTATATAAAAAATATAATTTTTTATATATATATATTTTTTATATATATATTTGAGGTTTTCGTAAATTGGCCCTCTGTAATAAATAATAAAAGGTTCGATCATTCATTTTTTTTTGTTGTTGTTTTGTTTTGCTGACAATAACAATAATAAGTTTGTGATATTTCTTAAACCAATGATTAAGATATTATTAAATTAATGGTGTAATTTGTAATATAAGGTATTATTGGTGGTTGATTGTGGGCAGTTTTAGGATGTGTGAGAGGTGGAGGAGGAGGAGGAGGGGGGGGCTCAATAGGAGGAAATAATAATTTAAAATTTGATATTTCAATGTGTTAAAAATGAATAACTATCTCTCTCTCTTTCTGGGAGTGAAAAAACAAAATGAATTACAATTGGACAAAAAGCGGTTTTTTTTGCGCTTTGTGGTTGGTTAATAACTTAATAGTCTCTGCTATAAAAAAAACCTTCCGTTAAGAGGTTGCATCGGAAAATCTTACTTTGAAAAATCTCCGCAAAGAGCGCTAGCATCGTTTTTCTATTGAGCCCATAAACCCAATGTTAAAGAAAAAATGTTAATTTTTAAAATACACAGCAGTCGCGGCGGCAATATGTTTATTTTACATATTTAAACTTGTCTAATATTAAGTTTTCAAAGTGCAATGTGCACCTTAGATATATGCTGATCGAGTGATAGAATGACATAAAAATTGTAAGTGTTGTTCTATTTTAAAAAAAAAAATATTTCAAAATCGCGAATTTTTAACTCTTATGTTAAACTCCACGTAAGCAAAAAAAAAACATCCACAAACATCCATATCATAAAATGTTGGTAAAAAATACCTAAAAATAATTTTAAAAAACCACAATTAAACCACAGTGAAGCCAACACATTGGCGCACGTGGTGATTTTTTTCTTTCTGGTTTTTTAAAATTATTTTTAGGTATTTTTTACCAACATTTTATGATTTTATACCTAAAAATAATTTAAAAAAACCAGAAAGAAAAAAATCAGCACGTGCGCCAATGTGTTGGCTTCACTGTGGTTTAATTGTGGTTTTTTAAAATTATTTTTTAGGTATTTTTTTTTACCAACATTTTAATGGATGTTGTTTTTTTCTTATTTGGGTGAACTCAATGGAGTTTAACATGAAAGTTAGAAATTCGCGATTTTGAAATACTTTTTAAAAATAGAACCGCACTTACCACTTTCTTGTCATTCTATCACTCGATCAGCATATATTTAAGGTGCACATTGCACTTTGAAAACTTAATATTGGACAACTTTAAATATGAAAAATAAACATATTGCCACCGCGACTGCTGTATTTTAAAAATTAACGTTTTTTCTTTAACATTGTGTCTATGGGCTCAATAGAAAAACGATGCTAGCGCTCTTTGTGGAGATTTTTCAAAGTAATTTTCCGATGCGTAGCCTTTTAAGGGGTAGCAGATTTGCAGAAGTAGAGGTGGCAATGGTTAGAACCGAATCGTTTCAACTCAGTTTGGCACCGGTTCAATAAGTTTGCGGTTCGCAATTTTTTGTGAACCCGGTTCTGATCAGTTCGTCGATCTTCACAAATCTGTTTGAACCGGTTCCCAATATGCATTAACAGATTTGCGCAGCACATTAGTACATTACACAGTAGCTGTCTGCTAGACTTTATAGTAAACTGCGTATATTGAATACTAGATGGCGTTGCTAACTTGCTAACTGTTGCTTAGATTTCAAATGAAAGTATACTTGTATACTACAATTGCCGGCAATACTCATGTCAGGGATGGTTCAAAGCGCTCTAATACCGAGTACACACCTGGAAATTTAAATGCATTTAAATAATAAACGTGTTCTACAGAGCCTCGTGAAGGACAAAACAAACATTATGTCGAATTCAATTTATTCAGTTAATAATCTGAAAATATTGAGTTAATACTTAAATATAATTTATAGAAACTATTGACAAAATATTGATTTAATATTTCAATTTAAAATATTAATTAATAAAGTCAATTTTTATTTGGTTCATGTCCTTAACTGTTTTCCGTATAATTCACCTAAACACATTTAATTTGAATTCGTTTAACTCATGCGTGTACAAGGTATAACTGAGTTATGCAAATGCTCATCTCTTAATGTATACCTTGTACACACATGAATTAAACGAATTCAAATTAAATGTGTTTAAGTGAATTATACGGAATCCAGTTAAGGACATGAACCAAATAAAAATTGACATTATTATTTTAAATTGGAAATACTAAATCAATATTTTGTCAATAGTTTATATAATTATATGATGAGTTTATATAATTATATAATTATATTATAATTATATTATACTCAATATTTTCAGATTATTAACTGAATAAATTGAATTCGATATATTGTTTGTTTGCCCTTCACAGAGGGCTCTGTAGAACACGTTTATTATTTAAATGCATTTAAATTATCAGGTGTGCACTAGGTATTAATTAAGTCCTCATTAAAGAATACCACCGCCCTTAAAAACTAGCCTCAAACTCCTTTCAACCCTCGTTGTTGTTTGAGATGTGGGTACAGCTGTTTGTTGATTTCAAGGGTTTCAAAAAAAGGGTTAAAAAAGACCTTTAAAAAATTGACCAAACAAAACTCTCTCCAAAAAAAAAAAAAAACTTAAGAAAAACACAAAAAAATCAAGTTTTTTTTTGTACAAAGAGAGAAAAACCACACAAAAATGTAAAGATTGACATTTTCTAACTTAAAAGATTCAATTTTGCAATAATTTTTGTCCTCTTTTAGTCAGTTGATCATGCGTACTAGTTTATAGGTGTCAGGTGTATAAGAAGAAATAAATTGGAGGGTTTTAAGGAGGAAGAGGATGAAGGGGGAGGGTTTCCCTCTTATTATCCCCCCTTTTTTTCTCAAATACCCCCACACCTTGAAAAAAAAATAAGATATTTTTTTTTAAAAAAATCACTGAAACGAACCCCCCCAAAAAAACTTCTAAAAGTTACCATGGTAACATTTTTTTTTTCTCCTTCTTTCTTGGGTCCATTCATGATTAAACCCGTAAAAATACAGGTGTTATAAATACATATGAAAATTTTCGTATATATGTATGTGTGTGCCACACCAAAAACTCAACCACCCCTGTCATCCTCTCCCCCCTCCAATTTTTTTAAAAATATAAAACACCCTCAAAAACACCCAAAAAAATCTTTCTTTTGAGTGGTTTTTCTACTTTTTTCACCTCAAAAATCAGTAATATCCCTTCTTTATATAATATATATATATGAAAAGAGAAGAAATCTCATATCTCACAAGTTAAGGGTGGATTTCTTCTTCTTCTTCTGAAGGGGGTTATTCAGCAAGAGAGAGAGAGAGAGAGAGAGAAAAAAAAGGGGGTTTCATAACCCTACCCCTGGGTTTTGAAACCCTGACTAACAATAAGAAAATATTTCACCCTTAAAGATGACATAAGAAGAGGTAAGAGAGAATTATAAATTTTTTTTTCTTATTTCAGGTAAAAACGGGTAACTTTTTGAGGGTTCAAAGGGCACAGGACCCTTTTTTTTTCTCCTTCTTCAAATAAAATACCCTTCCCACCTTCTTGTGTCTACTTAGGGGTTGACCAAAATGAATGAAAGAAAAATAAATAAGAATGAGAGAGAGAGAGAGAAAGAGAGAGAGAGAGAGAGAGAGAGAGAGAGAGAATCCTAGGTAAGAAAAACATATCTAGGTAAAAATTTACAAAAGAAATTTTTTTGAAAGACCACCCCTTCTGTTAAAAGTCTGACCAGAAGAAGAAGAAAAAAAAACATTTTCGGACAATTGAAAGAAGAGAAGGGATTCCGGTCTGCTGTGTGAGAGGAGAAAATATACTTCAAAAACCGAATTTTTCCTTCTTCAAAAGTCCAGAAAAAAAGGACCTTAGAAAAGAGAGAGGATTGTCCAGTTTATAAGAAAAATCTCATACAAATTCACACGTGTATATTTGAAATGGACAAATAACACAAATGAAAAAAGAGAGAGAGAAAAAGGATTTTTCCTGTCTTTTATTAGATTCCCTGAATGCAATTTTACTTCGGAAAAAAACGGCTTTTTTTTTCCTCTGTCCAGACTTTTCATACTTCAATTTTTCACCCCCTTTTTTTTTTTTACAAAATAATCATCTGGTCATTTTTGGACCAAAAACCAGACGAATAACAATTCTTTATGTCTGTCTCTTCCAAAAAGAAAAAAAAAAAACCCTCAAGAAACACTTTTAATGAAGAAACCCATCTTTTTCTTTAAAAGATACAGAAATGAACCTAAAATTTGATTACCAGGGTTGGCAATTTTCGCCAACCCTGGTAATCAAATTTTTAAGTTTTTATAGGTGAGATAATTTTTAGAAAATTTTAATTGTGAAAATTAGAATAAAAATAGGCAAAAATTGTGGCAATTTTTTAAGAAATTTAATTGTGAAAACTGTGATAAAAAATGGGCAAAAATTGTGGTAATTTTTAAGAAATTTAATTGTGAAAATTATGATAAAAATAGGCAAAAATTGTGATAATTTTTTCAACCACTGGGAATATCTTTAGTGAATAATGGTTCAAATTTAAAACAGAAAAAATATTTGAAAAACTGCTGTTCATTAAGAGTAATTATCGTTACCCAAGAAAACAAATTAGTAAAAAAAAAATGGCAAATAAAAAAGTTACTGGATTTGGATTTAAGAAACTGTTGTAAAAGTTGGATTTGATTTGGATTTGTCCAACGAGGATTTGGATTTGATTCAATCCAGTTAAATTCACCAAATCCAATAAATACCCTGCATGGTATGATAAATTCATGATAAATATATTGTCATATCATCATATGACAGCCCTTTGAATGTTAGTACATAGAAATAATATGACAATCATAAAGTATTAGCACACAAGCAGTGGCATCATACGATATGACTGTTACAATTTTGTAACTTTTTCTTTCTTCTGAAATGAAATTCAGGGTCTCTGAAACAAAGAAATAACATCTAATTTCAAACCCAAGTTAAAACTTCTAAAAAAAAAAAAAAAAAAAAAAAAAAAAAGGTCATTGAACCCTTTTATTTCAAGATCATTTCATTTTTAAAAGGAAATCTGAATCTTGGCAACACTGTCGCCGCCATAGAAAAAAAGGGGGGGGGGGGGTAATAAGATGGGGGTTAGTTATGTGGGGGTGTTTATCACCTATAGGCTAGCTGGTTTTGAGGGGGTTATGTCCGGTCACTCAAAAAAGATTACCTTTACCACCTTTTTACGGAAGAATAAGAAGAAAAATTATATTGAATAGCCCCCCCCCCCCCCCAAAAAAAAGGGTACTTTTCATGTTTTAGAAGAGACTACATAAGAGTTGTGGGGGTAAAAAGAAAATGGGCGGGGTTTTTTTGTTGATAAGAGGGAGGGGGAGGGGGTTAAAAGTGGAAGGAGGTGGGGATAAAAGAAAATCACCCCATTACGTACATAATAGAAATAAGGATTTTTTTTTCTCCCTTTTCTGACAAAAAATATCCTGTCTGGGAGTCTTGAGAGAAAGAGAGACCCCCTTCTCTTCTTCTTCTCTCAGCCGCAATCTGACCCTTTCTGGACTGACCTCTCTCGACTGACCCAGACTGACCATGAGGACTCTTATAAGGTCCATATTTTCTTCGTATAAAACACCTATCCTTTTTATTTAGAAGTTGTTTTTCACATGTCTAGTCTCCAAAAAAAGAGACTCAAGAAAAAGAGAGAAGGGTGAGAATTTATTTGATTGTGTTTAAATGTAATGAAATAAAGGGGGAGGTGGGGGGGTTATTGAAAACATGGGGGTAAATAAGTTTTTCAGAGGTTTTTCTTCGTTTTTGGATTTTATCTGAAGTTTTTAGAAAGAAAAAAAAAAAATGTTGCAAAGTTTTAAAAGTTTCTAAACTTCCTTTTTAAGCTTATTTTTCTTCTTCTGCCAAAATAAAAAGGTGATTTTGGATAAGAAAACTTTTTGGAAAAGTTTTTCAACAAAAGAAGTCAAAGGGGTTAAGTAAATGGGTTCTTTCTAGACTCAAATCTTAGGCCTGGTTCAGGTTAAAAAGCCCCTATATCAATCACACTAGCAACTTTGAATGCAAATTTCAACTTGCAATGCGACATGTTGTTATGTGAATTTGCAACTAGAACTTTGTAATAAACTTCTTTAACTTTCTTTCAACACATTTAAAACTTCGTTTTGTGTGTCCACATTGTGGAAACCGTTTAATTATGATCAGCTAACAAGGAAGTTCATTAACCGGAAGTCATGAAACCGGAAAGTTTTGAAACTGACATAAAAAGTTTATTTTGAGTTGTTTAAAATTGAATATCTCATCAATAATAAATTTTAAGAAAATGAAAAAAGTTATTGAATTTGGAAAAAAAAGCTTTATTTTTAATTATTTTATTTTATTTTTATTTTATTTTTTATTTTATTTTATTTTATTTTTAATTTAATTTAATTTAATTTTTTTTTATTTTTTTTATTTAATTTAATTTAAATTATTTTTATTTTATTTTATTTTTAATTTAATTTTCTTATTTAATTTTTATTTTATTTTTATTTAATTTAATTTAAATTATTTTTATTTTTTTTTATTTAATTTAATTTAAATTATTTTTATTTTATTTTATTTTTAATTTAATTTTTTTATTTAATTTTTATTTTATTTTTATTTTTATTTAATTTAAATTATTTTTATTTTATTTTATTTTATTTTTAATTTAATTTATTTTTTTTATTTTTTATTTTTAATTTTTAATTTAATTTTATTTTAATTATTTTATTTTTATTTTATTTTTATTTTCATTTTTATTATTAGTTTATTTTTATTTTATTTTTTATTAATTATGTTTAATTAATTATCTTTTTTTTTATAATTTCCGTCAGCAAAAATGTCAATTTACATGTACAGTTCAAAGTTTTTTAAAATTCATTAATTTTTTTTTTAATTTTCAAACAAATTTTATTTCATTTGTTGAACAACTAACTATATTTTGAATATGTTGTTAACAATTACGTTAAGTTTTAAATATTTATTGTTTCTGAGATATTTTAAAGAATACACTTGTGGACACCGAAATATATAACGACGATAAATCTATGGCCAGCCATTGATTACCATCAAACATACTCTGTATATTACCTTGTTGTATACTACTAGTATCATATAAATGCAATGTTGTGCGCCATCTGTCGACGAATTCTTGAAACATTCAAGTTTTCATTTTCTTATTAATTTTGAGAGAAAATTTAAAAAAAAAAGTTTTTTAATTGTTGTTTGTTAGTTAAATATTTGAAATGGAGGTCAGGTCAACGATTTTGTTGAACCCCGAAAAAAATGAAGAAAAAAATTTCATCTTTTCTCCCCAAAAAAAACAAGAAAAAAGGGGGTGGGGCGATAGAGAGAGAGAGAGAGAGAGAGAGAGAGAGAGAGAGAGAGAGAGAGAGACAGAGAAAAACATGCACAAAAAAACGCAAGATTGCGGTTTTTTTAATAATAATTAATGCTAATGTGCAACAAAATTATGAAGTGCCATTCACGGCAAACAAAGAATAGAAACCCTGATATTATCAGTGTTTTAAGTTAAAATTTCATAAAATTCCTCTTTTATGAGTGCCAAGCAGGGCTAGGATTTTTATGTTTTTACATATTTTATTTGCAAGTGCCAATTTTGATCAGTGTTTCAATGTGTGATGAGTAGAGAGCTCGGATTTTTATGCAATATATCAAGCAAACGTTTCTCAACCTATGGCCCAATCAGTGATATCATCAGTGATATAACAATCTCATTTAGATCAACTAAGAATTCTGTTTTGTTTTTTTAATCAAAAACACTGGTTAGAGGTTAGAACTTTAGGTGGCAACTGATAGTAATCAGACTTCTAGCCTCTAACCAGCCTTTTTGATTAGAAAAAACACAAATTGAGAAACATTTGCTTGATATTTTGCATAGAAATCCAAGCCTTAGTGCATGATTAGTATTGATAAGTGTGTAAACCATGATTAAAATTTTAAACCACATGATTTTAACTATTAGGCCTTGTTTCCATTTGGGGGCGAAAATTTGAACTATTCGAAGATTTCAACTGGTGAAAAATTGAACAAATTTATGTGGCTCCCCCCCACATGTGATAGTGAATTGGGGGGGGGGGGGGGGGGGGGGGGTCAGGGGGGACACGTTTCTCGAATCCGAATCCTAAAAGGTTCTCGAATCCCTCGAATCCTTCATATAAGATTTCTATATTATTCATTAAGAAGGTACAAATAAATGAAATAATATTAAATATTAAATTATTAATAATGAAAAACACAGTGTGGCTTTACTCAGGGTCAGGCCACAAGGTGATCCATTGGCGATCCGGATAACCACCGAAATTGCCAACAATCACCGGTTTTTTTTTTTGGATGTCAGTGGAGTTAAAACTAATTTTACCAAAGTTTTAACAAGTTTTTTTTAAGGTTAGGATTCGAAGATTCGAATCTCGAATATTTTTCAAGATTCGTAGGATTCGAGGGATTCGAATTGTCCCATCTCTAATAAATACATATATGGTTCATCGTACACCTGCATATAATATATGAAGTGGTCATAAAATGTATGTGGGGATAAATATATAAAAAAGATACAGGCAGGAATTTCAAAACAAGAATTAAGGGGGTAGAAATATACCGAAAAAAGGGGGGGGGGAAGATATTTGATCCAGGTGAGGAGGAGTCACATGACCACCAAACTAACTACCTGAAGAAGAAAAAAAAACATGCTGGTTAGGAAGGGAGGAGGAGGAGGACATCCCATTCCGCACATCCTCGTCATAACAGACTTGACCTAATTATGTCTTATGGTATCGACATAAACAAAATGGACCAATGAACAAATGGACGTTTTTTTTTGTTTTTAAGTTCCCCCCTCCCCCCCCATTTTCTTCCATTTGTTTTTAGGCCTATTCTCCTCCCTTTTCCTCTAAATGGTCAGACAGTTGAATCGCAACATTAACCCTCCCTCTCTCTCTCTCTACCCTCTTTTTTATGTCTCTTCTAAAATTGTGGTTTTTATAAGAGAAAAAAAATCATTAAAAAAATGTCGCTTTTAAAAAAACAAAAACTGAACTACGGACTGCCCTCTTGTGATAGATCTAAATTGGCGCCACTGCGACCGGAAATGACGTCAGAAGGTGTCTTGTCACATTAAAATGATTAAACTCATAGAAAAATATTTTTTTCAGTTCTTTAAATTTATCTAAAGAAGTCCATTTTAATGGTTTTATATAGGCCCTTAAGTTTATTCCTCGCTAGGTGGCGCTTCAGTTTATTAATATGTAAACAATGACTGCCAGTCTCTCACGTTGAGCCTTTAGAAAAAAAAAAGTTCTGGTTTCTTTAATGTGTCTATATAGTTTTTAGTGGCTTGAAAAAGGCCCTAATTATTTAACACTAGGTGGCGTTTTATTTAAAAAAAATAAACTATGGCTGCTGTCTTGTCATCTTGAACCCATTGAGAAAGTTCTGTGTTTTTAAATGTATGTTATATCTATCTAAAAAGGCTTTTTTTTTAATGACATCGGCCCCTACAGGCCCTAAGTTGATTAATCACCAGGTGGCGCTTCAGTTTTTTTTTTTAAATATATGGATACTGGGCCATGGCCGCCTGTTTTTTTTACACCTTGAGCCCATAGAAAAAAGTTGTGGTTTCTTAAAATGGATCTAAATATTTTTTAGTGTAAGCCCTTAGGTTTATTCCTCACTAGGTGGCGCTTCAATTTTTTAATAGGCCTATAAAAAAACTATGGCCTCTTGTATATAATATTGAGCTCATAGAAGAAAGTCCTAGGTTCTTAAATGTGTTTATAGATTCTATAGTTTTTAGTGGCTTATAGGCCCTTTGTTTATATTCCTGACTAGGTGGCGCTTCATTCATTATAGGTGACTTAATGGCCTTCTTCTGCTCGAGAATGTGCTTCAATTGGACCCTTTTTTATTTTGAAAGTAATTTGTTGAACATCTTGAGGGCATATTTCTTCAGTGTTCCCATGATAATTTTTGTTGGCCCCATCATCCAGTCAATATATAAGAAGTGGTGAAAGAATGTGACCCCTTTAGGACCACCACCCCTTCCTCTTATTCCTCCTCCCTTTACTACTTTCATTACTCCTCCCTTCTTCTCTCTTGAGGATGTCATTATTTACCCCCACTTTTTATACCGACTTGTCTTATATGATATGACCCCCTCCCCTCTCTTTTTTCCTCTTACTTTTTGGCCATCTTCTGATTTTTTATCCCCTCTTAAAAATGGCCCTTGGTCATTTTTGAGTGAGTGAGTGAGTGAGAGAGAGAGAGAGAGAGAGAGGAAAGTGAAAAAGATGGTGAAGAAAGTTGAAGGTTTTATTTTTGTTTTTTGAGGCCATCATCAAAAATTTTAAAAGTAGGCCTAAATCGTTTTTTTTTTCTTCCTGCAAATTCAGCGATTTCTGATTTCTAATACTGATTATAGTGAACTTTGCAATAATCAGAGAACTTAACAGGGGGTGGGTAAAGTAGAAGGGGGGAAGGGGTGATTGAAAAAAAGAGGGGGTAAATGTCAAAGTTATCAAACTTATCATTCATCCAACAGCAGTTGTGGCAACACTGTTTTGGTTCTTTCTCTCTTTTAAGGTTTTGAATTGATTTTTCATATATTAGAGAAAAAGAGCAGAAAACTGTTTGAGAGCGGTTTTTAAAAGCAAAATTCTTAAAAACTAGAATAGTAATCAAAGTTTTTTTTGGTATCATTTTCATGATGAGATATCGTTGAAAATAAGCTTTTTATAAATTAGAGTTCTTCTTTCTCTCTGTCTCTCTTTCTCTCTCTGTCTCTCTTTCTCTTTTTCTCTCTGTCTCTTTCTCTCTTTCTCTGTTCATAACTTTAAAATGTGTGTTCATCCAATTCTATGTGTGAATTCTGCGAATTACTACCAATGTTCATTCGTTCAACTTTTTATCCTGACCCCTCTGAACCCAGGGGTTTCAACATTTATAAAAAAAAAACCCTGTTTAGAGAGTTCAAGTGCCAAAGTTTCTTTTTTTTTAAATTTTTGACCTTAAGCCTTAAAGACACACTTCCAAGGTAGTTTTCTAACCTCGTTTTTATCAAGTTAACCCTATCTGCCTTTGATAAAGATCCTTCCAGACTAGAATAGAAGTCTCCTCTCACTGATATATAGATCTATATATAAAAAACTTGATTGACAACACTGCCTGTATTAAAATGAACCTGATGGAGGGTTATTGCAAAAAAAAAAATTTGCATTTCTGATCTCCTTACAAAATAATAAGCTTTCTTTTATTATTGTGCTATAAATAGAGAGGAGGAGGAGGAGGTGGTGGTTGGAGGCGTCCCATAACTGGATTTTCAGGATTCTAGACTGTTATAGGAAAGGGGGATTGGGGGGGGGGGGGTGTTTGGTAATGGCGGTGGTTCAGTCAATGTGTGTGTGACATAGGGGGCACACGTGGCAGTCACAGGCGTGTGCCCCTCAACAAAAGAAGAAGAAGAAGTAAAAAAGACTGTGAAAGAAAAAAAGAAGCCAAAGTTGATATTGCAAAAAAAAATTTGGTAGTTTTTTTTTTAGAAGTGCGACTAGTTTTTTTTTGGTCTGAATTTCTTTTTATTCAAGATCTTCTTTCTGGGGGTCTCTACCTTAGACATTTAAAAGAAGAAAAAAAAAACACCAAAAAGTTGACCCCGTGAACTCCTTTTTTTTTAGTAGTCTAGGTCTCTTTTTAACTGAAGCGTGCTTCTTACTTTGACTATTATTATTATTATTATTAGAGGTGGGACGAATCCTAAATTTTCTTGAATACGAATCATATAAAGGGTTCTCGAATCTCACGAATCTACCGAATTTCTCGAATCCTATATTATTCAATAAGAAGATACAAATAAATGAAATAATATTAAATATTAAATTATTAATAATAAAAAACACTGTGGCTTCACTCAGGATCAGACCACATGGTGATCCGGATTCTAACAAAAATATTCGAGATTCGAAAACTCGAATCTTCGCGGTTTTTTTTTTTTTCGTCGTTCGAATCTTTTCGAATCATAACCTTAAAAAAACTGTTAAAACGTTGGTAAAATTAGTTTTTAACTCCATAGACGTCCAATAGAAGCGTTCACTAACAATAAAAACCGGCGATTGTTGCAATTTCGGTGGTTATCCGGATCACTAATAGATCACCTTGTGGCCTGACCCTGAGTGAAGCCACACTGTGTTTTTTATTATTAATAATTTAATATTTAATATTATTTCATTTATTTGTATCTTAATGAATTAGATAGGATTCTTATAGGAAGGATTCGAGAGATTCTAGGAATTCGAGAACCTTTTAAGATTCGGATTCGAGAAAATTTAGGATTCGTCCCACCTCTAATAAGGCTAGAGGAGATACTTAGGAAAATTCAGCGTTAGGGTTCATTCACACTACTTGTGCTCTGGCTTGTCGGGCTCGAGCTCGAGCTCGAGCTCGTGCTCTTGTTAACTGAGCGTTGAGAGCTCAGTTACTCCAGAGAGGCTTTGACTCGTGCGGAGCCGACGAGCGATGACGAAGTTTTGATTACCAGTGCAAGTTTTATTATCATGCACTCATTGTTGGGAGAAACGCCACGCGAGTGCAGCGAGTCAACTAAACGGTGCTCGTTCCCGTCCAATGTCGTGCAGTGAGCACCTTTGGAGGAGCCAGACGAGCCCCTGGCTTGCGTTACTCGTGCAACTTGTATCGCTGCTCGCAAGTCCGTCGACATGACTCGGGCTTGTCGTCGAGCCACCTCATTGAGCACGAGCACTTCCTTTCCAACTTGGGCCGGTCTAGTGTATGGACCAACCTTTAAACGGTTTTCACTATATATGAAACTGACGTCACTTAAAGGAATGTGCGGTTTAAAAGAGCGCACTCGCGTATGGCGGGTCGTTCATGTCAAAAATACTCTGAATTAGTGATCTATCATAAATTGAATTAGTGTTATCACTAACTGTGAGTATTTTTGACATGAACGGCCTCTCATACACACGCGCACACTGCCATACAGAAATAGGGGTAGGATGACACACATTTAAAAAAAAATGTCTTGAAATTTATTTTTATTATTCAAAGATAGGAATTTTTTTTTTTGTGGTTGATTGAAAAAAAATGAATAAGTCTCGCCATTTATTATTATAAGAGGAGCCCCTTTATATGTTCTTCCAGTCTAGAGAATATTATTTTACTTTTTTCTACATCTGGAGAGAAAAATACTTTTTATGACCATTTTTTACTCTTAATTTTTCAAAAAAAAAAACCCCAATTGAAGTCATTGCCATTGAACTCAAAATTTACAAATAAAAAAAGCTCTCGGACTCTAGAGGGCGCTGGTGTGATATCTCGTTGTGTTCAATGGTGGCTGAATTAAGGTGGCTCAGTATTATGTTTATACCTTGTACACACATGAGTTAAATTAATTCAAATTAAATATGTTGAGGTGAATTATACGGAATCCAGTTAAGGACATGAACACCAAATAAAAATTGACTTTATTATTAATATTTTAAATTGAATTACTAAATCAATATTTTGTGTCAATAGTTTATATAAAATATATATTTAAGTATTAACTCAATATTTTCAGATTATTAACTGAATAAATTGAATTCGACATATTGTTTGTTTGTCCTTCACGGGGCTCTGTAGAACACATTATTTAAATGCAATTTAAATTATCAGGTGTGTACAAGGTGTTACGCTTTCCAGGATGGCGCCACTGCAGTGGCTAATGCTATGCTCTAAAAACGTCAAGCGAACGTTTTTTTTAGAAACAACATTACGAAAAAAAAATTCAAACTGTGTTAAAAACTAGAATAGTAAAAGATTATGTTTTCATGGCAATATCTTAAAAAAATAAACAATTTTATAGTTCAGTTTGAAAAATGGCTCATTTTTAAAACTATTTTCGTTCTTTTTCAAACTTGTCATAAAAAGTTGAAAATTTTGAAAGATATCATCATTGAAAAAAACTGTTAGCATTATCATCACCAACAATTCTAGTTTCTAAAACACTTTCAGGTTTCTCTCTCTGTTCATTTTGCGCCTAAAAGACTGAATAATAAGAATTTAAGAGGCATTTATTTACAAACTTTAAAACAGAAACATCTCAAGACACTAGATGGCGCTGATGATGAAATTTCATACTTGTCAATGGAGAGAATTGAATTTATTAATTACATCTTTTTAAAGAGATGTTTGATAGGAGTAGAGGGGTTAAAAGACATGTGGAAAGTATGGGGGGGGGAGGGTCAAGGGATGGGTTTTTGTCGTTTATGATCGATTATAAGGGTTTTTACATATTTTTTTGACGAAATTTTGAATTTTCTTTCATTTTTTTTGTTGAATGGGTCTTTTTTGACGTAATACCCATAAATAGGGTTATAACGTTTTTATCTTATGATTGGGGGAATGGGGGGGGGTTATGACTACCCCCACCCACCAATCCCTCCTTTTTTATATTGGACAGCTGTCATAAGTTAGCCTTTTGATATTTTTACTAAAAAAAATAATATATCACAAAAGAGTATTATTTTTTTCTCTAAATTTGTTCTTTTTTTGGACAACTTTGTAAAAAAAAGGTAGGGATTTAAGGGAGGAAAGGGGGGTAAAGTTGACAGAGGAGAGAGGGAGAGGGGGGTCATCGTTGTATATTATGTGACCTTTTTTTTAAAAGGATGGGAAAAAAAATTAGCATTTTACTGAAAAAAACCTTATATTTTTCATAAAATAAAAAGGCAAAAGTGACCAACTGTATGAAAATCAGTTAAACACCATAAATAATTATGGAGAAAAGGGGGGAATTGGGGAGAGAAAGGGATTTAAAAGAAAGTTTAAAAGAAGGGGTAGAAAAAAAAATGGAGTCATATGTAATCGTAATGATTATGAATGACCTAAACTGGACAGGTCATAATATCATCCATCATATTATTACGAATTATTATGCCTCAGATATTACAATAGGAGAAAGTGAGGAGGGGATTTTATTATAAAGGGAAGGAAGGGGGACACCTTTTGGTTGATTTTTGGGTCCTTTTTTGATAGAAAGAAACCAAATTTTCAAAAACTTTTCTTTCTTTACTTAACTTCTAGGCAAGGATTTAAATTTTTTTAATACTAAGGATGTGGGGACATTCGAATCATCGAATCTTGAAAAAGATTCGAGATTCGAAAACTCGAATCTTCGCGATTCTTTCGTGTTTTCGAATCTTTCGAATCCTAACCTTAAAAAAAACTGTTAAAAACTTTGGTAAAATTAGTTTAGAAGCGTTCACTAACAAAAAAATACCGGTGATTCTTTCAATTTCGGTGGGTATCCGGATCACCAATGGATCACCTTATTGTGCGACCCTGAGTGAAGCCACACTGTGTTTTTATTATTAATAATTTAATATTTAATATTATTTAATTCATCTGTATCTTCTTACTGAATAAAAAATAGGATTCTTATATGAAGGATTCGGAAAGATTCGAGAACCTTTTAGAATTCGGATTCGAGAAAATTTAAAGCAAGTGGTTTTAGGGTAAATGTCCCTTTAGGGCAAATGTTTTTTTAGGGCCAATGTTTTTTTAGGGCCAATGTTTTTTTAGGGCCAATGTTTCTTTAGGGCAAATGTTTCTTTAGGGCAAATGTTTCTTTAGGGCAAATGTTTCTTTAGGGCAAATGTTTCTTTAGGGAAAAGGGTTTTAGGGAAAATGTCCCTTTAGGACAAGTGTCTTTAGGGCAAATGTCCCACGCCCCTCTCTAAGCAATGCTCCCAACATATAAAAACCCTGTTCGTAGAATAGATCTATATTTAGTTTTCATGTGTTTTAACTTTATTTAAAGAGTTCAAAAGTTGAAGTTCAGTTTGTTAAGTTAGTTTTGAACCGAGATTTCAGAGGGGAAATTAGGGTTGTTTTTGTGTGGTTTATATGAACCTTTTTTTATTATTAAAATACGAAGACACACGCGGGAGGGACCTTTAGACGTGTTTTTTTTTTGTCTTTTCCTAAAAGTAGGCACCTGGGGTGGCCTCTTTTTTTTTGTACCTATGTCTGTTTCTTATCTATGTGTGTCCTAATCGTATAACTTGTCCTATCCACACTTGGGACAGACGAAAAAAAAAAAGACGTTTGAGACCATTTTTTTTTTCTTAAGAAGCAAAAAAAAGGTAAAAATGTGTCTCTGACCTCCAGACTTTTCTTTATGTCAATTGTGACTAAAGTCCCGAAACGCGTGTCTTTTTTTCTCTTATTATTTAAATAGAGCCGCCATTTTACTCCTCCCAAAAATGAAAAGATTTTTTTTTTACTATTTGAACAACAACAAACTACAAGCATTTCTATTTCTAGTAAGCATGTTTTTTGTTTCGTTTTTTTGGGACAACAATAGTGTAGTTTGTATTATTTTGTTGAGAAGTACGTTTAATTAAACGTACCCTCCTCCTATAAACGGCGGATCCGTGGACAAGGTCATTCGAGGATCCTCCATCAAAATTTGATAGATTAACAGGTCGCACTATAGTTAGAGGTTGCAGTGTACAAAATTACATTCAGCTCTCTAGGTTATGGGCAAGTACATGTACATGACAGGCAATTGTGCTCAGCATTAGAATTTATTTTGCTCCGCCCGTTTATGACGTCAGACCAAGACTTTAGTAACAAACCAATTAGAAATTGAAAAGGGATGAGCATTGGACATCAGACCAATTAGAAATTGATGACGTTCTTAAAAGGGGCGGAGCAAAAGAAATTCTAATGCTGGGCACAGTTGTCTGTCATGTACTGGCAATAAATAATGTAATAAATAAAAGCGAGTAATAATGAATAAAAGCTAGTGATGATGAATAAAAGCGAGTGATAATGAATAAAAGCGAGTGATGATGAATAAAAGCGAGTGATGATGAATAAAAGCGAGTGATGATGAACAAAAGCGAGTGATGATGAATAAAAGCGAGTGATGATGAACAAAAGCGAGTGATGATGAACAAAAGCGAGTGATGATGAATAAAAGCGAGTGATGATGAATAAAAGCGAGTGATGATGAATAAAAGCGAGTGATGATGAATAAAAGCGAGTGATGGTGAATAAAAGCGAGTGATGATGAACAAAAGCGAGTGATGATGAACAAAAGCGAGTGATGATGAACAAAAGCGAGTGATGATGAATAAAAGCGAGTGATGATGAATAAAAGCGAGTGATGATGAATAAAAGCGAGTGATGATGAATAAAAGCGAGTGATGGTGAATAAAAGCGAGTGATGATGAACAAAAGCGAGTGATGATGAACAAAAGCGAGTGATGATGAACAAAAGCGAGTGATGATGAATAAAAGCGAGTGATGATGAATAAAAGCGAGTGATGGTGAACAAAAGCGAGTGATGGTGAATAAAAGCGAGTGATGGTGAACAAAAGCGAGTGATGAGGAACAAAAGCGAGTGATGAGGAACAAAAGCGAGTGATGATGAACAAAAGCGAGTGATGAGGAACAAAAGCGAGTGATGATGAATAAAAGCGAGTGATGGTGAATAAAAGCGAGTGATGAGGAACAAAAGCGAGTGAGGATGACTAAAAGCGAGTAATAATGAATAAAAAAGTAGCAGAAAAATGAAAGTTATTAATTGCGAAATGTTTCAAAAATTATCCTCATAAAATTAGAAAGAAAAGGGTCTCATTACAGACAGATAATAAGACTGTCATATGACAGTAAACTGTCACATCTAGCTCATAACATTGTAACAGACAATAAAAGCCGGAATAACTAATGTCGGTAATGTATGGTATAATTCCGATAATCAAAACGTTTATAAAATCGAACTTCCATTAAAAAAGTGGAGAAAAATAAGAAGAAAAAACCGATTGCAAAGAAAACTTTTTTTATTTTCATAATTATAAGTAAAAAAAAAAATTGGTTCCGATAATTGACATTCTACTTTATATTGTTTTTGTTTTTGATATCAAAACATCTTTTGTAGATTAAATTTGAACAAGAAAAGTCACTTTTTTTTTTCATTTTTCCTACCCTTTCTTTAGGGATTTCGGGTGGTTGGAGGGTGAGAGAGAGTAAGTTAATATTAGCCTTAGTTATTCATCCTACCTACCCTCTCATCCCTAAGAAAGAAAAGGAAATTATATAAAAAAGACATTTTCTTAATAAAATTACTTATTTGGGGGAGGGAGGGAGGGGGGGGGGGGGAGAGGGGAGAAAGAAAAAAACAAACTTATGTCAATTTATTTGTATTTATCGATTTTCTTCTTGGTTTTACCAGAGAGAAATGATTGAAATGTGATCTTTGAATTACTTACATACTATTTAGATCTATTTATGTATATTTTGGTAATGGAAAGTAATTTAAGAAGCAGTGGCGCCCTCTATGTATTTGGGTTATTTTACTTTGAAATGTTACTGTATATCTCTGGCAGAAACAAAAATGCAGAAAAATGCAAAAGAAAACAATTATGAAAACAGAAAAAAAAAGCATTGTCTTTAAATGTCAGGGTTTCTTTAAAGCATGGAACACACACGCGGAATTCCGCCAAGAAAAAGGAAATAGGAAAAAAGAAAAAGCCATTTTCTTTTTCTGTATCTCTCTGTTGCCACAGGCAGTTAGAAATAGGAGAGAACTTCAATTGGCTCCGCCCTTGTTATGACGACCGTCTGTGATTGGTTCATTTAACCCGTGCAGAAAAACGAAGGAGGGGGGTGTAAATGGCGGTTTTAAAAATGGATAGTGTTGACAATGAAAATTATGCAATAAAAGGTTTAAAAGGGAAGGGACTAAATGCCCTAAAAAAATTATTTTTTTGTGTCTTTTGAAACAAAAACAAAAAATTGGAAAAGTAAATTTTCCGTGTCGAGATAAGAACTTTGAAATTTCTTCTTGTTTTAACCCCCACCCCATCTAAATAATGGGGGTATCATTAGGGAAAGAGAAAGAGAGAGAGAAGGAGAGAGACGTGGTGGGTGTAATGAACCAAGAAAAACCGGAAGTATGAGTGAAATTAATAACACCACGTTATTTAAGAGAGTGAAAATCAGAAGAAAAAAAAACGATGTGAAATCAGATAACATTGAAATTCTCCATTTCAGTTAATGAGTGAAAGTGTGGGGGTAGGCCTCTGGGGGGGGGGGAGGAGGGTGGAGATAATTTCTGGGGGTAAAAAATGATGTATTAAAAAAAAACCCAAGGTTTTTTTGTTTTTTTTCTTGGTAAAATTTTTTAAAACCCTGGTGTTTGTGAAATGGTCACAATTTCATTTCCGGTTATTTTTGTTGTCAATACAGGCAATTAGAAATCGGGACAAACAGAAGTTGGCTCCGCCCCTTTTTACGATGACCGGTTAACTTCTAATTGGTTTGTTGTGTTGTTCGACGTTGAAAAAGGTGGAGCATGTGACGTCAGACTACATAACAAACCAATTAGAAGTTGCCGGTCGTCATGAAAAGGGTGGAGCCAACTTCTTGTTTGTCCCGAATTCTAATTGCTTGTTTGTCAAGTCACTTGACTTGATGAGTCGATTCTTATGAATCGAATTGTGGAATCGGTTCATTCAATTTTGGTTAGAAATCGAAAAGTTTATCCCAAGTCGAGACGATTCAAATCGATTTTTTTTAATTAGAGCACTTTTTTTTTGAATAAAATTACTGGGGTTTTCTTTGTATTTTGTGCTATTTTTTATAGGATTTGTGGACTTTTTAAACTTGTTAGCACATTACATCGGATCGGAACGAATCGGAATATTTTGGAAACAAGCATTTCAATGGAGCTTGGCCGCATCCGATCAGACGTTGCGTTCCCGATATGATCACGATGTAGTGTGCTACAAGCTTTAAGGAGCCCAAACCCCATAAAAATGCCGCAAAAAACGGTGCTCTAATTACAAAATCGATTTGAATCGTTTCGACTCGGATAAACTTTTCGATTTCTAATCAAAATTGAATCAACCGATTCTACAATTCGATTCATAAAAATCGACTCATCAAGTCAAGTGACTTAAGATAATTCCCCCCTCCCCCACTCAAGAATAACCGGAAATGAAATTGTGACCATTTCGAACACCACCGGTTTTAAAAGTTTATATCAAGAAAAAAAAAACGAATCCTAAATTTTCTCGAATCGGAATCCTAATTTTTTTCGAATCCGAATCCTAAATTTTTTCGAATCCGAATCCTAAATTTATTTCGAATCCTAAAAGGTTCTCGAATCTTTCGAATCCTTCAAATATAAGAATCCTATATTATTCATTAAGAAGATACAAATAAATGAAATAATATTAAATTCTTAATAATAAAAAAACACAGTGTGGCACTCAGGGTCGCCATAAGGTGATCCGGATTGGCTTTCTGGGTACCACCGAAATTGCAACAATCGCCGGTTTTTTTTTGTTAGTGAACCGCTTCTATTGGACGTCAATGGAGTTAAAACTAATTTTAACAAAGTTTTAACCGGTTTTTATTAGGTAAGGATTCGAAAGACAAAAAAGCGCAAAAATTCGAGTTTGCGAATCTCGAATATTTATCAAGATTCGCGGATTCGAATGTCGGACATCCCTAGTAAAAACCACAGTAAAAAAAAAACCCTCCGAATTTTTTTTTTTTTTTTTTGATAAAAACTTCCCCCAAAAAAACCAACCTCTATGGTCAGAATTTTACTTCCGGTGGCACTCGTGCCACACGTTGAATCTTTCCCCCTTGTTTTTCAATAGTTTTACAGAAGAAAGAAAAAAAAAAGGGGGGGGGGGAGGGGGGTTGAAGGGTGGGGGTTAAATTTTCATTGAAGAGAACCGTGCAGAAGGTTTTTTTTTACCGTTAGGTCTCGACCCCTCTTTTTTTTATCTTCTGCCCTTTTCATAATGTCCTGCACTTTTTTATTCTTTGTCCACTTTTTCAACCCCCTTTTTTTTCCTCTCTTTTTTTTTTCTTTATATAAACTACCCCCATTTTTTTTCTTCTTCTTCTCCAACATATAAGCGTGTGCCCGAACTATAACCCCCTACTTTTTTTTAGAGGCTAACAATGGACCTTATATGCAATTTTTATGCCCTTACTTGTCCTTCTTATGGCGATGGACACAAGCAAAAAGAGAACAGAGAAACTAAACGGAGCAGCTGTTTTTTAGGGCATTCAATTTACCCCCCTCATTTTTTTTATGTATTTTTTTTTCTCTCTCTCTCTCTCTCTCTTTCTTCTACCCCTCTCTTTTTTTCTTCTCTCTTTCTATCCCTGCCCTTCTTAGGAGTTAGCCCAATGGACCCATCTCTATGGTACCCGTGACATACAAAAAAAAGCATGAAAATGGACAAACATATTGTCACATGTAATCTCTCTCTCTCTCTCTGAATCCTGAACCCTGAACCCCCAACCTCCACCCCTTCTTCTTAAGCCACCAGTTTTTTTTTGTGGGGATATTTACCCCCACTTTTTTTAAACCCTTTTGAAAATACATGTCTTGATCAGCTTATTTTGGGGTTTCGAGCTTTTTTTTTTTAAATTCATATAAAATCTAACAATTTGAATGTTATGGCAATCAATTGCTATGTGAAACTGTTGAGATTTTGTAAATTTATTTGAGAAAATTATTAAGTTTGTTTTGCTAATTTAAAAAGGGGGAAAAACAAAAATGAATAACAGCAGCTTTAATTAATAATTTTTTTTTCACAACAATATGTTAAGAAATTATCTAATTAACAAACATTATAATCAGGGATGTGGCCATTCGAATCCCGCAAATCTTGAAAAAAATATTCTAGTTTCGAAAACTCGAATCTTTTCGAATCTTTCAAATTCTAACCGTAAAAAAACTGTTAATAACTTTGGTAAAATTAGTTTTAACTAGAGATGGGCCATTCGAATCTTCGAATCCCGCGAATCTTGAAAAATATTCGAGATTCGGAAACTCGAATCTTCGCCGCTTTTTTCGTCTTTTTCGAATCTTTCGAATATATTAAACCTTTAAAAATCTGTTAAAAACATTGGTTAAATTTAGTTTTAACTACATTGACGTCCAATAGAAGCGTTCACTAACATTAAAAAACCCCGGCGATTGTTGGCAATTTCTGTGGTATCCGGGGATCACGAATATCACCTTGTGGCCTGACCCTGAGTGAAGCCACACTGTGTTTTTTAATTATTAATAATTTAATATTTAATATTATTTCATTTATTTGTATCTTCTTAATGAATAGTATAGGATTCTTATATGAAACTTTCGAGGGATTCGAGAACCTTTTTGTATTCGGATTCGAGAAAATTTAGGATTCTTTCCAAATCTAATTATAATATTTGTTACAAATTACTTGAAAATGTTTGTGGGTAAGAAACTTGCAATTGCGTTAAAAAAAACTATAAGGGGCTAGTCCCTTTCTAGTTTCTAACACGTTTTCAAGTCTCTCTCAATTATTATGTTTATAATTAGCTTTTAATCTCTATAACACTTTCAATTTCTCTTTAGTATTATTTAGAGGTGGGACGAATCCTATAAATTTTCTCGAATCCGAATCTTAAAAGGTTATCGAATATTTCGTATCCTTCAAATATAAGAACGGTGGCGCTGATCAAACGCCAAATTGAACAAGCGCCAAATTGAATAAGCGCCAAAATGTGATAAACACATTGTTAGGTTAGGTTAGGTTAGGATAGGTTTGGTTAGGTTAGGTTAGGATGTTTTGTTTGTAAATCTGCACAGTCTGACGTCTATAAAAGCTCACAATATTTACAAAAAACCTGAATAACCGCCAAACTGAATAACTGCCAAACTGAATAAACGCCAAATGGAACAAACGCCAAACTGAATAAGCGCCAAATGGAACAAACGCCAAACTGAATAAGCGCCAAATGGAAGAAACGCCAAACTGAATAAAAGCCAAAAATTTGGCGGTTATTCAGTTTGGCGTTTGTTCCATTTGGCGCTTATTCAGTTTGGCGTTTGTTCAATTTGGCGCTTATTCAGTCGCCCCATAAGAATCCTATATATTATTCATTAAGAAGCTAAAATGGTGGCTCTCTCTCCAATCAAAAAGCTTGGAATTTCTTTTAAAAGTTTCTTCAAATTTCTTCAAATAAAATCGTAAATTTAATAAATAATAATATCGTATTTTTATGTTTCATTTGTTTCAAAATAAACATTTTTATCAAAGTTTTAAAATCAAATTTGACGTTTTTGTTGTTTGTTTGTTTTTTTTTTAGCCAAAATGTCAAGTGAAAAATGTAAGATAATGGGACGTTTTTAACAATTGATAAAAAGAAGTTTATTTGAAATAAATGAACACAAAAAACGTCATTTTCTAGGGGTTTTTTTAGGGACAGACTAAACGAGGTAATTTGCGAATTTTCAGGCCGATGCAGAGTCCACTCTGTATCGGTATGAATTCGTAAATTGCCGCACTTTTTATGATGATACTGACTAGTCAGTATGACTCATTCATTCTCTCATCGAGTTTACACTTGTACAACTTCGGAGAGACTTTTTAATTTTTATGAAACTTTCTGATCAAACAACCAATCAGAACTGTATGCCAGAAATGACATCAAAACTTCGAATGAATTTCTCTGATTTCATGACTTCCGATTTAATGTATGAACTTCCTGTTATCTGATTATAAATGGCTTTCACAATGTGGACAAACAAAAGAAGTTTTAAAAAAATGTGATTGAAACTAGGTTGTAAAACTAGTTTCATGTGTGGTTGTGTGTGGTATAGAAGAAGTTCATTACAAAGTTCTAGTTGCAAGTTACATCACAAGTTGCATTGCAAGTTCAGAACGGTTTTTTTTTGTTACTTTGTTGTGTATTCCTTATAGGCCTACCTAGTACACAATTGATAATTTAAATGTATTTAATTATTAAACGTGTTTTACAGAGCCTCGTGAAGCACAAACAAACAATATGTCGAATTCTCAATTTATTCAGTTAATAATCTGAAAATAATTGAGTCAATACTTAAATATAATCAGATAAACTATTGACAAAATATTGATTTAGTATTTCAATTTAAAATATTAATAATAAAAGTCAATTTTTATTTGGTGTTCATGTCTTTAACTGGATTCCGTATAATTCATCTTAAACCCATTTAATTTGAATTCATTTAACTCATGTGTGTTTACAAGGTATTAGGTTAAATTAAAAATTTCGACCAAACTAGCCTCTCTCTCTCTCTCTTTTCTTAATAAACTCTCACACACATGCCTTCTTGTCAAAGCATTTAGTTAGGGACTTTTTACCAAAAACTGGACCTCATCATATAACATGAATACAAAAGACTCAATTCACTCCTCTTCCTCCACCCCTCTCTACCAATCTACATTATGGTCCAGGCTTATTTTAATTTAAATTTTAAATACTTTTTTTTGGGGGGGGGGAGGGGTTGGGTCTGAATTCGTAGAAGGACCGATTGGATTTGGACCAACTTAATAATAATAATAAAAAAAAAACCCAACCCAAACCCAGAACTTCTCTCTTCCTCACCCCACTCAGACCAAATCTAGTCTCTCGAAAACTCCCGTGAGTTCAACCTTTGAATGACCCTTGACCGGTTAGGTTTTTTTTTTTAGTTAGACATGGAGAGAGAGAGAGAGAGAGAGATATCTCTGGACTCTCTCTGTATAGAGAACTATTGGGGATGAGGACAAGGAAAAAAAGGGGGGTAAAGGGAGGGGGGGGGATGGTGGACATTTGACAGGGAATTGAGAAACAACAATAGAATTCGGGATAACAACAACATATGTAAGGTTATATTACAAATTTTTTTTTGTTGAAAAAAAAAATTTGATATGAAAAAAAGGTACTTGAAAAAAAAGTAGTTTTTAAGAAGGTAAAAAGGTGTGTGGGGGTGGGCCGGTGGGGGTAGTGTATTAAGGGGTGGGGGTGGTTCGGGCCCTGGGGGTAAATGCAAAAAATATCTATTGTTCAGAAATGTTTTAAAAGACAAGTGTTTCACTTTAAGCTTAACTTCTTGTTTATCTCCTCCTCCCTTCATTTTACCCTCCACACAACTCCCCCCTTTAGCCCATCTTGTAACTATTACATGTTGCATGATGAGGCAGGAGGGTTGGAGGTGGAGGCTAACTATTAAGAGATTTGCATTCGAGTACTGTGTGTTGGGGGAACTGCAGACAAATTATCAAAATTTCAACAAGATTCACTGTGATGTGTCCTTGCAAGATTTAAACGTGGTTTCTTGCAAACCGGTTTACAGAAATCCATACAGAAATCCATACAGAAATCCTTACAGGAATCCAGATTCCTGTTTTTTTTTGCAAGAAATTGTGAAAGATTGACAGCAATATTTTATTTCTTGCAACAAAATCTTGCGAGAAAAATAGCCAAAGAAAAAAGTATTTGCAATCAAAGTGACTCACTTAGAGGCTAGAGTTCTTTTGGAATTAAGAACACAGCCGTGGATTAACAGTTGAACGTTAACTGTAGCCTCTAAACCAGTCCCACCTTAAGGCACGGTCTAGCAGGGCTGTATCGCAGGGCCCCATTAGTTTTAAAGGGCTCCCCATTTCTTAGCATGCTGTATCTATGTTTAAATGTAACATTCTTGGGTGGGCCTGTGGGCCCCCATTTTTCACTTAGCCCAGGGCAACAATAATTCTTAAGACTGCTGACTGCATTGCTCAAAACAGACTCATTAATTGCAATTAGCATACTATACTGTACATAGGTAATTATTTTTGCCTAATACCTAGTGCACACTTGATAATTTAAATACATTTAAATAATAAACGTGTTCTACAGAGCTCCGGGAAGGGCAAACAAACAATATGTCGAATTCAATTTATTCAGTTAATTAATCTGAAAATATTGAGTTAATACTTAAATATAATCGGATAAACTATTGACAAAATATTGATTTACTATTTCAATTTAAAATATTAATAATAAAGTCAATTTTTATTTGGTTCTTGTCCTTAACTGGATTCCGTATAAATTCACCTAAACACATTTAATTTGAATTCATTTAACTCTATAGAAGTATTGCTAGCCTCCACCTTCAACCTTCGTGTTCGAGACAAAATTATTAAGGGGGGAAGAAAATATTCATTTTGTAATTAATGAGACTGGTTAGAGGCTAGAGTTCTATCAGAATTAAAACACAGCTAAATTACTTCTGTAGGTTAACTGTTAGCCTCTGACAAGTCTCATTGTTTGCAAAAAGCGTAATTCGTTTTTGCTTTATTCATTATTGTTAGCCTCTCCACCACCACCACCACCTCTCGTAATGGAATTGTTCAAAAATGGAACAAACTCTCTAACCACCCACCCTTCTCTCTCTCTCGTGTATGTTATCCAAATGGTCAATTTGATTTGAGTGCACATCTATGATCTCAATATCTTTTTAGGTTTAACTTTTGAGTAAGAAATGGATCTCTCTCATCATTGGCAATATCTGAGTGATTCAGTTGTCCATCATTTTTAGCCTGGAGGGTAGGGGAGGGGGGAGGTAGGTGCATTAAGGGGCTGAAGGAGGAGGGTAGAAAAATTAACAAGTTGCAAGATTTGTAGCAAACATTTACACTTTTTCTCTCTCTTGAAACTTTTTGTGTCACAAACTTGTGATTAGATCTCATTGATATTATACACAAGTATTTTTTTTTCTCTTTTTGATGTCATTTCAATTCCTCTTTTTTTTTATTCCCCCACCCCCTCTTCCCCCCCCCCCCCTCTCTTTCTGTCTCTTCTGAAATCCCTCTTTTTTTTTCGTTTCCGGAATGGACACTTCCGCATCAACTTCCGGATTTTTTTCCCTTTTATTTGATGGACATTTTGATTTTTTTTTTTTAATATTTTTTTTTGATTCCTCTCCTTTTTCTCAAAAAACAACAATTCGATTTGTGATGAATTTGTGGTTTTGTTGTGTCGTCTTTTGCTAAAAACACACCTTAAGTCAAGAGATAAACCAGAGTTATTTTAACTATTTATTTTAAATGATAGAACGACTCTTCTAGTTTCTAAAAAAAACACTTTCAAGTTTCTCTTTATTTAGCTCTCCTAACAGGCAATTGTGCCCAGCATTAGAATTTCTCGATTGTTTTCGGTTTTTCGATTTTTTTTTTCGTTTTTTTTTTTATATTTCAATTTTTTTCGATTTTTTTTTTCGGTTTTTCGATTTTTTTTTTTTCGGTTTTTCGATTTTTTTTTTCGGTTTTTCGATTTTTTTTTTCGGTTTTTCGATTTTTTTTTTTTTTGGTTTTTCAATTTTTTTTTTTCGGTTTTTCGATTTTTTTTTTCGGTTTTTCAATTTTTTGTTTTTCGGTTTTTCAATTTTTTTTTTTCGGTTTTTCAATTTTTTTTTTTCGGTTTTTCAATTTTTTTTTTTCGGTTTTTCGATTTTTTTTTTTTTGGTTTTTCGATTTTTTTTTTTTTCGGTTTTTTAATTTTTTTTTTTTCGGTTTTTTAATTTTTTTTTTTCGGTTTTTTAATTTTTTTTTTTCGGTTTTTTAATTTTTTTTTTTCGGTTTTTTAATTTTTTTTTTTTTTGGTTTTTTAATTTTTTTTTTTTCGGTTTTTCGATTTTTTTCTTTTTCGGTTTTTCGATTTTTTTCTTTTTCGGTTTTTTGATTTTTTTTTTTCGGTTTTTTGATTTTTTTTTTTCGGTTTTTTGATTTTTTTTTTTCGGTTTTTTGATTTTTTTTTTTTCGGTTTTTTGATTTTTTTTTTTTCGGTTTTTTGATTTTTTTTTTTTCGGTTTTTTGATTTTTTTTTTCGGTTTTTTGATTTTTTTTTTCGGTTTTTTGATTTTTTTTTTCGGTTTTTTGATTTTTTTTTTCGGTTTTTTGATTTTTTTTTTCGGTTTTTCGTTTTTTTTTTCGGTTTTTCGATTTTTTTTTTCGGTTTTTGGTTTTTTTTTTTCGGTTTTTCGTTTTTTTTTTTCGGTTTTTCGATTTTTTTTTTCGGTTTTTTCGATTTTTTTTTCGGTTTTTCGTTTTTTTTTTCGGTTTTTCGTTTTTTTTTTTTGGTTTTTCGTTTTTTTTTTTTTGGTTTTTCGTTTTTTTTTTTCGGTTTTTTCGTTTTTTTTTTCGGTTTTTCGTTTTTTTTTTTGGTTTTTCGTTTTTTTTTTTTGGTTTTTCGTTTTTTTTTTCGGTTTTTCGTTTTTTTTTTCGGTTTTTCGTTTTTTTTTTTTCGGTTTTTCGATTTTTTTTTTTCGGTTTTTCGATTTTTTTTTTCGGTTTTTCGATTTTTTTTTTTCGGTTTTTCGATTTTTTTTTTTCGGTTTTTCGATTTTTTTTTTTCGGTTTTTAGTATTTCGATTTTTTTCGATTGTTTTCCATGTTTCTCGGTTTGTCTCGGTTTTTCGATAATCGTTAAAAATCAATTTTTTTTAAATGTCTGGCTGATTTCGATTTTTTTTCAAAATATAGCCAACCCTACAGTAGTTGTAAATTCCATTATAGTCACTGTAAGTGACAACTTGTCAGCAATAATATGTTGCATGTTGGCATTTACAACATTTTTTTTTTAGAACTGAAGTTTAAATTTGTTTAAAAAACATTCTTAAATAAACCTACTAATTAATAATTTTTAATAAATTCTCTTCATTTCTTATACCTAGTACACAACTGATAAGTTAAATGCATTTAAATAATAAACGTGTTCTACAGAGCCCCGTGAAGGGCAAACAAACAATATGTCGTCGAATTCAATTTATTCAGTTAATAATCTGAAAATATTGAGTTAATACTGAAATATAAAATATATAAACTATGGACATTAAAATATTGATTTAGTATTTCCAATTTAAAATATTAATAATAAAAGTCAATTTTTATTTGGTTCATGTCCTTTACTGGATTCCGTATAATTCACCTAAACGCATTTAATTTGAATTCATTTAACTGATGTGTGTACAAGGTATTAGCTTCGTGTAAATTGTATTTACAATATTTTATGCAATTTAATATAATTTATTTAGTAAAAAAAATTGTTTTTTCTTATCTCCTTGAAAAAAAAAATTAAATTTTTGGCATTTACAACGTTTTTTGAAAATGCTTCATTTATACAATTTGACGCTAAATGAGCGCCACGATTTTCAGCTCTTTTCGAACTGCTTTTTAATTCCTGTTTACTTTGTACGTTGTTTACCTTTTTTTTCTTTTTTACGAAGAAAATGATAAAAAACCTACCGATATCAAATATTTCAATGGTTATTATTAGAAATATTCTATATTTTGTAACAGATATTCAAAAAAAAAAAGATCTTATTTATTTATCATAGAGAGAGCAAAGAGGATTTTCTATCTTTTGATGTCTTATTTTCTCCCCATTTTTCCCCCCGAATATGTTTCCCCTATCCCTCCCCCTATTAAAAAAGGTCTCGTAATAAATATCATTTGAAATCAGTCATCAAAGCTATTTTTTGTCCTGCATTTTTTTCTTTCTCTATGTAATATTATATAAATATCTGAATAAAAAACTGATTCATAAAAGAGATATTTTTATCCATGTTTTTAGGATTTTTTTTCTTCTTTTCTTCTTTATGAAAAAAAAAATATTTTGTTTACATGGTATTTTTTTTTTTCATTTCTTTTCATGAAAAAAAGGTTGATTTTTTTGTTGCCTTTTTTCATATAAAAAGCTTTTTTTTTTCTTTCTTGAAATCTATTAAGAGCATATGTTATATACATACATATATATATATATATATATATATATATATATATATATATATATATATATATATATATATATATATATATATATATATATATATATATATATATATAGGCCTATTTATTGCATGGAACTTATATATATAATATATATAAGCTTCATGCAATAAATAGGCCTATATTTAGTGGTAGATTTTCATTCTCCTCTTTGTTATTTTTTGTGTTTTGCAGCAAAAAAAAGAAAAGTATATTTAGATGGGTTCTTTAAAAAATAGAGCTTCTTATCGGTTAAGAAATGCTTTTTTTTTAGTATATATTTATATATAAAGAAATTTGCATAAATGGATCATCAAATATGGCGTTTGGGATAGTAACAGAAGAAAATGAACTGTTTTTTATGCCTAAATTATTTGAAAATTAAACAGGAGGTTGCTGAGAAAGAGAGGGTACCTCCACCCACCTACCCCCCAAAAAAATAAGGGCGGGATGAGGAGGAATGTAATTGGTGGGTTAAATATAGAAAGTTACAACTGGAAACATTTGCAAATATAATTTAATTGAGGCATTGATCAGCAATTTTGCGTTTTTCCTGTAATTGAGAGAGGATATATGATGCCTTTGAATGTTTTATGTATATTTTGGTGGTTACGAGGAGTGGGGGGGGAGGGGTTTCTCAAGATAACGTGCCCATGTGGGCTCATGTCCAAGGAACGTACTGGCTCGGACGGCAAGGTGGTAAATGCCGCCTTCACTGCTCCATTTTAGGCATTGGTGCGCCACACACCCTGCCGTGTGTGGCGCACGGTAAAGCCACGTTTTCACGGTGGCGATAGTTCTAATGTGAGAGTAGCTGTCATGAAAGTTGCTATAGTTCACTCTCACGATAGCAACTGTCTACATGTCTTGAAGTAATCGTGATAGTTGTGTCACGTGACAGTGTGACGTCTAACTTCACAGGATATCATTGAGTCAACAACAGAGTTGCCTCTCTCCTCCCTCCAGAAGCCAAATTTCCCTACAAAGTGGATATTATTTCCCTACAAGCGGCAGTCACTCAACAACTATTACTATCGCGACAGTACTATCAACTATCTAGTCAAAACGAGATAGTTTTGATAGTTGCTATCGCAACAGTGCGATAGTGACTATCATCGTGTTAACGGGGCTTAATGGTCTCTTTATTAAATCATTAAGTAGTTCAATATTATCATCTGTCAGTAAACGTCCGAAAAAGGCACGGCTTTGGTCATTCCTTGGCAACAGGCCGTTAGAAGTCGGGACGAACACAAGTTGGCTCCGCCCTTTTTATGACGAACGCAACTTCTAATTGGTTGATTATGTAGTCTGACGTCACATGCTCCGCCCTTTTCAACGTTGAACCACACAACAAACGAATTAGAAGTTGCCAGTCGTCATAACAAGGGCGGAGCCAACTGAAGTTCTTCCCTATTTCTAACTGCCTGTCATTCCTTCAGCCTGCTAATGATTCCCATTTTAGTTCCTGAAGCATAGCTATAGCTGTATTGAAAAAAAAAATTGTTGCTAATTTTTTGTGACATGCTTCACTATTTCAGCTTTAAATTAGTTTGCAAGTCAGGCAGGTGTTGTCAGATATCATATGAGTTATTTATGGTAAGGATTCATTATAATATCTTGCAACACTGGCTAACTTCTTGGTTTTTTTTTGCTTAAATAACAAGACTAAAGAAATTAGCAGCAGTAAAAAACAATGTTGTGTGCACAGATAATATAATTAATTCAGGAAAGAAGCTTTTCGATATAAAACTTATATAATGTGATGTTCAGCCATTTTTTTTTTGCTGTTTCTTCTTCCCTATTTTGAATGCAAATATGTAAAAAGGGTTTTTTTTTTGAGGATGTAAGAAAGGAAAAAAAAAATGATAATGGAAAGAAGTTTTTCTCATAAAGGGACCACCCAAAGGTGATTATTGTTCAAAAGGGAAGTTTTTTATGCTTCAAATTTAACCATTTAAAAGCAAGTTTACAAATGCATAATGACAACAAGTTATGTAATTCAACTATTTATATACAAATGTTGCTCTTTCTTCGGAAATGGAACCCAAAAAAAAATATTGAAGGTGGAGGAAGGGAGGAAGGAAGCTGGTATGCAAATTAGCTTTTTTTTAATATGGTATATTTCTTGAGGAGGCGACTGAATAAGCGCCAAATGGAACAAACGCTAAACTGAATAACTTGTCAGTTTGTTTGGGATCTGTTATTCAGTTTGGCATTTGTTTCATTTGGAGCTTATTCACTTCAGTGGCTGTTCAGTTTGGCGCTTATGCAGTTTGATGCTTAGTCACTAGTTTGGCATGTATTCACTTTGGCACCTATTCAGTTTGGCATTTATTCAGTTTGGTGATTAGTCACTTTGGCATGTGTTCAGTTTGGTGATTAGTCACTTTGGCATGTGTTCAGTTTGGTGCTTATTCAGTTTGGCAGTCAGTTTGGTGTTTGTTCAATTTGGCATTTAGTCACTTTGGCACCTAATCAGTTTGGCACCTATTCAGTTTGGCATGTGTTCAGTTTGGTGCTTATTCAGTTTGGCAGTCATTCAGTTTGGTGTTTGTTCAATTTGGCGTTTAGTCACTTTGGCGCCTAATCAGTTTAGACACTTGCTCAGTTTGGTGCTTTTTTCAGTTTGGCACTTGTTCAATTTGGCACCTGTTCATTTGGGCACTTACTATATTTGGCACTTATTCAGCTTGGTGCTTATTGAGTTTGGCATTTGTTCATTTTGGTGTATTCTATGTGGCACTTATTCAGTTTGGCGTTTTAATTCAGCGCCACTTTCTTGACAATGTGACCAGATATTGTTTTTTCTTCTTCTTCTATATAAAAAGGATTTATTATTTGATGTTTTTCTGTGCAGTTTATTAGTAATTATCCATATCGCGTGCGTTTGTACACAATTCGGTTGTCATGACAACCGATGTCCGCATTTATTATTTTTCTTGTTTTCTCGTAAAAAAAAAATAAGTTTTTTTCTTGAAATTTGTGGGGGTGGAGACGAAACTGAAGCCTGGGCTTATGGGGATTCAGGGGGGGGGGGGGAGAGAGATGGAGGGGGTAGGGGAAGATCACTTGGCGCCATTCCCACGCATTATCGATATATTGGGAAAGGTGGGTGATGAGTTTATTTTCTATAAACACAAACAACACTCATAATAATAAACAGAACCGAGCATTGGGTTTTAGTTTTTCTAGTTTTTATTGCAATAAACACACGTGAAACAAGAGAAAACATTTTCAGAAACACAAGTTTAAGGTTTTAAAGTGTAAACCGGGGGCCTCTTTGAACTCTTTGATTATAATCTTGTCTTTCAGGTGCGGAAATGAAGAGAAACTTGAATGTGTTTTAGAAACTAGAAGGGTAGCGCAGTTATGTTCATATTTCTCAAATTAAACTTTTTATGTCAGTTTTTAATTCTTGTCTATAAAAAGTTTATTATGAAAGATAACTTGAAAATAAGTCTTGAGTGATTGAGCTTACCCTTCTAGTTTCTAAAGCACTTTTCTAGTCTCTCTTCATTTTGATCCTGAAAGACAGAAATAACCAGAGTTTGTAAGGCGTTTACAGATATGTAATGGTTAAAAGCTGAAAATACGGTGGTGCTGAATAAGCACCAAATTGAACAAGTACAAAACTGAATAACCACTAAGCTGAATAAGCGCCAAATGGAACTGCCAAAATGAATAACCATCAAGCTGCATAATCGCTAAACGAAAATGCCAAATTGAATAAGATCCAAACTGAATAAGCGCTTAGTGGAAAACTGACTATAATAGAATGAGCGCTAAACTGAATAAGTGTCTAGTGGAACAACTGCCAAACTGAAGAAGCGCCAAATGGAACAAACGCAATAATGAACATATTATAGAGTTTATGCCAAACTGAATTAAAATCCCGAAATTTAAGCTGTTATTCAGCTTTGTTGAAGACCATGCAAAGCTTAAAACAAAGCTCTTTTAAGCGTAGCTTTGTTTAATTTTAACTTTTTAGAATACGTCATGTTAATTATTAATGTTTTGTTTGGAGGGGGGGGGGGGGTTTCTTCAATTTATTTATAACCCTTTTTTCCTTCTCTCTCTCCACATTTTAGCCTCCTCCGCCAACTCTCACTTATTTAGCCTCCTCCACTACCCTCCACTTAGAACCTTCTTTCTCTACTTTCCCATCTACTTTTTTTTTATTGTCTTCAGATTAATTAAAACCGTGAATGAACGGCACCCTTGAGAAATTCTCACTCTGAATGAGATAAAAAAAAGGGTTAGGGATGGTTGCTATGACAACGGGATGCTGCATCTAAGCATTTTAAACAATAGAGAGAAAAAAATACCCAGCATATTTTCTTCTATGTTGTTATTCTACGGTAGAATCCGTTTAACACGAAAAAGGGAAGGGACTATAGAATACATTTTCATGTTAAACGAATTTCTTGGTTAATACCTAGTAGACCTACACACCTGATAATTTAAATGCATTTAAATAATAAACGTTTTCTACAGAGCCCCGTGAAGGACAAACAAACAATTATATATATAATATCCCAGGTCTGTGTGGCTATCTATCTATCTGTCTGAAGTAACGCTGTACAACCATTGAAGCACATCGGAATTTATATAAATTTAAATAAATGAAGGTTTTTTCTCAAGGTCAACTATATGTCGCACCCTTCCCATTCAAGAACCCCATGATATTAAATTGGAGAGGGGAAAAGGTTGGAAAGTGTAGAGGGGGAGAGAAACGTGGAGGGGGAAAAGTGGGAGGGGGTGAGTGAAATTGAAATGAAAGGAGTAAAAAAGAAACAAACGACGCGCATGTGCACAATTGCCTGTGAATTTTGCTCCCGTCATTTATAGCGGGTTACCCCCCTATCGAATTCAATTTATTCAGTTAATAATTATATATATAATATCCCAGGTCTGTGTATGTGTGTGTGTGTGTGTGTGTGTGTGTGGAGTAACAAAACCATTGAAGCACGTCGGAATTTATATAAATTTGAATAAATGAACCGTTTTTTTTTTCTCAAGGTCAACTATATGTTGAACTCTTCCTTTGGAAAGTGTAGAAGGGGGAGAGAGAAAAGTGGGAGGGGGTGAGGGGAAAAGGTTGGAAAGTGTAGAAGGGGAGGGAGAAAGAGAAAAGTGGGAGGGGCTGACTGAAATTGAAATGAAAGGAGTAAAAAAAGGAAAAAACGACGCACATGCGCACAATTGCCTGTGAATTTTGCTCCCGTCATTTGACGGGTTACCCCACTAGTCTGAAAATATTGAGTTAATACTTAAATATAATAATATAAACTATTGACAAAATATTGGTTTAATATTTCAATTTAAAATATTAATAATAAAGCCAATTTTTATTTGGTCCGTGTCCTTAACTGGATTCCGTATAATTCACCTAAACACATTTAATTTGAATTCATTTAACTCATGTGTGAGTACAAGGTATTAGAGTTGGTTGATTTTCAATCTCTGATTATGAAAAATAAAATTAAGAAAAACTCTTTAAATGTTTTTTTTTTTTAGAAACTAGAAGAGTCAAGTAAGAAGCTAAAGGGTGTTTTATGCAGTTGTCTTTCAAAATAAACTTTTTATAGTTAGAAATTTTTAAAACAAAATTTCGTCTTTTTAATAAAAAGCTTATTTTGAACGATATCAACATGAAAATACCCCTTAAGTGATTAACAAGGCTCGGATTTTTATGCAATATTTCAAGCAAATATTTCTCAATTTGTGGCCCAAGTGCCAATTGTGAAGTAGATTACTCATTCATAATCATCATTATGCTTTTTTTTTCTAATCAAAAAGGCTGGTTAGAGGCTAAATGTCTGGTTACTGTCAACTAAAAAGCTCCAGCCTCTAACCAGTGTTAATAGACGACCAGTGTTCTTAACGAGATTGTTACTTCGCAATTGGCTCTTTGGGCCATAGATTGAGAACCCTTTGCCTGGTGGTATTGCATAAAAATCCGAGCCCTAGTAAGATTAAGCTATCCCTTCTAGTTTCTAGCACGCATTTATGTTTTAGCTTCATTTTGCTCTAGAATAACGCAATAATAAAATATTCAAAAACCATAGTTAAAGAGAAATAGCAAGTATTTTACAAACTAGAAGTGTCAATAAATAAGCTAAAGGTGTGTTTATTCATTTCTTTTTTTCATGTTGGTATGTTTCAAAATAAACTTTTTATATACAAAATTTAAAAAATATAATGTCTGCTTAAAGTTGTATTATTTTCAAACTAACAGAAAAAGTTTATTTTGAAAGATAATATCAACATGAAAAATACCTTTAAGTGATTGAGTTACCCTTCTAGTTTCTAAAACACGTTTAGGTTTCTCTTTTATTTCGCCACTTCAAAAGACAGAATAATTAAGTGTTCGAGAGAGAGGAGCGTTTTTTAGTAGAGGTGGGACGAATCCTAAATTTTCTCGAATCCGAATCCGAATCCTAAAAGGTTCTCGAATCTCTCATATAAGAATCCCATATTAATCATTAAGAAAACACAAATGAAATAATATTAAATATTAAATTAATAGATGCTTTGCGATTTTTCGTCCAAAAAATACACGAAATAAAATGAAAACGATATATTTTTAATTAATTTCGTTTTTTATTTATTTCGTAATTAAATTTCGTTAATGGTTTGCGTTCTGCCAAAACGAAAAAAATTAAAATAAAACACGAAATATCACATTTTTGGCTACAATTAAAACCTGAAACAAAAAGTACCTATGTGCATTACTAAAACCAGAAATCACGACGGCGACAACAAGGGATGGAAATGGTAATAACAGCAAATAAATAAAAAGTAAAAAACAATTAAATATTATAACCTACCTTTAACCTAACATCTGCTGCTTTTTGTTGAGTAAATTTAATACTTTCCTGGAGATTACATGCACTAATTTCTTCAAAATATTCTATCGTTTGTTTGAAGTGGGAAAAAAAATGGCTGCTTTTTTGACCAAAATGTCAACAAACACGCATGCGCGACTATTTCGTGGTAACGAAATATAAGAAATGTTTCGTCACGAAAAATAGAAAAAATATCGTAACGACACTTGTAAAATTAGACTGAAAATACGAAATAATTTTAAATATATCGTATTTTTAATGTATTTCGTATTTTCTCACATTTCGTTTTACAGTTCGCAAAGCATCTAATTATTAATAATAAGTAGAACTCAGGGTCGCCGCCACAAGGTGATCCGGATTGGTGATCCGGATACCAATCGATATTGCCAACAATCGCCGGTTTTTTTGTTCGTGAACGCTTCTATTCTACGTCAATGGAGATAAAACTAATTTTACCAGTTTTTAACAGATTTTTTTTTAAAGTTTAGGATTCGAATGATTCGAAAGGCGAAAAAAGCGTGAAGATTCGAGTTTTCGAATTTCGAATATTTTTCAAGATTCGAGGATTCGAATGGCCCATCTCTAGTTTTTACACTTTAAAACCACATTAGAAGAATGTACTTTTTTAGGTTATTTTAATTACTAAGATATAGACTGGAACGAAAATATATTTCGTGTTATCCGATTTTTCGTGTTAAACGGTTATTTATGAGCTTTTTTAAAAAAAAAAAAAAATTGAAAGACAAAATATTAAAACAAAATAGTGTTTTAATATACGTGACATGAAATGACCAATTTGAATTTCATGTCTTATTATGGGGTGGGATGGGGAGGAATAGAAATATATTTTTAATAATTTGTAATTTTTACGCGGAACGCGGAAAGAAGCAAATCCATCCACAAAAAAAAATTAAGTTTATTAATTAATTTTTCCTGCGTATTTTTTTAAAAACATGTTTCTATTTATTGTTTTACAAAAAAAAAAGGGTTTACATTTTTTTATTGACAGATAAACGGTATTTATTTAGGAATAATATGAAAAGGGGCCAGTAGGGGGCGGGCAGGCGGGTAAGCGAGCGAGCAAGAAGCGGCTTTGTTTTGTTTCCGTGCTTTTCCGGTTAAAAAAAAAAGATAACGTATTATGTTTGTTTTATTTTGTGATTGCTATCATCATCGTCATCATTATCACATTAGATTTGCCATGAAATAAGCACAAAGGGATTAGTAATACTAGTAGCGCCATCTATTGGACATAAACTGAATTAAATATCTTTGAGTTAGTATATGAGGAGCAATCGAATAAGCGCCAAATGGAATAAACGCTAAAAAGAAATTTGGCTGTTATTCAGTTTGACGCTTATTCAGCTTGGCGTTTGTTCAGTTTGGCACTTGTTGAGGTTTGGTGCTTGTTCTATTTGGTGTTTATTCAGCTTGGCGTTTGTTCAGTTTGAAACATATTCAATTTGGCACTTGTTTAATTTGGCATTTAATTTTCTATTTATTCAGTTTGGTGTTTATTCTATTAAACACTTTTTCCCATGTGGCGCTTATTCAGCACCACCATAAAATACATAGAGAATTCTATAGTAGGGGGGCTATGTGTGATTTCCATTTTAAAATGTATAGGCCTATAATGAGAAATTATTTATGCCTTTTGTCTTTTAAATGAAGATCACAGTCGGACACCTGGTGGCACTTTCTGTGATGCTTGCTCTCTTCATTCATTTCAAGTCTTAAGATGGTTTATGAACATCTAGCTGATTTTTTTCCCTCCAAACTCTAGATTAATTATGTTTTTCAGAATCCAAATAAAAACTAGAAAGTGTTTTAGAAACTAGAAACGGTAACTCAAATCACTTAAAAGTAGTTTCATGTTGATAATCTTTGAAAATAAACTATTTATAACCAATAGGTTTGTTTTGAAAGATATCATCACAAAAATATTATTAAGTGATTGAGCTACCCTTCTAGTTTTAAAAAAAAAACACTTTCTAGTTTTATTTTTATTTTACATTTTTGAAAAATAGAAATAATCAACGAGTTCGAAAATCACCTGTTTTCTTGTTCATCATTTTCCACTAGCGTTTAATACAGTCTAACTTGGTGTGAGCATGCGCATTGCCGTCTATCATTCTACATAGAAAAGTGATTACAGATTAACGTTAGCAGCGCCATGTTTTGTTTAATGTACGCAGTCTATTGTAAAGTCGACCAATAGATGGCGCTGCTAACGTTAATCTGCAATCACTTGCCTATGTAAAACGATAGATGTCAATGCGCATGCTCACACCAAGTTAGAATGCTTAAGCGCTAGTCATTTTTCTTCAATGAAGAGATCACTAAGTGCAACACTAGGTGGCGCTTTTGATCTTGTATAGTCAGTAGCACCACCTATAGGCACTCAAGCAAGATAGGCATATATCATTGAGTATTTAATATTTATTCATATTCTTCAACCCCATCATTTTTTAAAAAAAAAAAATGGCTCCCACCCCCCAATTTTATATCTTTCCCCTTCTAGTTTTTTTTTGCCTAAAAATCTCTCCGTTCAATTTTTTTTTTTACAAAATTATTTTCAAACAAAAAATGTTGCTTGCTGTTGAATGAATTATGAGATGCACTCTGGATGAGAGATAGCAACAAAAAAAAATATAACCAGCACATACACAAAAAAATGTGTATTGAGTGAGGGGTGGGGAGAGAGTATATTTATATTTTTATCCCCCCCTCTAGAATTTTTTATACCCCCACACCCCCCCCCTTCTCCTATCTTACCCTCAAACCTCACCCCCTCTTTTTCTATCCTCACCATGATATTATACTCAGAGACAAACTAGAAGAGAGAGAAAAAAAAATGGACTATTCCTTTATAGGTCTGGTTAATATTTGGTATTTTAGACGCATGCGCAAACGATGTTAGAATGTATTTCTCGTGAGGGTGCGTCCACACCTAACGAACAGAGCACTTGAGCAAAACGGAAGCGTACGCGAATAAACACATTGATTTCGCATATATTATGTTCGTTGTGATGTTTCTACGACAACAGTCGAATTTCTAGTAATAATTTAAAGAAGTTTTACGTTTACGTTTATAGTTTTATACGACACAGAACGTGAACGCGCGCGCACACACACACGAACATTTGTCTTTGAAGTACCGACAAGTGAAGGATCGCTTTTCGTTCGTGTTTGTCGTGGCGTCCACACTGCATTTGTTTACTTTGAACATATGTAGAAACAGGCTAAAAATTAGTTGACGTAAAAATCTAGTTGACCTAAAAATCCTGGTCGACTAAAAATCTAGTTGACTTAAAGATCAGGTTGACTAAAAAATCTGATTGATCTAAAAGTCTGGTTGACCTAAACATCTAGATGACATAAATATTCTGGTTGACTAAAAAAAAATCTGGTTGACTAAAAAAAAATCTGGTTGACTAAAAAAAATCTGGTTGACTAAAAAAAATCTGGTTGACCTAAAAGTCTCGTTGACCTAAGTCTCGTTGACCTTAAACGTCTAGATGACAAAAATATTCTGGTTGACCAAAAATCTAGTTTATCAGAACACGTTGTAATTTGGAGACATTTTTAATACATCAAGCTGTAGTTAGAGTTTGATAACTAATTAGTCTAATTAGTTAAAACAAATAACTCATTCACTAATCATGGAACATTCCCAGTCATAATACTCAAGACATAATTGCATAACTAAATTGTTTTTGTTTTTAGTTTAGTTGACTTAATTTTATATTAAAGTCTACTGAATTTTTTAATCGACTAAAATTTTACTTGACTAAAAATTTTTTTAGTTGCACGACTGACTGACTGACTGACTGACTGGACTACCTTGAACGTTCATGGCTTCATGCTTGTTGTTAGTTAAGTGTGGACGGACCTTTTAGAGTGTGCGAGAGAGAGAGAGAGAGAGAGCTTTTTTTTGCTCATAGCTGTGTGGGTAGCTCTTTTTTTATGAGGGTATTGGATGTATGGGGAGCGAGAGGGTGGGGGTCCCTATTTTTTGTTGTTGTTGCTTGGTAGCTGGGTTCGCTCTCTCAGGCTCTCACCTGAGTTTAGAGCGAAACTCACTCACTCTCATCATAAGGTAGAGAGAACTCATAAGAGACAGACCACCAAATTGTGGGGAGCCCTTTGGTGTGTGTGCGCGCGCGGGTGAGCTGAGTGTGAGTGTTCGGGAACGAAAGGGGAAGAAAAGGAATGTGTTCCGTGATTGGTCGTTTTGGTGGTGATTTCTGCAGAAAAAAAAATATGAAGAAAATCTTTTTGGTTTTTTTTTCAATTTTAACTTTTTAATTGTTGGAATTTTTTTTAATGAATTATATTTAATTAAATGCAGAAAAACGACAAGAAATGTGACGCGGTTTTTTTCGTTAAAAAAAATTATTTGCCCGGAGTTCATTTTATCATGTGCGTGTTTGTGACGTCATCATCACCGTTATTATTATTATTACTACGCGCTTTTTAACTAATTATTAAATTAAATTAAAATTCTTTTTTTTTTGGAATCAAGATTTTGATTCATTTTATATATATGGTGTGCGCGGTTTTTAGAGGCAGCAATGCCGTCGTCGCCTTCGCCGGCTTCCGTCCTCAGTGTTCGCGCTTACTGTTGGATACGTCGTCGTCGGTGGCGACGACGTCGTTACCGACGATCTATGTTCTCGTTGCCGTTAACAATCGGTCATATTGCGGGGGAAATATTTAAGAAAAGGGTCTCTAGTTCAGGTAATTTGAAATTTTCACGTGATTTCTGAAATCCAATTTGTTCGTATTGTGTGGAGGTGGGGGGGGGGGGGGCTAAATAAAAATTAAGCAAATTATAAAAGTTGACAAATTGCAAATAAAAAGTTAATTTAAAGATGAAAAAATGCAATTTTATTCTTATTGATCAAATGTAAAATGATGTTCTCGGCAACACTGTAATGAAAAAAAAAAGCATTGCAGTGAAGCCATAAATTTTGGATTTTTCAAACTGCAGGTTTTTTTTTTATAAATTATTTTTTTTGCAATTGATGAAAGTGATTTTTTTTGGCAACATTGAGATTAATTAATGCAAATTAATTTGCATCATCTATAGTGTAGTTAAGATGGTTTTATATCGTGTAAAACAAATGCCTGTAGCATTTTTGATTATTCTGTCTTTTCAGGTGCGGCGCAATGCGTTTTAGAAACTAGAAGGGTAGCTAAACTCCTTAAAAGTATTTTCATTTTGATATCTTTCAAAATAAGCTTTTTATGTTTTTTATGCTTTTTATGTATTTTAAAATTTTTGTTCTATAAAAAGTTTATTTTGAAAGATATCAAAATGAAAATACTTTTAAGGGGTTGAGCTACCCTTCTAGTTTCTAAAATTCTATTTTCTCTTAGTACACTGTATAGAAATTCTTTTAACAAGAAATTTGTTTAAGGTTTAGGTGTGAAAGGAAGATAAACTTGAATGTGTTTTAGAAACTAGAAGGGTTTCAAAATCAGCTTTTTATGTTTAAGCAAACGACTTTTTTAATTTTTTGTTCTATAAAAAGTTTATTTTGAAAGATATTAAAATGAAAAAATAATCTTAAGTGATTGAACTACCCTTCTAGTTTCTAGAACACTTTCTAGTTTCTCTTAGTATACTGTATAGAAATTCTTTTAACAAGAAATTTGTTTAAGGTGGTTTTTAAAGTGTAAACGGGTCACAAACTCTTGATTAATTCTGTGTATTCAGGTGCAAAATGAAGAGAAACTTGACTGTGTTTTTAGAAACTAGAAGGGTTGCTCAATCACTTAAAGAGTATTTTCATTTTGAGATATATCTTTCAAAATAAACTTTATACAAAATTTGTTTAAAAAAATGTCATCTGCTTCAACTTAAAAAGCGGGTCATTTTCAAACTGACATTAAAAGCTTATTTTGAAAGATACCAACATGAAAAAATACCCCTTAAGTGATTAAAGCTACCCTTCTAGTTTCTAAAAACACATTCACGTTTCTCTTCATTTGCACCTGAATAATCAAGAGTTCGAGAACAGAGTTTAGACTTTAAAAAAAAACACGTTAAACAAATTTATTGTTAAAAAAAAATGTCTATACAGAATACTAAGAGAAACAAGACAGTGTTTTAGAAACTAGAAGGGTAGCTCAATCACTTAATAGTATTTTCATGTTGATATCTTTCAAAATAAACTTTCTAAGTGAGTTTGAAAATGTCGAAAACTTTACGTGACATTTTTTTTTAAATTTTTGCTCTATAAAAAGTTTATTTTAAAAGATATCAAAATGAAAAAAAATACTCCTTAAGTGATAGAGCTAACAGGTATTTAGAAACCGGGAAGAACTTCAGTTTTCTCCGCCCTTTTTATGACTAATTAATTGGTTTGTTGTGTGGTTCGACGTTGAAAAGGGCGGTGCATGTGACGTCAGACTACATAACCAACCAATTAGAAGTTGCCGTTCGTTATAACAAGGGCGGAGCCAACTGAAGTTCTTCCCGATTTCTAAATGCCTGTGATTGAAGCTACCCTTCTAGTTTCTAAAACTCTTTTTAGTTTCTCTTAATTTTTCTCCTTGAAAAGACAAAAGGAACTTGGCAACACTGCAGTGAAGCATTGCAGTGAAGTTAAGTAAACGAGTTCTCGGCAACACTTGTGTGTGTTGCGGAAATTGCGGAGAGGTTTTTTTTCTCTCTACCCGTTTTATACGTAAAAGTGATGTCGGTTTTATGATAATCAGATAATAAGAGTGACGTCATAGTTATGTAACTTAATGTCACTACATTTCCCCTCTTCCCTCCCCCCCCCTAATATTTTTCTTTAAAAATAATGAATCGCATTGGAATTTGTAACCAAAAAAAACATTCCGCACGTTTATTAAAGTAAATCATGACGTCACGTGCAAATAGTAAATAAAGATTTATGGATGTGACGTCACGTTTGATGGCATGGATCGAAATATATGGAAACGTGCAGGGGTTTGCTTACGGAGAAGCCTACTGAAAGCCAGTGTTGCCAGATTCACTTTTTTGTTTTGAATTAATTAAAAACAGTGTAAACGTCTCACGAAATTTAAGTATTCCGTCTTTTAGAAGCAAAATGAAGAGAAACTATAAAGTATTTTAGAAACTAGAAGGGTAACTGAATACTTTAAAGGTATTTTCATGTTGATATCTTTCAAAATAAGCTTTTTATGTCAGTTTGAAAATGGAAAAACTTTAAACAGACGATATTTTTTTTGTTAATTTTTCTTTTATAAAAAGCTTATTTTGAAAGATATCAACATGGGAAATACCTTTAAAGTATTAAGTTACCCTTCTAGTTTCTAAAACATTTTCCTAGTTTCTCTTCATTTTGCTTCTGAAAGACAGAATAATCAGATTTTTTAAAAAAAATCAGCTGCTTATAAAAACCACCTTAAGGTGGTTTTAAAGTGTAAACTCCCTTTGAACCCTTATTATTCTTCCTTTCAGGTGCAAAATGAAGAGAAACTTCGAAAGTTGTTTTAGAAACTAGAAGGGTAGCTCCGAATCCACTTAAAGGATATTTTTCATATGTTTGATATCTTTCAAAATAAACTTTTTAAGTCAATTTTAAAAAGACCCAACTTTAAGAAGACGATTTTTTTAAAAAAATTTCTTCAATAAAAAGTTTATTTGGAAAGATATCAAACACATGAAAAATATCCTTTTAAGTGGATTCATCTAAGACCCTTCTAGTTTCTAAAAGAAACTTTCAAATTTTGCTCTTCTGAAATACAGATAATATTTTCTAAATTTTCATCAATAAAAAGTTTATTTTGAAAGATATCAAACATGTGAAAAAAGACCCTTCTAGTTTCTAAAACAACTTTCTAGTTTCTCATAATTTTGCTCTTCTGAAAGTACGGAAAACAAAAAAAAAATCCTATAAATAAATTTGGGGCCTTGAATTGGCTCGTGTACAAAAATGGGCGTGTCTTAGCTCTTAATAAATGGGTTCAAAATAAAATCGTTAATTTTTTTCTTCTTTCTCTATACTTGCACCGAATGACCGCCAAAAGAGTAGGTCAAGTGCAAGTGGCGCAACCTAGTGAGCACTAACTTAATTTTTATCCAATAAGTTCTGTCAACAAGAAAAAAAAGGAGATGAGTTTAGTTGATGACGTCACTGATACGCAGGGTTAATGAATTGTTTAAATTGGCAGGATTATTTGAAAAATTTTTTTCTGCACGCAATTTTTTTTGGGGGGGGGGGTTTCTGTAGAAGAAGATCTGAAATGTTTACCTTTTTTCTCATTATATTATTATATGAATGGAGAGAGCAATTTGTTTACATCTTAAATGGCGTACAATTGTTGTGTATGTGTATATATATATATATATATACATATTATATATACTATATAGGCCACATGTGGTTGCCATGGAGACGGCTGTTATATGCATTTATACGAGGAGGAGTAAAGAAAGAGAAAAAAAGCTCCTTTTGTTACTTAGTTCGTTGCCATTTTCATAAATATATCGAATATTATTGTACCTATTGGTTCGATTCACGTGGATAATGTGTGTGAGAGAGCCACAATTGGAGGGGTATTCAACAGTTGGCACGCGTGCAGCATTGAGCCATTTTTATTTTAATATGAATTGCAGACACTAGACGGCGCTATTCATCATAGTTGTAATAGCATTTTGATATAACTATGGTCTGAATTCAAGAAAGAAACTATTTGCCACTTAGAGAGATAACTAGGACTGTGTTAATGAGTAACCTTGAAAAGGGTTTTTTTTTTCTTCTTTGCTATGTTGGTGGAACCCTGTTTAGAGAGTTCAAGTTGAAGTCAAAGTACCCAATTTTTTCTTCAGAAATTTATGTTGAACTTTTTACATAGAAAAGCAACTTTAACATTTAATGCTCTGGTCAAGTATACGCAGACAACCCTTTGCAACTTATTTACTGCATGTTGATTAACGGCGCGGTGATGACAAACTCCGGTAATGACAAACTCCGGTAATGACAAACTCCGGTGATGACAAACTCCGGTAATGACAAACTCCGGTAATGACAAACTCCGGTAATGACAAACTCCGGTAAATGAGAAACTCCGGTAAATGAGAAACTCCGGCAATGACAAACTTTGGTAATCACAAACTCCAAAAAATCAGTAATCACAAACTTAGCAAAAACTGGAGGAGGGACGAATCCTAAATTTTCTCGAATCCGAATCCGAAAAGGTTCTCGAATTCATCCTATATTATTCATTAAGAAGATACAAATAAATGAAATAATATTAAATATTAAATTATTAATAATAAAAAACCAAGTGTGGCACTCAGGGTCAGGCCACAAGGTAATACATTGGTGATCCGGATAACCACCGAAATTGCCAACAATCGCCGGTTTTTTGTTTGTTAGTGAACGCTTCTATTGGACGTCAATGGAACTAATTTAACCAAAGTTTTTAAGTTTTTTTTTAACTTTTTAAAGTTAGGATTCGAAAGATTCGAAAGAAGAAAAAAGCGCGAAGATTCGATTTTTCGAATCTCGAATATTTTTCAAGATTCGCGGGATTCGAATGTCCCCCATCCCTAGACAAGAAGAACTGACTAATCAGTAATCACAAATTCTTTAAATCATAAGACTACCTTCTGTTGGTATTCTTTGTTTAATCTTGTCTCCTTGTCGAAATTTCTCTTCTGCTCTTTTTTTTCCCAACGTTTGTTTGTCCGTTGACTTGCAGTTTTAACCCCAACTTCTCTGAAATTAGAAATGTCCATATTATTACTTCTACTCTATTACCTATTACCCTATTTTTGACGTCGAGCCGAGCAGTGGCGTAGCTAGGCTTGGTTGCGCCCCCGCCGCGTAAAACTTTGCGCCCCCCCACCGGGCTGCCTTAAAACGTTGTGCTCCCTTTAAGTCCCCCTCCACTTAGCCTCATACTGGGGGGGGGGGGAGGTGCTATTTTGATGAACGGCGGATTAGTAGTAACATTCGGAAGGTTAGGTTTAGTAAAAATGAAGCTTGTTGCAGGGGGCCTGGAGGGCGCAGCCCCCCATTTTTTAACGTTATTAAAACAAATTTGGCCATTTTTCCGACCGTTCCTCCCATTGAACAAATTACGGAACAGTCGGAACAATGGACTAATTTGATTTAATAATTCTTAAAAACCAGTGTGGGTCTGCGCCCCCCAGGCCCCCTGCAACAAGCTTCATTTTACTAAACCTAACCTTCCGACTGTTACTACTATTTTTCCGACTATTCGTACCGTTGTTCGGGCCGTTCCGCTGTTCATCAAAATAGTACCCACTAAAAAAATTTCTATGCACAATAAACGAAATGAAATTCGATTTATTCAATTATTTTTGAAAATACATCGACTTTCATTTCGTTTTTTGCGCCCCCAAACCTCCTACCCCTCCCCCCCCCCGCGCCCCGCAGTTGCGGCTCTTGCGGGTCCCTAGCTACGCCACTGGAGCCGAGACAGGCAGTTAGAAATCGGGAAGAACTTCAGTCAGTTCACGCAACTTATAACTGCCTGTCGAGCCGAGATGTTTAATCGTTTTTTTCATTTTTTATTTTTTAAAAAAATGATCACCAGCAACACAAGACACGATTACATCTTGTTTTACTTTTTAGACCCCTTTTTTTCTATAAAAGCGAGTATTTTCTTGTTTCTGGCTTTTTTTTTAGTTTAATTACATTAAAATTTATACTAGCATTAGCCCAGTGATATTTTCATTGAGCATGCGCATTGCCGTCTATCGTTTTATATAGGAAAGTGGAAACTACGGTGCCCCTTATAGGACATGGGAAAAAATAAATTGAAAGAATGCTGCTCCAATACGTTGAGATAGTATCTGAATATATTGACTTAGTATCTCAATATTTTGACTTTAGGTTAGGTTTGGTTTGGTTAGGTAACTATACCTAACCAAACCTAAGTCGATATTGATAGTATGTCAATATATTGAGACCTGCGCGCAAAAAAGCCAAATTAATTTTATTTTATTAATTTTAATTTAACTTTGTTAATTTTTGGCGACTTCCTAGGGCCCCTATAGTGAATGTCTCATCGGCTGTTTCCATTGGTGATCAATAGATGGCGCTGCTAACGCAAATCTGCAATCACTTTATTATATAAAACGTTAGACGGCAATGCGCATGCTCAATGAAAATACCACTGGGCTAATGCTAGTAAATTAATATCATCTTTGAATTCTGATTTTTTTTTATTTTGATTGTTTTGTTTTATTTGACCACCTTTTATGAGCTGACTCAGCGTGCAAACTTTTCTTTACTCTGGCTGCTGTTTTCTGACTTGACATAGAATTCCGATAGCCAATTCCGACCAAATGTGCGGACGAAACTCGTTTCCGTTCGTAATACCTTGTGCACACACGAGTTAAATGAATTCAAATTAAATGTGTTTAGGTGAATTATACGGAATCCAGTTAAGGACATGAACCCAAATAAAAATTGACTTTAATTATTATTTTAAATTGAAATTACTAAATCAATATTTTGTCAATAGTTTATATATTTATATTTAAGTATTAACTCAATATTTTCAGATTATTAACTGAATATTCCACATATTGTTTGTTTACCCTTCACAGGGCTCCGTAGAATAAATTATTTAAATGTGTTCTACGGTATAATACCTAGTACACATCTGATAATTTAAATGCATTTAAATAATAAACGTGTTCTACAGAGCCCTGTGAAGGGCAAACAAACAATATGTCGAATTCAATTTATTCAGTTAATAATCTGAAAATATTGAGTTAATTTACTTAAATATAATATATAAACTATTGACATTAAAATATCGATTTAGTATTTCAATTTAAAATATTAATAATAAAAGTCAATTTTTATTTGGTTCATGTCCTTAACTGGCTTCCGTATAATTCACCTAAACACATTTAATTTGAATTCATTTAACTCGTGTGTGTCTACAAGGTATAAGGGTTCCAATTCGGACTGTTCCCTTTCATTCCGGTCTTACTGTTAAGTGTGCAGCAAGCTTTTAGTCACCTTCTTATTAGCTGATTAAAGCGTTATTCTGGGTGGCAACACGGAAAATACTTTTAACAATTTTTTTTAAAACAAAAACGGATAACACGAAATATATATTTTATATATATGAAACTCTGTCTGTCTGTGTGTAATGCTGTACAAACAAGGACAAAAACGTTTAAGCACGTTGGAATTTATTTAAATTTATAAATGAAGCGGTTTTTTCTCATGGTCAACACTTTTATGTTGCGCTTTCCCCATCCAAGAACCCAAACAATAGTAAGGTGCTTAAACGAACGGCTTGTAAGCCGTTCGCGACGTGTTCATCAAAATTTTTTTCATAACGAACCCTCCGCGATCTATAGGGAACAGACGAACCGATGCCGAACAACCGGCGGTATCGTTTCAGACGAACACGCCACGATGCCGTCCCAGCTACTGACGCGAAATCCTTTGTGTTTGTCGGAAAAACCGACAGTTGGCGAATCGGCGCGAACAGTTTACAAGCCGTTCGTTCGTCGCTCTCGACACCGTTCCAACTTGGTTCGACACAGGTTCACAAGCAGTTGGCGAGCCGTTCGGCGCGCAAGTGTATAGCCACCTTTATGGTTAAAAAAAATTTAGTAGCTAAATTAAACAAGAATTTTGTTCTCGTCATGTATGATGGGTTACGGGTTTTTTTTCTGTATGTGGGATCCTGGCTATAGTTTAAAATTAAAAAAAGTCTGCATTTGAACTTGTTGAAAAATTATATGGCTTATGTTTTTTTTTCTTCTTCCTGATTAAATATTAGCTTTTTCTTTGTTGTTTGTTTCTTTTCTTCTCCTCGGGATACGAAATCTCAATCTCGGAAACAAAAAGAATATTGTCATTTTAAAAATTAATAACCCATTCTATATGCATATTTATGTTTTTTAAATTAGAATTTTTGTTGCTTCCAATTGTGTATTTTATTTCTCTCTCGCTCTCTTTTTCGTTTGTTTTTTATTTCAGGATATAAAAATGAATTAATAATAAAACAATTTCTTCTTTTTTATATTTTTCGTTTTTTTTTTTGTAGGATAAGACGCTGTTGCGGTGCAGGGCAGCGCGCAGGTAGCGAACCGGACAATGAAAGAAGGTTCCGAGGGTGAACCTTTGCAGCCACTGTCCCTTTCGAAGAAGGAAGCGGGTAACAATGCAAACAATCAAACGTCATCGCCCGTCCTCGTTCCTCCGAGTTTGGCTTCGACCCCGCCTTACCTGACGTCAGCCACAAGAGCTCAGGTGGTCGGAGCGACCCTGGCCGTAATCGGAGCCGAAGTAGCAGCGGCTGCAGTTGCTGCGGCTGCAGCTGCTGCTGCTGCACACTCTCCGAATTCAAAGGTGGACAATAATGGAAACGGAGGAGGGAAACTGGCGCGCGGAGTTGTGGTTCCAAAAGATACGGGTCCTCCGAATTCCGCTCGAGATAAGATCTTCGTATGCAGCGTATGTAACCGGTGTTTCGGCTACAAACACGTGCTGCAGAATCACGAACGGACTCACACGGGCGAGAAACCGTTCGAGTGTAAGGAGTGCCATAAACGGTTCACGAGAGATCACCATCTGAAGACGCACATGAGGCTACATACGGGCGAGAAACCGTACCATTGTACGCATTGTGAGAGGCAGTTCGTACAAGTTGCTAATCTGAGGCGACATCTGAGGGTTCACACCGGAGAGAGGCCGTACGCTTGCGAGCTTTGCACGTCGAGGTTCTCGGATAGCAACCAGCTTAAGGCGCACATGCTCATTCATAAGGGAGAGAAACCATTCGAGTGTAAGCAGTGCCTGGGACGGTTCCGTCGACGGCATCACCTCATGCACCACAAGTGTCCAAACGAAGAAAGTAACTTAGGAAAGCCGAGACGCGGGCGAAGACCGAAAACGGCCGACGATCTCGAAAGGGATTCGCCCGAACAGTTACCGACGATGGTGCCGGTCGATCGACCTAAAAGAGAGCGGAAACCTCGCGAGACGCGACGTATCATCAAAGTGAGCATGCCGCCCATAATGACGTTGGGTGAAGGAAGTCGTTACGCGATGGCTTCACCGTTTGCAGCCCGTCCACCACCACCTATTTCTCCACCGGAACAAACGGAACCGGAAGATCTATCGATGCACGGCACCGATAACGGAGATCGATCGCGAATGGCACAACAGCCTCCAAGGCCTTCTTCGGTGCCCATTTCGTTAGTCGGTGGATGTGTTGTGCAACAACCGTTGGCTCTGAGAGCGAAAACGCCGCCGGGACGAGGAGGAAACCACGACGATCGAGACGGTCATCGGCTCAGGTCAAGACTCATGATGACTACCGTCGAAGGTCATGACGATGGTGGATCCGAATCGGAAGCTATGGTCGAAGAAGAGGAAGAAGACGAAGAGGAAGAGGACGATGAAGAGGACCACATGATTACGGCACGGCATCGAATGAGGGGAATCCGCGGGCCGATGGACGAAGATGACGACATAGAAGAGGACATGGACGAAGACGAAGAACTTATGAGCGAAGGGATTATCGAAGGAGAAGACGATTTAGGAGAGGACCTTGGTGATGAGTTAAGCGGACCGGGACGCTTGATCGAGTCGGGATCGGAAGCGGAGAACGGAGGTAAATCTCTGTCTCCGCACCCAGTCAAATCCAGATCCCGACAGCAGCATCCACATCATCCTCACCCTCATTACCCTCCTCCTTCTCATCATCATCATCTCCACCACCACCCCTTACTACAACATCGCCATCACATACAACACCACCCTTCCTTACAACAACAACAACAACATCGACATCATCATCCTCATCATCCACCACCTCCAGGTGTTTCCTTGTCTTTGACACCTCAACCGAGATCAGTTGTGGTTTCGTCGACCGGCGCTGTTGTTATACCTCAGGGTCCGAATTCTACGAGCCCGATTAGTTCGGTGTCACTACAATCGGTGACTACGAAGATGGCAGTCAGTTTAAGAGATGAATTGAATGGAGATGACCACCACTCTTAAGAGATAGAGAGAAAGGAAGGTGGTGGGACGGTTGAAGTGACCACTTTGGACCGTTAATGGACAATGGTGGAGCTTTCCGGTTTTTTTGTTGTTATGAAACGAAGTAAAAAAGGAGGGGTGAGTGTGTGTGTGTCCACACGGTCCTGTTACGGCTCGTGAGGCAAGTGTATATGTGTGCCGTATATGTTTGCGATGTTTCTCAGCGAAAAAAAAAAAAGAAAGAAATCTACGGAAGCGGAAGAAGGAGGTGTCGAAGGTAAGAGAAGACGAAATATGTTGACAGGTAAAACAATGAAGAAAAAAAAAACACATTCAGGGATATAATTTTATTATTATTATTATAATTATTGTTTTTTATTTTTTTAATTCCTTCAGATTTTTATCTTTCTTACAAACCACGCCTTTTTTTTCTTGAGAAACTCCGCCCCTTTTCTCGTAAGTGACGCCCCACTTTTTCTCTTTTGCGAGAATCATGCCCACTTTCATGAAAACCAGTTCCTTTTTTTTCATTTAACTGTGTCCAATTCCTTTCTTGGTACCCATAGTTCCAGTTATGCATAACGGGGCTTATGTTTAAGCCACGCCCCTTTTTCTACGAATCAAGCCCCTCCTCTTCTTTTTTTTCTGAGTGACGCCCTTTTTCCTGTGAACCATTCCCACTTTCTTAAAAAAACCAGTTCCTATTTTAACAGTTGTTCAGGTTGTTTGAAGGACACAGTTATTTCTTGGCGCGCGCCGGTGTTCTAGTTTAATATGCCAGGCGCGATTGGAAACTGTATTGCCCTTTTCTCTGGGAGTGTCGCTCATTTTCGTGCAAACCATTCCCAAGGTGTCTTGTAAACCAATGTACCTCTTAACTGTCTTAATACGCAGTCTTTTTCTCAATTGACAATGCCCTTTTTTTTGACACCACAGTTCTATGGCTCATTTTGAAGCCACGCCCCTTTCATGTACATCACTTCTTTTTTCTCCAGCATATGGCACCCTTTTCCTCCGAGAAAAGATGCTCACTTTCTTGAATGGTAGTTCTGTTTATAATTATGTCTGCCCAGTTCTTTGAAGGACTTAAATCTTTCTTTATAGCCACGCCCTCTTGCTTCACACAGCCGTTTAAGGGACTGTAAAACCACGCCCTCTTGCTTGACAATTGCCGGTTCATGGATTGTGAAACCACGCCCTCTTGCTTGACAATTGCAGTTTTGGGGGTTATAAAACCACGCCCCTTTTGTGGTTAACCACGCCCAAGGAAAATTTATATGTGGACTACTTTGAAGGTCCGCAACTCTTAAGCAACAACGCCCATTCTTTTTGAACTAAAACCCGTTTCTCTTAAGCTATGGCCCCTTTTAGCCACGCCTCTTCTTTATAACCACGCCTTGTTCCATTGTTCGTTTTAATACACTCCTTGTGTAAACTACAGACCGTTTCTCTTAATATGACGCCCCCATTTTTTAAAAACTACAGTTCTCGTTATGCATATCTGGCTCTTTTATGAAGCCACGCCTCTTTCTGACTAACCAATGAATCGCAAACTTAACAAAACCCAGCATCTGAAATTATGTATACCATGCCCAACTTTGTGAAGGTGCTGTGCACACAACCCCCTCCGCAAATCCCCAAACCGTGTTCATTATTAACCAAATCCCTGGTTTTCTTTTAAACTACGCCCTCTTTTGTTAAACCACGCCCACAAATACCCTCTCTTGTTTTTCCTATTAAAAAACATACTGATTTGTGTTCATATATTATATAGATTATTATTATTATAATTTTTTTTTTGGTATTTTTTTAATATTTTTAAAAGAGAAAAAAAAAATTAGATTTTAAAATGAGAAGAATTAAAATTAACTTTGAGTCTCGCGTAAAAAAAAATTTTAATTAACCAATTAGACATAACTACCTCTCTTCTGTCTTATCCATTTATCTTAATCCTCTTTTAATTTGTGTGAACTCATGGGTTTTGAGTTTTATTTACTTGGATTTTCTTGTATTATATTTAGGAACGGTTTTTTCCTAACCCTTTTTTTTTTCTCTCTCTCCCTTTTGTTGAAACCGAATAGAAGATGCTCAAAATAAAATCTTCGTGACCCTTGACCATTTCAGATATAACCCTTTTTTTCCTTCCTTCCTTTTACCCCTTTATAAATCCTCTCTTACAGGTCTGCAATTCTGAATGGATTTCTTGTTTCGAATATTGGTTTTAATTGTTATTAGTACAGGCAATTTGAAATCGGGACGAACAGAAGTTGGCTCCGCCTCTTTTTATGACGTCCGGCAACTTCTAATTGGTTTGTTGTGTGGTTTGACGTTGAAAAGGGGCGGAGCATGTGACGTCAGACTACATAACAAACCAATTAGAAGTTGCCGGTCGTCATAAAAAGAGTCGGAGAAAACTTCTGTTTGTCCCGATTTCTAATTGCCTGTTTTTTAAGTTATCGAAAAAAGAAGTCAGATTGATTTTTAATTGACCTTTTAAAAAAAAGGGGTTGTTTGTGGAGGGGTTAAGATTAAACTTAACTGAGAGTTGAGTTAAAAGTGTTTACGGACGGACGTTGACGGTGTTATTCCGTAACGATCCGTAAGCATGTTAAAGGAGGGAGGCGGGGTTCCTTTTGTTCTTTAAGAAAAGAACCTTTTAAAAAAAAAGGGCCCTTTGTATAGTAAACTTGTTCGTGTCTTTTGAGTTTTGTTTTTATTTTCTGTGTGGAGGAAGAAGGTCTTAAAAATTTAAAGTAATGTTTAGAAGTGGGGGAGGGGGTGGGGAGGTCAAAGGGCAAACGTTTTATCTCTTCTTTTTTTTTTCTTCAAAACTCATGTAATTTTTTTTTTTTACCTCTTTTAATTTTTCTTTGTTTTGACATTTTTGTTCCTATTTTTTTTTAAGTTGTAAACAAGTGTTTCTAATACTTGTGTATACAGAAAAAAAAAACCAAACAAAATCAACAATTTTTACGTTTAATTTCAGTCATTTGATGATTTTTTTTAATATTTATTTTAATCTTTTTTTTTTGTTAATATTCTGCACCAATTTTTTTTTCTTCTTCTCGATATTTTCGGTCAAAGACACACATTCATGTTGGGATGACAAAAAAAATCGTTTAATTTTGAGGAAAATTATCGATTTTGTGATGAATTGTCGTTTTTCTTAATCAAAATTTTGGAAAGTTACAATTTTTTCCAGCAAATTTGCAAAAACAAAATTTAATTTTCTTTAAAACAATTTAATTTCTAAAGCCCCCCCCCCCCCCCCATATCACACTAGCAACTTTCGGTGTAACTTTTATGCAATAAAATTTGCAATTTGACTTGCAACTTTGTTGTTTATTGCGTAATATGACATGCAACTTGATGAAACTTTTCTTTTTCAACTAGTGTTGAGACTCAGTCTCTCATTAAGTTACACATGTTCAACTTATGAGAAACTTTTTATATGAAACCTTTCTGATCAAACAACCAATCAGGCTGTATGCAGTAAATGACATCAAATCTTTGAATGAATTTCCGATTAATGGAACTTCCTGTTAGCTGATCATAATTAAATGGTGTCCACAATGTGGACAAACAAAAGAAGTTTTGAAAACTTGATTGAAACTAGGTTGTAAAACTAGTTTCATGTGTGTGATATAGAAGTTGATTACAAAGTTCTAGTTGCAAGTCAAATCGCAAGTTGCAAGTTGCATTGCATCAAAAGTTGCATTGCATCAAAAGTTGCATTGCATCAAAAGTTGCATTGCATCAAAAGTTGCATTGCATCAAAAGTTGCATTGCATCAAAAGTTGCTAGTGTGTGATATATTGGGTCTTAAAAAAAATTTAAAATGTATTTTATATTATCTTCAGATATGTAATTTTTTTATTTCTTCTTCCAAATTTAGTAGTTTTTTATGCCAACAGGTGGCGCAATGTTTCATATTCTCAAATGGATTGTAAAAAAAAAAGACTCAAATAAGGAGAATGACTGATGTGCTATTAAAAATCAACACCTTTATACCTAGTACACACGTGATAATTAAAATGCATTTAAATAATAAACGTGTTCTACAGAGCCCCATGAAGGACAAACAAACAATATGTCGTTGAATTCATTTTAATTCAGTTAATAATCTGAAAATATTGAGTTAATTTACTTAAATATAATATAGAAACTATTGTCACTAAAATATTGATTTAGTATTTCAATTTAAAATATTAATAATAAAAGTCAATTTTTATTTGGTTTATGTGTCCTTAACTGGATTCCGTATAATTCACTTAAACACATTTAATTTGAATTCATTTAACTGTGTGTGTACAAGGTATAAGGGGTGGCTGCCACAAATACTTTGGACCATGGCCTTTTGTGTACCTTTTGTTAGAGCTCTCTGATTGGTGGCAATTCTGCATGAATGTGTGTCCAGACCAGAAAATAAAAGGGAAAACTTATTGTTTTTTAATTCAGGGATTATTATTTCGCACACCAGGGTTAATTATACCGTTGAAATCAAAAATAAAGAAAAGAAAGGCAAAAAGTAAGGAGTGAGAGATAGGACAAAACTTTTTTTTTAAAAAAAAAAAGTGTGAATAAACTAAACGAGATAAAATCAAGTAAAAGATAAATATCAAGTATAATATGTATTGAAATGTGTATTAATGGATAACCAATCAATGGATTATATATATATATATATATATATATATATATATATATATTATATATAAATATATATTTAGAGTCAAGTAGTAGACAACACCTATAAGACGTGAGACAAGATAATGGTGGTTCACAAATATGACCTCTTTATACCTCGTTTTAACTACAAGAATTAACTGCAGTTAACTTATAACCAGGGTTATTGTTAACTACAAACAAGCTAGAAGTGTGTGGTTTCCACTTAAGTAGGATTAAATGACTTTGAGTCACTTCCTGTTAAAAGAGTTGTTGCATTTTGTGAAATTTTCTGTCTTCAATTCAAAGTCAAAAACATTTGAGTGCTAATCACTATAGCCGCCATGTTGTTTGTAGGCCAAATTTGGTTTGAAAACACAGGAAGTGACATATTTAACCATTCATTAATGTAGTTAATTATACATTGGTGTCAATGCAGTTAAGTTAACTCTATTGTTTAGAAATTTAACCATGGTGATTGTCATCACCACATGTGTTTACACTGGTTAACTTTCTCTTTTTTAACTGCTGTTGATTTTTGTAGTTGGAAATGAGGTGTTATTATGGTTTATTTCTCACTTGTGTGCTTTCTTTGTGTTTTTTTTTTGTTGTTTTGTTTGTTTAATAAGTATATAGATAATATTAATTACTTTTTTTTTAATTAAGGGGGTGCAGATTGTATTGAAATGATAATGATTCATTCCTATTTTAACCTTATTTTCATTTCTTTTTAACCCTCTTTCGCGTGTTTAATTGTCTTAAGATTCAGGGTTTCAAATACCGGGGATACTAGCCTCTCTACCTCAGTTTAGAATGGTGGGACCCAACTTTGTTTGTGGTTTTGTTTAGGTCACTTGTTTTAATTTGCCGCCAATTTATTATTAACCTTGGTGGCGGCGAATTGAAACAGTGACCTAAACAAAACTGGTGACAAATCGGGACTAAACCATTTAGAACATACTGTATATCGGGTATACTCCACAAGTTCTGGGTATACCCCAACTACCTCCTGTTTTCGTATTTATATGGTGTCTACAGATTGGATTTGGCGTTTTAAGGACGCCTGGTGTCATTTCTAAGAATTAGTTTTTGTACAGTGGTGCCATCTTGTGGAGTTTAATATTGCTGTATAGTCTGTAGACACCTTTAAAGTATAGGGTTTTCAAAAATCTAGTTCAGTATTGGTCAATTGATTAAAAGTTAACAACCATTTTTTTGTTTTCAGACACAGAATGGTTCCATTTTGGGTTTTCTAGAAAGAAAAATTGGCAGTCATTTTGGTTTTTCAAAAACAAAATGGCCACCATTTTTTTTTAGAAAGAAAATGGCCACGTATTTGATTATCAAACACAAAATGATCATCAATTTTGTTTTTCAGAAACGAAATGACCGCCATTTTTGTTTTACAGAAACGAAATGACCGCCATTTTTGGTTTACAGAAACGAAATGACCGCCATTTTTGGTTTACAGAAACGAAATGACCGCCATTTTTGGTTTACAGAAACGAAATGACCGCCATTTTTGGTTTACAGAAACGAAATGACTGCCATTTTTTGGTTTACAGAAACGAAATGATCGCCATTTTTGGTTTACAGAAACGAAATGACCGCCATTTTTGGTTTTTCAGAAACGAAATGACCGCCATTTTTGTTTTTCAGAAACGAAATGACCGCCATTTTTGTTTTTCAGAAACGAAATGACCGCCATTTTTGTTTTTCAGAAACGAAATGACCGCCATTTTTGTTTTTCAGAAACGAAATGACCGCCATTTTTGTTTTTCGGATACAAAATGGCTACAGTTGTTTGTTTGGATACAAAATGGCTGTCATTTTGATTTATCAGAAACAAAATGGCCACCATCGGGCTAGAAAGTGACCACTAGAGCCCTAGCCTCTATGACAAGTAAATTTGCATGGTTGTTATCATTTAACTCCTGTTTGTAAACCGGAAGTCACTTACTACCTCCAACTTAACAGTATTCAAACATCAATCATCTCCAAACTCATTTACAAAACGCGTGGTTTTTTTTGTCTCTTCTTTTGTTAGTTTTAAGTGGGAAATTTTTATTTAATAAGTTTGTTCTGTTTATTTGTTCTTAAAACCACAACCGACAAACCTACCTCATTTTTTAAGTTTTAATTTTATATTTGAAAAAATTACAAAAAAAAAACCTCTTAAATTACACGTATTTTTTACCTCTTAATTTCACATCATTATATTGTTAGTGTTTTTCAATGTATACAGGGGGACTCTTTGATGTTGGGGGATGGGTTGGAGGGTAGAAGAAGGAAGGAGGGAGGGTGGGTGTAAAAAAGGGGGGTGCCGTAAATAAACACATAATAACCACATGGTTACTTTTAATCATTTCCTTCCTGCCATTGGCTCGTTTCCTTCACCTTACTAAATCGTAAAAACACGTATAGGAATTGAGAAAAGGAAGGCGTTTGATAAGAGTAGAGAAGAAGATGTCATGAATTTCTTAAGGATGATGATAGCAGTAGTGTTCCTCTTGAGAGTTAACTCTCATGCTTATGAGATGTAATTGGAGAGAGTTACTTCATAATTTTCTAATCTTTCAAAGGTTGATATGAGTGAGAGTTAACGCTTTCTTAAGAATAGTTTGGGTCCATCTTGAGAGTTAACTCTTTCTTAAGAATAGTTTGGGTCCATCTTGAGAGTTAACTCTTTCTTAAGAATAGTATGTGGCCATCTTGAGAGTTAAATCTTTCTTAAGAATAGTATGTGTGTCCATCTTGAGAGTTAACTCTTTCTTAAGAATAGTATGTGTCCATCTTGAGAGTTAAATCTTTCTTAAGAATAGTATGTGTGTCCATCTTGAGAGTTAACTCTTTCTTAAGAATAGTATGTGTCCATCTTGAGAGTTAAATCTTTCTTAAGAATAGTATGTGTGTCCATCTTGAGAGTTAACTCTTTCTTAAGAATAGTATGTGTCCATCTTGAGAGTTAAATCTTTCTTAAGAATAGTATGTGTCCATCTTGAGAGTTAAATCTTTCTTAAGAATAGTATGTGTGTCCATCTTGAGAGTTAACTCTTTCTTAAGAATAGTATGTGTCCATCTTGAGAGTTAAATCTTTCTTAAGAATAGTATGTGTGTCCATCTTGAGAGTTAACTCTTTCTTAAGAATAGTATGTGTCCATCTTGAGAGTTAAATCTTTCTTAAGAATAGTATGTGTGTCCATCTTGAGAGTTAACTCTTTCTTAAGAATAGTATGTGTCCATCTTGAGAGTTAAATCTTTCTTAAGAATAGTATGTGTGTCCATCTTGAGAGTTAACTCTTTCTTAAGAATAGTATGTGTCCATCTTGAGAGTTAACTCTTTCTTAAGAATAGTATGTGTGTCCATCTTGAGAGTTAACTCTTTCTTAAGAATAGTATGTGTCCATCTTGAGAGTTAACTCTTTCTTAAGAATAGTATGTGTCCATCTTGAGAGTTAAATCTTTCTTAAGAATAGTATGTGTGTCCATCTTGAGAGTTAACTCTTTCTTAAGAATAGTATGTGTCCATCTTGAGAGTTAACTCTTTCTTAAGAATAGTATGTGTCCATCTTGAGAGTTAACTCTTTCTTAAGAATAGTATGTGTCCATCTTGAGAGTTAAATCTTTCTTAAGAATAGTATGTGTGTCCATCTTGAGAGTTAACTCTTTCTTAAGAATAGTATGTGTCCATCTTGAGAGTTAACTCTTTCTTAAGAATAGTATGTGTCCATCTTGAGAGTTAACTCTTTCTTAAGAATAGTATGTGTCCATCTTGAGAGTTAAGGCTCACGCTTATGAGATGTAATTGGAGAGTTTACCTCATATTTTTTCTTCTTCAATTTTCAAAGATAAGTGTGAGAGTTAACTCTTAAAAAGCTCCATATAAGCTGTCAGAGAAATATATTGACAATTAAGAGTCTTAAGTTGTATGAACTTGTTACATTACTAGAGATAAGCCTATCATTTTACTGTAAGTTTTATACTTAAGATTTAACTATTAACCAGTCAAAGATAGATTTGAGTTAACTGTCAAGTTATTTGAGATCCCAAAAAAAAAAAAGATGACCAGGTTAACTCTCAGAAGAAAAACTCATCATTACCACAAAAACACATACAAAAAAAAACCTAAGAACCGCCCAAATATTATTTTTCTTACTAAAAAAAAAACCAAAGTTAGAATTAGGGGCAAAAAAATGCTTAATATTTCGCTCAATGAAAAATGTTTTCCACACAAAAAAAACTTGCAAACCAAAAAAAAAAGCAAATTCATTTCATCATTTGAATATATAGTTAGCCAAATATTTAGTTCATCCTTAGACCACTAGGTCCATTATACACTTCAGAACTGGCAACGGGTGGTGAAAAGTACAACAGCGCCTTCTGGTGACTTTGTGGTCAACTAAGAATTAAGCCTAAAGTATGAATCCAACATCCAATTTTGTCTTAAATAAAGGCTAGGATTTTGATGCAAATATATAGCAAACGTTTCTCAATCTGTGGCCCAAGTGCCAATTGTTGTGATTATCATCATTGCTTTTTTTTTCTAATCAAAAAAAGGTTCGTTAGAGGCTAAAATCCTGGTTACTATCAGTTGTCAACTAAGAGTTCTAGCCTCTAACAAATGTTTTTTTTTATTAGAAAGTTGCCCTAATGATGATGATGCATTGATTACAGTTGATATGTGGGCCACAGATTAAGAAACGTTTGCTTGATATTGCATAAAAATTCCGAGGCCTAGTCTTAAATGTTAGTAAATATTTTTCCCGCTATGTTGGCGCTGCTGTTGTCACCACTTTCTCCGAACGGATGGAATTATCCGAGTTGCCAGTTCCTGAGGTGTTGTAATCGTAATGTACTTTTCTCTCTCTCTTCTCTCTCTCTCTCCCTCATAGTACATGAATATATTAATGAAGCTATCAATTTATTTTTGTATTTAATGACGTCACTTAATCTCCGTCATTTCAAATTCTACGTAAACCTCCATTGTGTATAGTTTTAACATCGTGTGACGATCAAAACAACAAATCGATGACGTTTCTAAATATATAAGCTATATATACACACAAATATACATATACTGTATATCTTGATCACTTCCTTGGCCTTTTTTATTAAAAAAACAAAATAATTGTTAGGGAAAGAGACAGAGACAAACAAAAATCGAAGATGGTGGTGGCAATTTGCACATCTTTATAATGCTTCACCACCAGACGGCGCTCGACATTAGTGGTACAAAAGTGACAGAAGTATGAAATTGTAGTAGCATCTGGCGACTTGGAGCCTCCCGACTTCAGGCCCAATTCACACTAGGCTGTTTTATAAGCCGCTGGTTACTACTGGGCTATTAGCAGCAACAGCAGCAAGCGGCGACTGCCTTGGGTTCAAACTTGTCCAGCCACTGCTGGTATTAGCAGTGCAAGCCATCCAATCACTGTTTTGCAAAAACGCCCAAGCAGTGGATTTTCAACTACCCACTAGTGCCACTACTAGCTGGTAGCACACTGGTAGCAGCAGGGAGTCACATGACCAGCTGGTAGTTGCTAAAGTTGGACATGTTCAACTTCACCAGCCACTGTTAAAATCGCTAGCATGCTGGAGAAAGCAGCTGCTCGTAGCAGTTCGCACTATGCTGCTAGAGGGCTACAACCAGCCAGCAGAAACCAGCAGCTGGTAAACCAGCCTAGTGTGAATGCGCCGTTCGAGTCATCTTTATGCTGATAGCGTTTAGGTTAGGTTGTTTGGTTACACAATAGATGGCGCTGCAAAGTGTATGCTTCCGACTCCAAACCGCCCAATGCTAGTTGAAATTGTGTTATTCTTTTCTGATTGGAAAGAATGACAATTAATACCTTTGTGCAAAATGTATTGGATTTATCAATAAAAGTGAACCCTGATTGATTAATAATAATGTGTTGCAGGGGAGACTGTCTCATTGGGGCTTCATGACCCAATTAGATGCTTGGACCCTCTGACCCCTGTTGCATTGGAAAAGATTTTTTTGTTTAATTGAAAGAAACCATTTGTGGGAGGGAATCATTATGCTTGAGTTTCTTTCTTTCAAGGAATACTCTCCAAGTCATATTTGATATTAACTAGTGTTTCTCCAAAAGTATAAAAAAAGTGTCAAAGGATGATGACAGACTCTCAAAACTTGTTTGCAAGAATCGAATTAAATCAACTTTGCATTTTTTTTTATGCATTTAATGTATTCTTTTCTTCTTCAAAATGACTTCCCCCATATTTCAAACAGGGTTGCTGAAAATACAATTACATTGCATATCAGGTATACCATTGAAATCATCATCTTTATTCTCATCCCTTATCTCTCAAGAGATATAATAATATAAATATCAGGTCCAAAAAGTATCAAATTTTGGACTATAATCAATAACAACCATCAACAGACAATTTTACAGCCAATTGAGGTTTTTATTTGCATTTATCTTCATCTATGATTGCAGCAGCAGCGCTCCTGGTGGCCACGAATCCTGTGGAAGTTTTTTTTTCTGGGTTTCAGTTCTTAAACTTGCATTTTTTCTTGCAGCTAAATAATTGAATGACCATCTTACTTTTCTAGCACAGTGGTCTTCAATGTATGGTGCGTGTATATGCACCCTTGCGGTTGTGCAAGATGGTCACGACAGGGGGTGCGCGAGATTTGCAATTAATTGATAGTTATTCAATTTTATTGATAATTGTGCTTTAGAATCTTGTCTGCACCAGAGTGCGCTATAAACAGGGAAAATGGTAGCTGTCGGATAACCGGACAGGAAAATGGTGGCTGTCAAGTAACCGGTTTATTCATTCCGGGTGGGGGGGGGGGGGTGCGTGCCCGCTTTGATAGTACAGTAAGTACGGGTGCAAGACGAAAAAAGTTTGGAGACCACTGTTGTAGAAATTCATTTGACTATATAGCTTCCAGTACAAAGCTTGACTTCACTTATACTATACAATTGACCACTGGCGCCTTACAGTGGCTAAAAATGAAAACATACTTAAATAGCAACATGTTAACAAGTATAAAGCTCTAGTTATGTTGATATAACTAATGTAGTGTGTACGGGCAATATGGAATAATGACGTAGTTGTCTGTGTTGCTGAAAATGAAGGACATGCATGTTGGGGCATATACGGAATATATCTTTGGACAGCGACATCTAGTGTAACCGCGTACAGTATTTGGCAGCAAGCATTGCCATTGTGGTACGCGGTGTCGGCTGTGACGTCACTGTATTGTATGTGCTGCATTAGTCGTATCGACATAACTAGGGCTTAATCTGTATACCCCATTTGTGTCATGAAGAAAACAAGGCATACTAATAAATTCAATATTGTGAAGTAAGCATACTGAGAAATACCACCTTATATCCCACATTACACACCACTGAATTTAGCTAACTATCTAGCAGAAGCTGCTGAGGTAATTCTGTTTGTGGCCACCAGAGGGTATAAGCCTATCGTGTGAACGTTTTGTTCAATCTCCAATGAAGAAATATGATCCTGTAAAGAGACCTTCCTAAGTTCCTAGAGCTCAACAAAACCTACTGAAATTATTGATGGCTTATAGAACTTTTTTCTTCCAAAAAGGTGTCATTTTCAGAAGGTTCCGCTTTCACAGTAGTAGAACGCGGATTATCGGAACTATTGTCGGATACGACTAATTTTGATAATCATATAGGCTTAATCAAACTCATAATTAAAAAAAAGTGGAGAAAACTAAGAAAAAATCGATTGCAAACAAATTTTTTATTTCCATAAGTAGTATTTCCATAAGAATAAGTAAAAAAAAAATTGGTTCCGATAACCGGACGGTTCCGATAACCCGACGGTTTCGATAACCCGACGGTTCCGATAACCCGACGGTTCCGATAACCCGACGGTTTCGATAACCCGACGGTTTCGATAACCCGACGGTTTCCGGTAACCCCGACGGTTCCGATAACCCCGACGGTTCAGATAATCTATGCTCTATACTGTAATGTTAAAAACATTATTTCAGAACCTTCTGAAATGAAAAACCAACGATCTATAAAGAATAGATTGGCAGTTAAGGCGCCGTTTTGAGGCGAATTGAACACTACGGCGGCCATGACAGTAAAAGGCAAAAAGCTCTTAATTGCCTATGTGCTGCTCATAGCAAACTCCTATATTCTTATTTTTTTTTTCAGAAAAGGAACTGCACATTTAATGTATTTGTTCATTATTTATGTAACCTTCTCATAAAATTATACTGAATACAATACAATAAAATTTAATTATTTATTTCACACAATTAAATACCAAAATACACATATTTAACATAATAAAATACGTACATAAACGTGATTTATTCAATGGCCTTTGAAAATAATTAATTTGGTTAGCTGTTAGTTAGCTGTTGCTGTTAAGTCATTCGCTTTTTCACTGTTGGCAGGTAGTACCCCCACCTACCCTCGATTACCCCTCACCTGCCCAAAAATATCGCGACCTGCCCAGAAATAACAAAATTCTGCTCTATACAAAAAATTTCAAAATTTTTTTAAAATTCCGGAAATGTTTTTTTTTTCCGGGCAGGTAACGGTTAAGTTTAGTAGGTAGTACCCCCATCTACCCTTGATTACCCTCACCTGCCCAAAAATATCGCGACCTGCCCAGAAATAACGAAATTCTGCCTTTTCTGCCCGTCCTGTGCCATGACCCCTAATGTATTTGACTGCTGATCACGGTCCTTTCTGCCTATAACTGTCATTGCGGTGCGTAGCTGCAGTAGCCTCAGTTTGGGGGCGCTGATGTCTATGAAATTGCCAATCTATTCTTTATAGATCGTTGTGAAAAACTCTAAAAATGGGTCACACATGCTGCAGTGTGACCATAACCAAATGTAGTAAGGCATAGGGATATGTCTCTGTTCTTAATGACTGGCCGACAACCACACACACACACATGTTGTTCTTTCAATTTTGCTTATTTGTTGTATCATCCTCTCACTAGATGGCGTGTTGTTGAGCTCTAGGAAAAGGGGGTGGGCTTTTAAAGAATTAAGGAACCACATCCCCCCTCCCACATCTCATTCCACAACTTCATAAAACTCCATCACTTATGGACCCACAAATTATAACTGCCACCTTTCTCGTAGCCATCAATCTTATATGACGTCATCTATACCCAAATTTTTCTCTTTATCAGATAACAAAAAGGACATCAACATCTTGATTATTTTTTATGATCTAAATATATAATATTGAGGCATTTTTTTTAATATTTTGTTTTCTAAAAGTGCATCGATCGCGTCACAGCTATCTATATTATTATATAAAGATACAAAATATATATATATATAACTATCTATTCTGCCGTATTATTCGTAAAACCTTTTAAGCTTGACCTAAGATTTTTTAAAACCCTTTGGGGCCCTTTTCTAACATGGCCATTCAGATGTTAGAGGAGTGGCCCTTTCTTTAAATGTCTTTTCTTTTTTTGTTCTTCTCTCAATTAATCTGATTGCACTCTTGCTTTTTACTGTTTGCATCCGATTTCTTCTATGCACAATCTTCGATAAGCTGGATGTGCTACACACAGCAACAATCAAGCAACAACCAACAATAGTTGTAACAACAGTAGTTTCCACATTTGTTGCTATGCTAGCAACACCTATGATACATTGTGTGGCAACTTTTTTTTATGAAACTTGTAAGGCCAGGAGCAAATTAGGGAACCAAATGAGCAAGCGATTAGTAACCAAATCATGATCACGTGACAAGAAAGTGGTTGCTGGCACACAATGGTTGCTTGTTCTTTCTGTTCACCATTATGAACAGAGGCAGCATGGTTCAGCTATGTTTGAATGCAACCATTTCGGTTTACAAGGTTGAAGTGGTGGCACTAGTGTGGTGTGTCTTTAGCTGGTTGCTCGCTCATTTGGTTCTCTAATTTGCAACTGACCTTACTACTTCAAATCTTAAGGCCAGGCACAAATTAGGGAACCAAATGAGCAAGCAACTAGTAAAACCAAATCATGATCACGTGACAAGAAAGTTGGTTGCTTGTTTCCTCTGCTCACCATATACTGAGCAGAGGCAACATCCAACTTAGTTCTGATTCCAACTACTAATTTGGTGTCTGCAAATGCAGTGGTGGCGCTAGTGTAGTGTCACCAGCGACAGTTGCTAGAGACTTGTTGCTGGTTGCAAGCTTGTGCCTGGCCTTACTCATTCTTGAAAGCAACAGCCAATGAAACAGAAGAGAGGTTGTGAGACAATGATGCTGCTTTTCTCCTTTGTGTTGGTCTCTTCTTCAGTTGAAATAGTCATGTGATGATACAAACCGTTTTTATTGGCTGTTGACTGAAATGGTTGCTTGAAAATAGAAACTGTTTCTATTTGAAAAATTCTGTTGCTTTCAATTTGTGAGCAACGTTTCGGAGTTGTTGCTACTATATTACGGATGTTTCAACTTTCATAAAACAATGGAGCAATACACCACCTATATATGTTGCCGTCGAAAAGCGCTTGACCATCTCTGGTCGGTTAGGACCCGGCAGAGTGAGTCGGCAACCCGGGCCCTCAAACGGTCAACCGTGGTCAGGAGTGGGTTCACTTTGGTCAAAACTGGCCACGGTCGTAATAGGTTGAGAACGGGTAAAAAGCTAACTCCCTCGGAGCGTAAACCCCTGGAGCAACAATGACTTTGTTGCTCTTAAGTTGCTTAATTGTTGCTACGTGTAGCATCAGGCTTTTAGATCTTAAAATATCTCAAGGTACAAAAAACATAAAACGTAATTTTCTCTTAAGTTTTCTGGATTTCATTTTTTTTTTTCTCCTGTGAGCGTGTGACGTCATAATCAACATCTTAGCTGAATTCAATAAAAAAAAACCCAACTATTATGCAACATAGAGAAATAAATGGATGCTAACATTAAATGGCAGTGTTGCCAGATTTAGAACCGTCCTTTGGAGACAAAATGTTCTTGTTATTGAAACCACAACTGAAAAATAAAAAAAACCCAATCTGCAAACATGGAAAATCAGATCCTTAAATGTTTGTGATTCCGGAATTTTTTTCCCTCTCTTATCAATACTGAAAAATAATATTTATCATCATATATATTTATGAATGTGCGTTATTGTGTAACCCCTTTGAAATCAAGTGTGTTGGCTGGGTGAGGAGCTGGTTTTGGCCGCCAGATGGCGCTGTGTTTTATTGCTTATCGTTATGTGAAGCATTTCTGCTTCAAAGGTGAAAACAAAACAAAAAAGTATTCCGGAATTATTGTTAATCTGGATTTTGCGTGTAAAACTGCAACCGCTACCACCACTGTTGAGATGATTGGTATATAATATATTGTAGGCGTGGCAATGACATGTAGTTGAATATCAGGTGCTTTTTTTATTTAGATCCAAGATCGCCGCCATTTTGGGTTTATATCCATGCTATTAAGATGTTATCCAAAATGGCTGCCAAAGTGTGATATTAATATTCAAAATGGCTGCCAAATTGTGATATTCATATTTCTAAATGGCTGCCAAGTTGTGATATTCATATTTCTAAATTGCTGCCAAATTGTAATATATTCAAAATGGCTGCCAAATTGTGATATTAATATTCAAAATGGCTGCCAAATTGTGATATTAATATTCAAAATGGCTGCCAGATTGTGATATTAATATTCAAAATGCCTGCCAATTTACAATATTAATATTAAAAATGGCTGCCAAATTGTGCTATTAATATTCAAAATGGCTGCCAAATTGTGATATTAATATTCAACATTGGTTTGCAATATTTAAAGCAACCAGAACATTGTATTTTTCAATCATACGTGACCTGGTTTGAGACTAGTTTTACCCTGGACTGTAATTGTTACTATAGTGGTCTCTATAGCCTCTAACCGGGTTTTTTAAAGCTGAAAAACCGCAATTTTCTGATTATACTTTTTTTTTATATCTAAATTGGATGGCAAATCGGGTTAATATATTTTTTAACTCATTCACTTTCAATATGGCCGCAAATTGGAGAGTACCTGGTATAAATCATGTTGTTTGCATGAGCGCCCTCTATTGGTGGGTTGTTAACTATTCGTTAAAAATTGTTGTTCCATGTAGCATTTAGCTTAAAATTCCCATTTTGCCCCTCTCCCCTCTCCTCTTTTAATTAACTAAACTTTACTATTATTGTAATTAATTATTACTAACTATAAATGGTTATTAAGTCATTGTAAAGATAATATTGCCATTTGCCTGGCGTTATCTGTGATTTTTGCTCAAAAAACAAAACAAAAAAGAGAAAATTATCTATATTATTATTAATATTATTACGTGTTTCTCAAAAATTGCCAAACATTTTATTCGAAAACACAATTAACCTCTTAAATTCCACCCCCCCCCCCTCATAAGTATTAGTCTTAATTAAATGTACGTAGTTTTAACCAATGGTAAGCTTGAGTTTCAAAATGACAGTCAGTCCGAAAGACAGGCATCTGTAGACAGCTTCATAATTTTTTTTGGTTCCGCCCTTTTATGAGCGTCATCATTTTCTAATTAGGTTTGTTACTGGGTCTGACGTCACATGTCTTGCCCTTTTTTATTTTTCGTAATTGATATATGATCCGATGTTCATAAAAGGGCGGAGCCAAAGAAATTTTTGAAGCTGTCTGCAGATATGCCTGTGTCCGAATGCTGCTCCCTCTCCTTTATCTCTTATTGGTCGATTTTTTTTTTGTTAAGAAATAAAAAAAATGGCCGTTTCCAAAAATGGCTGGTTGTTGGCCATACCCCAATATACGTGTGTCATGTGGGTTTGTTCCTCTAGTTTAAAAAAGCCTCACCCAGCCAAATTTGTTTGGCCTCTGAGCTTTTACCCATTCATTTGTTGTAAGGAGGATGACGAGAGGGTCGCGACCCCTCCCTCCTCTTTCCTGATGATAATTATGACCCTCTATGATAATAAAAGGTGTTTTGATGTTGTAGGGTGGTGTGTGCACCACTTTGCTATAAACAAAAAAAAGCCCTAACATTTTTTTCAGGGAGAATTTCTTCACTATATACGTTTTTCTGAATCAGTACAAATATTTTAACAACAACAAAAGAAAAGAAAAAAATTCAATTTTAATTTTTGCATTTTTTTTCTAATAAAAAAAAAGAAATATTATATAATAAACAATTACTAACATGTGCTTATTGTTTTTTTTTTTCAACAAAAATTAATCTGAAAAAAAGAAAAAAAAAGATAATCACGTAATTTGTGATTTGTACAAAAAAAAATAAGAATTCCTCACCATCTTTTTATTACTAATAACTTTTTATTTTTGTGTTTTCTATAAATGTGTGGGTTGTTTCTATTTCTAATTATAATAATTAACAAAAACAAATGATTATTAAAAAAAAATAGCAAAAAAAAAATCTCTTAAAATCTTTATAATATAAAAAATATATTATATTAGGCCCCTCCCCCCACCCTTGTGTCTCTTGTGTGGTGTGTGTGTTTGTCTATTGGGTGGTTATATCTGTGTGTTTTTCTGTAGAGATGTCAACGGTTCGGAACTGGTAGAACCAGTTTGCCAGTTACTGGAACTGGTACAACCTATTTGCCAATTATTGGAACCGATAGAACCTGTTTGCCAATTACTGGAACCCGTAGATCTTGTTCTCCAGTTACTGGAACTGATTGAACCGGTTCGCCAGTTACTTTAACTGGTAGAACCTGTTCGCCAGTTACTTTTAACTGGTAGAACCTGTTCGCCAGTTACTTTAACCGGTAGAACCTGTTCGCCAGCTACTTTAACCGGTAGAACCTGTTTGCCAATTACTGGAACTGATTGAACTGGTTTGCCAGTTACTTTAACTGTAAAACCTATCCGCCCGTTACTGGAAGCTGGTAGAACCTGTTCGACAATTACTGGAAGCCGGCAGAACCTGTTCGACAATTACTGGAAGCCGGTAGAACCTGTTCACCAATTACTGGTGAACTGATTGAACCGGTTCGCCATTATAGGTCGATCTGATAAGAACTGGTTGCAAGACGAGCAGTTTCGGTTCGGTTCTACCCTTCGTCACCTCTCTTAACTAATGTGCTGCGCAAATCAGCTAATGCATATTGGGAATCAGTTTGTCAAGATCCACGAACTGATCAGAACCGGTTTCCCAAAAAAAAATCGCGAACCGATTAAACGGGTTTCGAACCGAGTAGAAACGTTTCGGTTCTACCCGTTGCCACCTCTAAGTTTTGTGAATTTTGATTTTTTTTTAAAAAAAAGAACAGGTTATTTAAAAAACAAGACACTTTAATTATTTTTAACAAAATTCCAAATCTTTCATTTTACGTAATATTCGTAAACATTTTTTTGTTTCTTAAAAAGAAAACCAGTCATTTTTTAATGTTTGTCAAGTCAACTGGAAACGGATTTTTATTATGCCATAAGCTAGGCGTCCACTACGGCGCATGCAGCGCTGCCTAAAAGAACTTTTCGTTGTATGCATTGTATGAAATCAAATGGTGCAATGTCTACTATGTAGAACTGGGAACTTCCATGCCAGAAGTCTCGAGGAGAACCGAAAAGAACTGTTTCCTCGCCTGTGTGTGTGTGTGTGCGCGCGTGGAGGTAGACGGAAAGAACCAGGCGAGAAATGCGCTCGCACGACATCCAGACACCACTCAAGTGTCTACGTTTGCCAGCATACCTCGTTGTAAACAACAACACGTGTTCATTTGTATTGCGAAGTGCGAGTGTTTATGTTGTGGCGGAGTCGCTGCGGCTCAGCTTCTTCCTCAGTTGTAGACGCATGATAATGTATAGTCACTGTCGAGATACAGTTGCGAGACTTTTGTATCTCGACAGTGTCTATATATTATCGTGCGTCGACACCTAAGTGAGGAAGCACCTGAGCCGCCGCGACTACAACGCTACAACGACTACAACATTGTCGCGCGGCTTCGTAGCTAAGTGTGTACTAGGCTTAATAAATCTGTTTCCACGTTGACTCATGTGCGAAGTTTTAAGTGTGTATTGTTGGTCTGACTTTGGATGTTCACAGAAAAGGAAAAAATATGAAACCCAAAATTCTATGTTTTTTTTTTTTTACTTCTCATTCCTTTAGCTCACGTTATCTTCTTGTGGCTAATGCAGTTGCATGCGGCATTACAGAATAGTGACGTCAAAATGACGTCACAGCGGATGCCTTGTTCCACAATGCAATGAATTCTTGTTGCTAAACAAACGTCTACTAGCAAGCATTTGCATTACAATTACAATTACAAAAAATATTCTGCAAGCAGCGGGTTGGCCTATGGCAGAAGGACCATAAGGTCCAAGTGCTAAAAGATGCGGTGTCAATATATAATAACTACAGAAAAAATAACATGCATTGCAAATATAAATTGTAAGCGCATTGTGGATACAAAGCAATGGCTATGACGTCATTTGGACATCATTGTTCTGTAATGCCGCATATATTTATTGCATTAGCCGCATGAAGATAACGAGAGCGTATTCGAAAACTACCGTAAAAACCTGCAACTAACTAAACTCCCTATTACAAAAGTAACTTTAAAGCTCACTTTTTCTCTTGCCTTAAAAAAACTAACTTCTTTAAAAGCTTTTTTTAAAGACAGTCTGAAACGAAAAGCGCCTTTTATTTTGCCTGAAAAAAGCTCTGACGTCATGTCCACCTAGTGGGCTCCGCCCCTTCTTTTTTTAAAATGGTTTTTAGGATTAGAAAGAACAAGGAAAATCTAAGAGAATTCGATTTCCAATACATCTTGTATTATTTAATATTTATGTTTCATTATGGAAGGTCCCCCCCCCCCAATCTGTCAGAATTTTAATAGTTCATGTGATTTGCTTTTAACTGGCCGTTGGCGATAGATTTGGTCAATTTGATTTTTATGGCCAATAGGAATGCAGTATTTTATTTTTGCAACATATAAAACCTGCTCTTCAGAATCAATAGTATTCTAAACAGAATACTAAAGCTGCTTTTCGCTTTTTGCTGTAAAAATCAAAAATTTATTGAATTTAAATCTAATAAAAATGGGAAAAAATACTAAGAAAAACGAAAATTATGTTTTTATTGATATTTCATCAAACTTTGGATCAAATCAAATGAATGCCTCCATCGATATCGATTAAACATTCACAGCTACTTTTACTAAATGGGAAAATACTGTTCACAGCTACTTTTATTAAGGAAAAATACTGCGTTCCTATTGGCCAAAATCAAATTGACCAAAGTTATAGCCAACAACGCCCGCCGCCGCCCTTTTTCATTTACTGAAATAAATAATGGTTGATACGATAAGTGGCGCCACCTGTAGGCCCTTGTTTAGTATACCTGTATGTAATATACAAATGCCGCCATTTTTTTTGTTCTGATTTTTTTTTCTTGTATAAAGAAATTTTAACCTTAAATCGAGCTTTTGATTGAATTTGATACGATATTAAAAAAAAGGATTTAAATAGTTAGATTATTATGATGATGATAAAACTTGATTGAAGTTAGCTTTATAAGAAGTGACGTAGTTATGACGTAATTTAGCTTTGTAAATGCTTGCCTGCAATGCTTCTTAAAATGGCGCGGGGAAAAAAAAATAATATAGTAAATTCGGCACGTTTTCTTTTTTTTTAAATCAACGATTTATTCAGCTTGAATGTGACGTCACATTTGAGCTAGAATAAAGCGTTGATTTTAGAAACGGGTGTGGAAAGAATGTAGCTTTTAATTAAGAAGAAAATTAATCTCTAAAAAAGGGTTCTTTTTTAAAAGAACAAATTTTTGTTGAATTTGTTTTAACTTTTTATTTAATAAGACAAATTTTTTTCTTATGATTTTTATCATTGGAGGGGTCGTTTGAGAGTTCTTTACTGTTGTTCCTGTTTCCTGTCAAAGTGTAAAAGCTAATCAGTCATTCTGCAGAATTTCTAGACAAATGTTAATTTTAATACATTCACCGCATGCTAATGACAGTTTGTGATTCATGGAACAGACTAATTGTAGGTCACTAGGTGACCTACACTTCAAAACTAGGTCATTCAGTGACCTACACTTCAAAACTGTAAGTCATTCAGTGACACCTACACTTTAGAACTTTTTTATATCACTGATTAGGTGGGGGTAACGTTAAATTAAACTTGTTGCATGGAGTCTGGGACACAGCCCTCCTCCCGAATGTAATAAACGTGTAGGGCACTGTGAGTGACCCACAGTTCCTGTCTAAAACTGTAGGTCACTTGAGCGACCCACTGTTATTCTCCAAATAGCTATTTGGAAGTGTAGGTCACCTAGTGACCTACCTACGATTAGTCTTTCTCTGGTAGGTTGGTTGTTTTGCAGATTGTTTAGGCAATCTGCAGATTGACTGATTTATCAGATTGACAGTAACATAAACGACAACAAATGGAGAAAACTGATAACTAAGGATCGAATTTTTATGCAATATTAAGCAAACATTTCTCAATTTGTGGCCCAGGTGCCAATTGTGAAGTAATCCTCCACATTAGATTAACCAACAATTGTTTTTTTTTCTAATCAACAAGGCTGGTTCGTGAGGCTAATGTCTAATTACTATCAGTTGTCATTTTGTCAACTAAGAGTTCTAGCCTCTAACCAGTGTTTTTTTATTTTTAAAAAACGCCATAATTGTGGGTTGATTGATCTCTCTAAACGGGATTGTTGTTTCACAATTTGGCTCTTGGGGCCACAGATTGAGAAACATTTTGCTTTTATATTGCATGAAAATCCGAGCCCTACTACTAGTAATAAATACACTTGCTGCCATTGGCTTTCCATTAATGTTTACCACCAGCTATGAACTTTATGAAGAACGATATACACACCCTCGACCACTGTATTAAGTACAAATAAGTGGCCTATTTATTGCAGGAAGACACTTTTTTTTTTAAAAAGCCATTGGATGCCACACGACAGTTTTATTCATTAGGCACAAAAGGCAAAGTGCCTAGGACTTACACACACACACACACACACCTAAAAATTACAAATTAATCTACAACATCGATTTGAATACATTTTTATGGACAAATTAATTAATTAACATTTTCGAATGGGTCATCTCTCGAATAATATTACTTTTTAATTGACACTATAGTAGTTAGTGCAATTGGTGACACTCGGTTCTGTCCAATCGGTTTAGCTTTGAAAAGATGCCATTCTTCTTTTCCAAACTCGTTTCCGGTTAATTGGATTGTTTACATTGGAACGTATGGCGAATAATTCAAATGACAGAATTAAAATAAAAATTAACTAGAATAATCATTATGAGCGGGTGGTGTTGGGCTTCTTAAAATTTGGGTCCACGAAGATCTTAGAACGACCCTGATTAATACAAATACTAACATTCTTGATTCTACTAGTAAGGTCCTAGTAGTATCTCCTAAATTAGGTTTCTTGACTTCAGATCTTATCGTTTTACTAATGTTGACTGGCAGTGTATAATAAGATAAATATACACTTCCTCGACCACTGTATTAAGCACAAATAAGGATCTTTATTCTTAATGATGGCTAACTTTAACTGTAAGTTAGTTAAGAAGCTAGTGCTTAAACGCATCAACTTATACATGAAATTTTTTTTTTCGAAAGTTGATGTTTAGCGGCTTTAATCTCTAACCTTTGACTTTCACAGTTTGCGAGCATTAAGGGTACGACCTTAAGTGCAAAATTATTGATTTATTAAGGGGCACTTTTTTTTTAATATGGAGGCTAATTTTTGTGACTTTCCACTAAGTTCTCAAAATACATTGAAAAATATAAATATCTTGGTTCTTTTTGTGAGAAAATTGCATCTTAAGACACCGGCCCTCTTTTTTATTTCATGTGATCTTTTTCTTAGGGCTTTCTTCTGTTAAATTGATGATTTTTCGATATCGTATGGCGCTGTGACGTCACACGCACACAAACACACACAAAATGGCGGATGATAGTATTATAGTCATTTATATAAATTTTACTTGAAAAGAAAGGGACAATTTTTGGGGAGCTCAGAGAATGGCAGAAAATGAGTTTGTTTTCAAATTTGTTTTCATTGTTTTTCTCTCTCCTTTCTTTCTCTAAATTTCGCTTTCAGTCCTCGTTTTTTTTTTCTTCTTCTTCAATTCGATCTATTCTTAAAATGTTAGGCAACCTTTGGCACGCGCGCCACATATAGGCCCTTGATATGTGTCCTTACTAAAGGACACATTGGGTACTATTATTATTCTTGATGTTCATTGCTATCATAAAGGGGATTTCTAGCTCTCTCTCTCTCGCTGCATTTTAGGATGTAACTTTTAACGGCGCTTTCTCCATTGGCCTTGATTGGTATTCTGCCAAATATTCTTGGCACACTTTTTCTCTTTTCAGCGCCTTAGTTTTTTTTAAGAGGAAGAAGGGAACGAGAGAGAGAGAGAGAGAGAGAGAGAGAGAGAGAGAGAGAGAGAGAGAGAGAGAGAGAGAGAGAGAGAGAGAGAGAGAAAGTAGGGTTTTTATGAGAGATAGTTTGGCGGACAATGACACCGATCAATTTCACTCTCTCTCTCTCTCTCTCTCTCTCTTTCTCTGGATGTTTATGTGAAAGAGGAAGGGGAAGAAGAGAGAGAAAAAAACTGATCATTTCCCATTTCTCTTAATATTGTTGCGCCCCCAATGCCTTCAATTTCTGTTGATACCATTTGGCATTTTGCCTTGTTTTTTTTCTTCTCTAATCTCTCTTTCCCTTTTTCTGCCCTTTTTCCCTATCTCTCTTTCTCTCATTCTAAAAACAATGGGCCCTTTTCTTTTCTATTCAACACCTAATTTTTTTTTTCTTCTGACATTGCAAAAGTAAACATGACTTGTTTAGCACTTTTCAGAGAGAGAGATTTTTTTTTTGGCGCAAAACAGAAAAAAAAAGATCCAAAAAAAAGAAAGGAAAAAAAACATTAGGCCTATTTCTTTTCCTATTTTTTTTTGTTTGTGTTCTCCTCTTCCGGGTTCCTTCAACTCTTTTCAACTATAAACTGATTGATAACAAGGGCACATGACCTTGATATTACTGACCCAGTGTCTTATTTTTTTTAAAAATCTATTGTCGGTGTTGCCAGATACCTTTCTTGTTAGAATTAAATAACCTAGAAGTCACAAAGTATAATAATACCTAGTACACACTTCATAATTTAAATTGCATTTAAATAATAAATGTGTTCTACAGAGCCCTGTGAAGGGCAAACAAACAATATATATCGAATTGAATTTATTCAGTTAATAATCTGAAAATATTGAGTTAATACTTAAATATAATTAGATAACTATTAACAAAATATTGATTTAGTTATTTCAATTTAAAATATTAATAATAAAAGTCAATTTTTATTTGGTGTTCATGTCCTTAACTGGATTCCGTATAATTCACCTAAACACATTTAATTTGAATTCATTTAACTCGTGTGTGTCTACAAGGTATTAGTGACATTTTATTAAAATAAAATTTAAGATAAATATCAATGTTACCTATCAATCTGCGGAATCAGTCAATCTGCAGATTGCCTAGGTAATCTGCAAAACAACCAACTTGCTAGTGAATCTCTGCAAAGTTCAGTACCCTAAAATGTATTGAATTTTGTAGATTCACTAGTAGTTTGGTGATTTTGCACATCGCCTAGGCAATCTGCAGAGTGACTGACAGTAACATCAACACATTTTGTCAATGAAATGATAATTTGGTGGAAAAGAAGAGAAATAAATGACAACGTTGCTGCTTTATATAGCTTCAAATTGTAGAAACTATATACAGTAGAACGTGAATTATCGAAACTAATGTCGGGACATTGCCTCCATGCAGAGCCTCGTCACATGAACCACTTTTGGTGGTCGAGTTTGACTGCAAAATGTGTAATCGGCTTGTTGTCAAAACCTGCGGTTGTTGAAATGTGGTCCTAGTGTAGTTGCGTGAATTGCAAAAAAAAAAAAAGTCAAGGACCACTTTTCGCTATGTTTTGACGACATGCCAACTACTTTTTGCAGTCGAACTCGACCACCAACAGTACTATAGTACAGTGTTGCCAGCTACCTCCTTACGTGGGACTACTTTTCAGATACAATTATATAAATAAAGATAAATCAGCTAATTTGAATTTTAAAAATGACTACGCAAGCAGCCAATAAAGACTCTTGCCCGTGGCAGAGGGACAAAAGTCGAATTGCAGCATGAGAAATGCATTATCAAAACCCCAAATGAATTGCAATGTTTGTTCTGATGCAACTAAAATAAATGCATTTGTCAGAAAAATTAAGAGCCACCAATAATAACACAAAATCCTTATTTTCTCATCAATTCTTCTGACGTCACAAGCTTCACATTAAAATGAGGCGACTATACAATAATCATAAGAATCATCATAAGTCAATTGAGTATTGAACTCATTGAAAATTGAAGAAGAAAAAAAAATTATCAAAACAGTGTTGCCGACTACCTCTCTCTTAATCTCACCAATCTTCTTCTAAGGCCCCGTCCACATCAAGCTACAAAAAAGTGCAGAAAAAGCAAGAGTTTGAAAACAAAACAAAACTGAAACAACTGTCAGCATGTACTCAAGACAAAACCACAACAAATTTGTGACACAATACAAACAAATTTGGGTTTTGTTTTGTGTTTCTATAGCTGTCTTCTACGCAAACTACGCCAACTGTTCTGTTTTTGTTTTAATACTAATTGTCCACAACTGCAGCAGACAAGAGTTGCAAAAATGTTGCGTGGAACCGAGACAAAACAAAAACAGTTTGATGTTTTACCGATTTGAGTTGGGGACACGGTATAGTTTGTGTGAAATTGCAGACAAAACAAAAAACAAAACACAAATGTCGCAGAGAAATGTTGTAGAATTGTCGCCAATTTGTTTTCGAAATACTTGAGTTTGTTTTGTTTTTGTTTTGTCAGCTTTGATGTGGATGTGCCGATCATTTTGTTTCTTTCTCAGGTAGAGTTTTATCTTCGCTTGACCAGATTTTTCTTTTTTAAGCTCAGGACAAACAAAAAAAATTAAGAGGTGGGACGAATCCGAAATTTTCTCCAACCCGAATACTAAAAGGTTCTCGAATCTTTCGAATCTCTCGAATCCTTGATATAAGAATCCTGTATTATTCATTAAGAAGAAACAAATAAATGAAATAATATTAAATATTAAATTATTATTAATAAAAAACACAGTGCGGCACTCAGGGTCACTGCCAAAAGGTGATCCGGATTGGCTCTCCGAGTACTACCGAAATTGCCAACAAGCGCCGGTTTTTTTGGTAGTGAACGCTTCTATTAGACGTCAAAGGAATTAAAACTAATTTTACCAAAAATGTTAACAGTTTTTTTTCAAGGTTAGGATTCGAAAGAGACGAAAAAAAGCGCGAAGATTCGAGTTTTCGAATCTCGAATATTGTTCAAGATTCTCGAGATTCGAGGATTCAAATGGCCCAGCATTTAAAAAAAAATCATTTTCATAAATAATATTCCAGTTCATATTTTGTTTCGAAATTCTTCGGATATCAATATCAAAAGATGAGATCAGAAAGAGTGAGAGAAAGAGCCCCAAATAAATATATATAAAAAAAGACCTGCTTAAAATTTGTTTCTTTGAAACTTCTTATTTGTTCCTTCTCTTAGGACCTATGACGTTCCTATCCCCGAGAAAAAAAACTGAGGGGGTGTTTTTCAATGAATATTTTATGTTTGGAAGAGAAAGAGAAAAGAAAATAATGGCAAATTTAACACCTTTTCTTCTTTATACCACCCGCCCCCTCCCCATTTTAGCCTCCCAAATTGCCATTTTTCCTTCTCATTTTCATGCCAAATGTCTTTTTCTCTTTAGCCCTAACCTCTCTCTCTCTCTCTCTCTCTTTCATTTTTTGATATTATATGCATTAGAATTTGAGGCATATTACACGGTACTATTAATTCCGCTATAGAAGTGTCGATATATAAGGCGTGCATTTCAATAACGTTGTAAATGCCACATAACGGTGAAATACGTTTTCAATCGAAATTAAGGTTGGAAACGCCATGCGTTTTTTTTTTTTTTGCAAGGGCGGAATTTTGCTTGTCACAAAAGTGCTTTTCCTAGCGGTAAAACTCTGAAGTATAGAATTATTGTGTGAAAGTCATAACGTTGTAACAGCCAATAGTAATTTCGAGTAGCAACCTGTCCAGTCACTTAGACAGGCAATTAGTGATTATAGTCACGTTTTAAATTGCTATAACAAGGTCACTACAGTGACAACTTATCAGCATATCTCTTATGTTGCAATGTTGGCATTTACAACGTTTTGAAACTTAAAAGTTTTAATTTTTTTTTTAAAAAAATATTCTGAATACTGATTAATAATTTTTAATTGATTCTTCTTCATTTCTTAGCTTCTCTTAAATTGTATTACAATATTTTATACCATTTATTCTAATTTGTTTAGTAGAAAATTTGTTTTTTTTCTTTCTATTTTCTTTTAAAAATTTAATTTTTGGCATTTACAACGTTTTGAAAATGCGCGCTTCATATATCCATCCTCCTTATGCAGGCTTCACGTGTAATTGCATATACTCTATTATGGGATCTAACATTGCAAGACAATTGAAAATAAAGGGTTATATGAAGCCTGCGCAGGAAGATATGTGTCGATGTTAGTCACAATCTGCACATTGCCTAGGCAATCTACAAAAAAAAAAAAACCAACCCTAACCTGCTAGTGAATCTGCAAAATTCAATACCTAAAATGTACTGAATTTCACAGATTCATTAGCAAGTTGGTTGTTTTGAAGATGGCCTAGGCAATCTGCAGATTGGACAGTAACATCGACACTTGTATCGGAAGAAGTATGACTGTGTAATAAGCCTCAATGAAACAAAGGAACTATTTTTTTTTCGTGTTGAGTTGCATTTAAAAATTTAATCACCTTTTTTTTTTGTTACTCTCTCGTAAATGATACCCTCTATAGGGATAAATTCCCCATCAAATGATACCTCCTTCCCCTCTCTCTCTATAGGGGGAAATTCTTTTACTCCCCCCACCCACCCACTCTTTTAAATCATCTCTCTCTTTCTCTGTCTCAGTCTTTATTATGTTCATGTAATTTTAATTTCAGATAGAAAAGAAAAAACTGTTATTCTGTTAAAACAATATATTTATATAATATAAATATCAAAAGGGGGGGGGGGAGTCAGTGACGTCACCTCATTATTTAGGGACTTGGCAGACAGGCAACTTTTGAAAGACTTTTTCGGAGACAATAAAGCGACAGGGCGCAAATTAAGCTGGAACTTCATACCTGCTACCTTGAGCATAGCGTCTGCGACTAGCGACTTGAAGTAGCAAGTCGCTAGTTGCTGGCACACACTACATACAGTATGTGCTGCACCTACAAACGTTTTGGGCGTGTTTTCATGGTGTGTGATGTCATAAAAAATGGCGTCGAAGACGGCATAGGCAACAAAATCTGGTCTCTGGTTGGTTGTTGGGTAGCGACTTGAAACGTTTGCGACCTGAAGCATCTGTTTGAACAGAAGCTTGGCGACTGAGTAGCAAGTCGCGACGCTTTGACAAGTCACTAATAGTTGCTTGTATATGGTATGAAGACGCGCATGTGCGCTGACGCTCGCTCGCGGTAGGTCGCTCGACGTTGGTCGCTCGACGTTACGTGAATGAAGTTTAAGCTTTAGGGAACCAAATCAGCGACTAACCAACAATTGTTGCTGGAGACCAGGGCCGGATCAGCCTACATGGGGGCCCTGGGCTAATATATATATTTTAAAACAATTTTCGGTGACAAAATGGAAATCAAGTTGTCGCTGAAGTCGCCATGGTTTTTTTTAATAGAAAATACATTATATGACGACAACTCAGCGACCGACTCGCTGAAAAAGTCGTGTGTATGTGTGCCAAGGCCCTTAACAAAACAAAGCTTTTATATGAGTACAGAGTGTAACGAAATTTACTTTGAATACTTCTAATAACTAAATACGGTGCTCGATTTCATTAATGTTTTTTTAGCTCACTCTGTATATTTTTCATTTCTATTGTATCTATTAAAATTTAATTTTTTTGTTATTTAATTGCCGCAGTTGCCACTTGGTGGCACTGTGATGATGTAAAGGCTACATGACAGAGCCACCAAGTGGCAAATAAGACAATTAAAAAACACAAAAATTCTAAACAAATAAAACAACTTTTAAGAAGAAGTTAACTTGTTGCGAAAAAAAAAACTAATAGTGAAACCGTTTAATAAGAGAACAGATAGATAACATGAAAAATTGGATAACACGAAATCCATTTTGGTTCGGCTTTTTGAAATAACATAAAAATTCTTTTAACTCAAAATCAACATCCAAGTGTTTTCGATTTCGAGTTAAACGGTTCTCACTGTAACAGTGAAAAATAAAACGTTTAACACGAAAAATCGGATAACACGAAATGCATTTTGGCTCGGCTTTTTGAAATAACATAAAAATTCGTTTAACACAAAATCAATATGTAATTCCTTTCCATTTCGAGTTAAACGGTTTCCACTGTACACGTAACGTTTTAAACACCCTGTAAGCACTTTGCATCAAGAAGATACCATTGAATACAGAGTGTTTGCAAATTAACTCAACACTCTATATACAAAGAAATGCCCTAATACATAGTAAACACACCTGATAATTTAAATGCATTTAAATAATAAACGTGTTCTACAGAGCCCTCTGTGAAGGGCAAACAAACAATATATCGAATTCAATTTATTCAGTTAATAATCTGAGAATATTGAGTTAATACTTAAATATAATCAGATAAACTATTGACAAAATATTGATTTAGTATTTTAATTAAAAATATTAATTAATAATGAAGTCAATTTTTATTTGGATTCATTTAACTCGGGTGTGTACAAGGTATAACACACCCTCCCCCTCTCCTTCCAAAAACAGACCTTTACTAATTAAGACCCCGCCCACTTTTGTCGTAAATATTAATAAAAATTTACTTTTCAAACTTATTTCCAAAGAAGACGAAAAAATGATTTTCCAAACTCCAAACGTATACGATATATTTTTAAAAAAAACAAAAGGAAAGAAAAATTATAAATAATATTAATTGTGACCGCAGTTTTAATTACTAATTAATTAATCCTAGTTTAATCTTTTCTCTCCAAATAAGTCAACACAAAAATAATAAGCTTTTTTTTCTTTCTTCTTCTTATAATATTTAATATTTCTTGTTTCAATTATGTATTTTTTTTTTACAATAATGTGTTTTTTATGCTCCGCCCCTTTTTTCATTCTCAATGGATAAATGACGTCACAACAAAGTCGCCATTTAATAATAAAATAGGCTTTTAAAAAAAAAAAAATAAATACACCTTAGCAAAAGGTTGTATATATATAATTGTATTTTTTTTCACACCATTCAGTACAACTGGTTAAAGAAATGTAAAAGACAATTTTTACATTCTAACGCAAACCTATAGCAGCTACTGTCATAACAGTTAAGACAACTGTCACAAACTCATAAGTCGCGCCGATGTCATAAAAGATTAAAACTTTTGACCAAAGTTATGTTAGTTAAACTATTCTTTTGACTCTTAATATCATCAGCTCAGGACAGTCATACCATTTGCCAGGACACTTATACTACCACTGTCATTAGCTACACTATTATCATGACAGTTATACCGTACTTATGATACATTTTTTATTATGACAAGGTAAAGCAATGTTATAACAAGTGGTAGCGTTTTTATGACAGGTATGTTGTAAAATCTCTACTATTGTCATGGCAGTTATGTAATTGTTATGATAGTTATACCATGGTTATGATAGTTAATTTTATTGTTTTGACAGGTGTAACGTTGTAACATATATCATTGTTATAACAGGTATAATATTCTTATAGTTATGCCAATGTCGGGACAGATACAGGATACCATTGTTATAACAGGTGGATGAATCTTAAGACAAATGTGATTGTCTACCGTTGTGACAGTTGTTGTAAGACTATTGTGGCAGTATGACATTGTCATAACATGTGTACCATTGTTTTATAATGTCGTTTTGATGGTATGCCAATGTTATGACTTTTGCATCATTGTTATAACACTGTTGTGACAGTATGTTATTGTCATGACTTTTGCATCATTGTTGTAACACTTTTGTGACAGTATGCCGTTTTTATGACATTTGCACCATTATTGCAACAGTATGCCATTGTTATGGCATTTGCACCATTGTTGCAACAGTATGCCATTGTTATGACATTTGCACCATTGTTGCAACAGTATGCCATTGTTATGACAGTTGCATCATTGTTGTAACACGGTTGTGACACACTTGACAGTATGCCATTGTTATGACAGTTGCACCATTGTTGCAACAGTATGCCATTGTTATGACAGGTGCACCATTGTTACAACAGTATGCCATTGTTATGACAGTTGCACCATTGTTGTGACACAGTTGTGACAGTATGCTATTGTCATCATACATTTGCACCACTACTGTTATAACATTCCTACTCTTGTTATGACAGTTATTAATAGTCATGTTATTTGCTACATGTGTCATAGCTGACGACTACTGCCTCTCAATTTTTTCAGACATTTCATGTAGCAGTAGATTGCTATATCGTTTACTGTGACGTCATCACTCATAAGTAAACAGTCAACAAAATGGCCAACCAAAAAAAAACCAATTAACTCAGCTGTTATAACAGTAGCTGCTGCTATATATATATATCCCCCAATATGTTTATGGCAATTTCACTTACAAAATTGCCTCATTTTTTAAAAAAAAAACAGTCTTAATTGCATTTTACACATTTGATACTAAAAAAACATCAAGTTATTTTTCTTTCTCTCCATCTCTCCAAATGTATAATTAATATACGGGAAACACATTTAATTAAATATATCAAATGTTAATATTTGAAAGAATTATTCATTAATTATTATTGTTTTATTTTGTCATTTTTTTTGCTTTTCTTATTAAAACTTTTCATCATCTTTATAATATAAAACATGTTTACATACAAACAAACAAAAAAACCTGGATTATTTTTGATATCTATATTTTAAGACTCCATAAAAAAAATCAATTAATTAATTAATTAGTGAATCGTAAATTTTAAATTTAAAAAACCAGAAAATGTTTTTTTTTATAAATATATATTATATATTTTTTTTCTCTTTAATTTTGCTAAAAGTTTTTAGTATTTTTTTTTGTTGCTAACGTCGACACACTTTGGTTACTCACTTTTTTTAAAAAAAAAAGCATCAAAAGTTTTTTTTAGAAACTAGAATAGTAAATAAATGATATGAAAAACACGATAAAAATAGCGAAAAATCCTGGGAATAATTGCGAAACTTAAGTTAGTTTCGTTTCGTGTAAATTGCACGACGGGTTTACTAGTAAAATTTATAAAAAAAAAATTATATTTCACATACAAACTAGAATTAAAAATTGTCGTCAGGGGGCGCAAAACTCCTAATTTAGTTTCGTTTCGTGCAAATTGCGCGACAAGTTTACTAGTAAAATTTATTAAAAAAAAAATCATATTTCTCATAAATGGTAAAACTACGATTAAAAGTTGTCGTCAGGGGGCGCAATGGGTGATTCTTCACATCAAAGTTTAAAATAAAAACACAAAATAAAAATTTGATAAATTTCAAACTTCGCCTAAAAAGTTTATTTTTAAAAGATATTATTTTGAATTTCATTTATTTACTATTCTAGTTTATAAATTCTAACAAAACTTTTGATCAACAAAAAAATGAGTGACCAATGGCCGCGTTGTAATTATTAAAATGTTACTTAAACAAAGCTAAACTTAAAAAAAAAACTCCATAGATTTACTACAGAAAGTTTTGTGTTGCAGCATTATTTAAGCTTAGCTTTTGTTTTAAGCTACGTTTTTGAATAATTAGTCTACTTTAGTTTTGTTTTAAAAATGACTAACATTTAAAGTATTTTTTATTATTTTCAATGACAAGAAAAGAAGAAACGGATTTGAGAATGTTTTAACTATAATTGAAATACAGTAATTTTTGTTCCAAAGATTAATTACAGTGTGTGTTATAAGTTGTAACAACTACAAAAAAATGGCCTCATTAGAAGTCTAAAGGCGCACCCTGTAACTGCGCCTTATTCCCCTCAAAACCCCTCCTAACTAACTTAACTAAAACTAAATACTAACTTGAAAGAATAATGTTGTTAATGATAAAATTGTTGTCTATGTGTGTATTCGTGTGTTTGACATGACGTAATTGGCGCCTTTTCTAACTATTAACAATGGCGCCAAGTTCATCATTTGTGTTTGAAAAAAAAAAGAAGAATTTTCAAGTGATTTTTATTTGAAAATCACTTTTGGTCACTAGTTGGCTTTATAAGAACAGGTCTCTCTCTCTCTATTTTATGCTCTAGCACTATGGCACTTCCAGTTTTTTACACTTTTTTGCTATTTCCCTTCAGTGTTTTATTTTTTTCCTTCTCTCTATTGTATCTTTCCCAAAAGTTCCTAACTAGAATGTTCTTTGGTTATAAATTGGGTTGCTTTGTGTGTTCTATTGTTTTGCACTAACTAACCATTGTGAGTATGTATGTCGAAGAGAAAGTTAAGAAGAATTAAGAATTTATCTTTCATCTATTATTGTTTGGTAAACAAAAATTTGCAATGTCAAAACAAAATGGCTGCTAAAAGTTTTGGCCAGAATGGCAGCAGAGGTTACTTGTTGGTGATGGTTGCCAGTGATTGTCGTTCAACGTTTTTACTGGTGCCAAGCATGCATTGTTGGTCGTTTTTGATGTTATCACTAGTGATAAGTATGTGATGTTGGTCACTTGTGATATCACTAGTGATAAGTATGTGATGTTGGTCACTTGTGATATCACTAGTGATAAGTATGGGATGTTGGTCACTTGTGATGTCATCAGTAGTGATGAGTATGATGTTGGTTACTTGTGATGTCATCAGTAGTGATGAGTATGTGATGTTTGTCACTTGTGATGTCATCAGTAGTGATGAGTATGTGATGTTGGTCACTTGTGATGTCATCAGTAGTGATGAGTATGTGATGTTGGTCACTTGTGATGTCATCAGTAGTGATGAGTATGTGATGTTGGTCACTTGTGATGTCATCAGTAGTGATGAGTATGTGATGTTGGTCACTTGTGATGTCATCAGTAGTGATGAGTATGTGATGTTGGTCACTTGTAATGGTTATCACTAGTGATGACCACTAGTGGTCACTTGTGATGTCACTAGTGATGAGTATATGTTGTCACTTGTGATGTTATTACTAGTAACTCAGTACCACTTTCATGTGATACGTCTTGCAATTTTTTCGCGATGTGATCACTAGTGACTGTGGTATTCACGTCATGAATGATGATTGCCTTGCACTGTTTGTGTGATGTTATCAATAGTAACTATATTCACAAGGTGTGTACTTATGGAGATAACTATAAGTGACAAAACTTTGTCGTCACTAGTCACTAGTGATAACATTGCAATGACAAAAATCACTTGTTTGTCACCTCAAAATCTTTTCTTTTTAAAATTTATACTGGTGTTTTTAAAAAAAAATTTTTTTGTTTCCTATTCGTGGTCCAATCACGGTTGTTGTTACCGGTGATCGTGATCTGTTCAAAACATTCATGTCCATTTTAATTTCTCATGTTTTTTAATGTGTTAAGATGTTATAATTTTGTTTGGGTTCCTTTTTCTCTTATCTTTTTTAAAGCAACTAGGTTGCAACATCTACTGCCACCAGGTGGCATACCTCTCAATTGTCTCTTTTTTAAAAAAAATTGTTTTATTTTTGTTTGTTTTGGGAATCCACTGCAGTTTAGGTTGAGTATTGTTTTTTAACATGATGTATGTAGTTTTATGTAATGTTGCTAGTGATTTTTATTTTACTAGTGACATGTTTTTTTTTTCTTCTAAAATATGTGGAAATCAAAGTGGATTTATTTGCATTTTACATATTTTTCTTCTTCTTAAAAATCATACTTGTTATGGCTTTGCAATCGGTTTTATACTTGGCAGATTTTTCATTGTATTTTGATTAGTTTTCAGTTGATTTGTATTTCAATTTTGTATGAAATTGGTTTCATGCAATTTGTGTGTAAACAGGTCTTAAAACATTTGAAAGTGATTTATTTCATCATGTGAATTGTAACATAGATAGGAAACTATGGGGAGAACTGTTTCAACTGTTGTTTTTCAAACAAATTCAGTTTGGAACATTTTTGAGTCACCATCAAAATCACTACTGCACCAAATGATAAAAAGTCACCTACTGATCGCATCATTTACCTGATGACTTCTAAAGAAATCCGCTGTTTCAAATTGGTTATACACACATGTTGGAACGCGGTGATCCTAATAACATTCAATGTGGCCACTAATACAGCAGTGACTAGTTTATACTCAAGTCGTATTAAAAATTCGTCATCTACATTGTGACTTTCTACAAAAGTAGAGTTCGGAACCCGTTTCGAGCTAGTTTTGTATAGTGTAAACCAAAACACCTCTCTATAAACATGAAGGCGTCAATAGCAACATTCAATATAGCTGCAACTACAGCAGTGACAAGTTTTTACAAAGTCACATCCAAATTTCATCATCTATATTGTGACTTTCTACACAGAAGTTTCGAGTCAGTTTTGTGTAATGTAAACCAAACAGTTTATCTTAGAACGTGATGGTGACAATAGCAACCTTTAAGGTGACCACCAATACAACACTACGCAGTTTATACAAAGTCGCATCAAAATTCTATCCTCTACATTGTGACTTTCAAAAGAAATTCAACTGTTTCCAACTGGTCTCAAGCTACTTTTGTACTGTGTAAAGCTGAATACATCTTGGTACATCGTTGCATCAATCACTACATTCAAAATGGCTCCGAATACAACAATGTCGCACAAAGTCGCCTGTAAATTTCATAATCTACCTCGTGACTTTTTACAAAACTGAACGGTTTTGAACCAGTTTCAAGTGACTTTTGTGTCGTTTAAACTGGAACACCGAACCTTTCTTGCAATGTGATTAAGTCAATAGCAACATTCAAAATGGTTCCAAATACAACATTGTCGCACAAAGTCGCCTCTAAATTTCATCTTCTACTTTGTGACTTTTTACAAAACTGAACAGTTTTGAACTAGTTTAAAGCGACTTTTGTGTAGTTTAAACATGAACACCTATTTTGCAACATGATTAAGTCAATAGCAACATTCAATATGGTTCCAAATACAGCAAGTGTCGCCAAAAGTCGCATCTAAATTTTGCCATCTACCGTGTGACTTTTTTTTACAGAACTGAACCATATTGAAGCAGTTTGAGACTACTTTTGAGTATCTTCGAACCAGAACCCCCATCTTACAATGTGATTGGGTCAATAGCAGCATTCAAAGTGGCTCCAAATACAGCAAGTGTCGTCAAAAGTCGCATCTAAATTTTGTCATCTACCTTGCGACTTTTTTCTTCTTACAAAAAAATGAACCAGTTTCTTCGAACCAGTTTCAAGTTACTTTTAATGATGATAATGCCAACATTTCTAAATGGTGATGCTGCTCCGCTCCTCTTGTACAAAATAAGTAACTCCCACCGAAAACAATTGCATTTATCTGCGATCGATGCATCGATCAAGTGAATTTTTTTTTTAAACAACAACAAAAAAAAAGCATTAAATCAATATATCGATTTATCGATTTGTAGGCGTTTCAACTTTTATTATATTCAAAGGGAGAAGCAAACTTGAAATTGTTTTTTTTTTGTTTGCTTCATTTTTTTTGTGTTGTATTATTATTTTTAATGTTTTTTTTTTCCGCGGTTTTTATTCCGCTAGCAATATTTTAAAAGTTCCTCTCTTTTTTTTGCGCAAAACATCAAAAAAAATTGTTTGCGCAAAAAAAAGACTTAAAAATAAAAATCAAAATTTGCGAATTTTTTTGTTATTGAAATTTCATTAAAAAAAATTCACAAACAATTTTTTGTGTTCCTATTTTTTTTCTCAATGTTTTTATTTATATTTTTTTTGTGTGAATAAAGTGAAAACCGTTTAACACGAAAAAAAAAAACACCGAATAACATGAAGTGTATTTTCGGTCTTGGTCTCTCGTCACTTAGCCATAAATATTTTTTATTTTAAAACGAAGTTCGTTTAACACGAAGAAATGAAGTGGTTCATTTCATTTCGTTTATAAAAGTTTTTTTCAGTTTATATTTCATGCATGCATTGGAAAACGTTTAACACGAAACAGTTGGATAATACGAAAATAACCCGTAAATATTCTTTTAAAACGAAATTCGTTTTAACATGAAACAAATATTTCCGGGTCCAACTCCAATTTCGTTTTAAGCGGTTTCCACTGTATTGTATACAATGGAAATTGTGCAACACGAAAAATTGGATAACACGAAGTATATTTTTTGTGTGCGATCCCTTAGAATAGCGTAATTTGTTTTTCTTTTAACACGAAATAATTTTCCTATTTTTTTGTGTTTCGTGTTAAACGGTTTCTATTGTCTATTGCATGCAGTGAAAATCTTTTAACACGAAAAAAAAACGGATAATACGAAATATATTTTCGTTTCAATTTCGTGTTAAGCGGTTTTTCACTGTATTTTTTATATCTGCCGCCAAAATGTATTTAAAAAAAAGAAAACCGATTGCAGCGCCACCAAGTGTTGATTTTAATTTCTTTCTTCTCTCTCTTTTTTTACTCTAATGAGCCGTTTTTTTTCTTAAAACATTACTTAAAGCTTAAAGTCAAACTTAAATGAAACTTAAACTTTAAAGAGAAGTTTTGTAATTGCATCATGGAGTTTTAAGTTTAACTTTATTTTAAGTAACGTTTTTTTTTTTGTAATAATGGGGAGTTAATTTTGTAGAAAGTAGAAATCTTTTTTTTAACTTTTGATTATAATAATTATTTTTGTGTAAAACTTTTTAGAAATTAGTTTTTTTTAATTAAAGAAAGAAAGATAAATCGGAAAGAAAGAAAAATTGAAATCAAAATGTTTGAGACGATCAAAAATTTAAAAAAAAAATGAATTTAAATAATTTAACAAATTTCACTTTTTATCTTTTGTTTTATTTTATTAAAAGAAAGAAAAAAAAGTCTTTTGTGAATTTTTTTATTGTTTTTTTTTAATAAAAAAGAAGAGAAAAAGAGAAAAATATTCCTCTTTTTTAATTATTATAATTATAATATATTTCATTGATTAATCATTGATTCGAAGAAGAAGAAGAAGAAGAAAAATTGTCTTTAATTAACATTTTGTTTTGCTAATTAATAATTTTTATTTTTTTGGTAGTTTTTTTTGTGTGTTTGTTTTACGAACTAATAATTATTTGTATTTTTGTGTCGCAGTTTTCAAATGTGGTTCCGGAAAGGGGTTTTTTTATTTTTAATTTCAAAGATGTCATTTTTTTTGCATTTTTTTTTTATTTCGGTATAAAATGTGTTAAATTTCTGATTTTCTCATATATTATAAACGTGTTGTTTATTATTAGGCTCCTCCCGCCGCCTTCCACCTTTTTTTCCCCCTGCTTTTGTGATTGTCATCCAAATTGTTATAATAAACCTGTTAAGTGTCCATATTGCGATAGCAACGCCACACAGTGGATTAATATTGCAAATCGATGCGAATTCTATAATGGGTTTTGGAAGTTTTCAGATTTGTCTTTTATTCACTTGAAAGTATAACTACTGCACTGAGTGTCTTGATACCTTAGAGTGTCTGGGTACTTCACTGGGTATCTGGATGCTTGACTGAGTGTCTGGATGCTTGACTGAGTGTCTGGATGCTTGACTGAGTGTCTGGGTGCTTCACTGAGTGTCTGGATGCTTCTCTGAGTGTCTGGATGCTTCACTGAGTGTCTGGGTGCTTCACTGAGTGTCTGGGTGCTTCACTGAGTGTCTGGGTGCTTCACTGAGTGTCTGGATGCTTGACTGAGTGTCTGGGTGCTTGACTGAGTGTCTGGGTGCTTCACTGAGTGTCTGGATGCTTGACTGAGTGTCTGGGTGCTTCACTGAGTGTCTGGATGCTTGACTGAGTGTCTGGGTGCTTGACTGAGTGTCTGGATGCTTGACTGAGTGTCTGGGTGCTTGACTGAGTGTCTGGGTGCTTCACTGAGTGTCTGGGTGCTTCACTGAGTGTCTGGATGCTTCACTGAGTGTCTGGATGCTTCACTGAGTGTCTGGATGCTTCACTGAGTGTCTGGATGCTTGACTGAGTGTCTGGGTGCTTCACTGAGTGTCTGGGTGCTTCACTGAGTGTCTGGGTGCTTCACTGAGTGTCTGGATGCTTCACTGAGTGTCTGGATGCTTCACTGAGTATCTGGGTGCTTCACTGAGTGTCTGGGTGCTTCACTGAGTGTCTGGGTGCTTCACTGAGTGTCTGGATGCTTCACTGAGTGTCTGGATGCTTGACTGAGTGTCTGGATGCTTGACTGAGTGTCTGGATGCTTGACTGAGTGTCTGGATGCTTGACTGAGTGTCTGGATGCTTGACTGAGTGTCTGGATGCTTCACTGAGTGTCTGGGTGCTTCACTGAGTGTCTTGACAGCTTAACTAAGTAACTTGACAACTTCACTGAGGTGAAGAGACTTTCAATGATTGCATCTATACTTTATTGTGTGTCTAGATACTTTACCGAATATCTTAGGATTTTCACTAACACAATACTTCATTGAGGTCTAGAAATTTTAATGAGTGTCTTGATACTTCAGTGATTCTCTAGATACTTCACTTGACTATCTGACACTTTACTGAAGTCTAGAAACTGCATTAAGTGTCTTGAGACCTTACTGACTTTCTTGACACACATACTTTTACTGAGTGGTTTGAGAGAGATCTCAGAGAATATTTTAAAACTTCATTGAATGTCTAGAGACTTTATACTGACTGTCATGACTTATGACACTTCTTAGATTGTTCTGAGACACATCACTAATTGTCTATAAAAAAAAATTCCCAACAATTAGCCACAAAAAAGCGGCTTCATTAAAAATTATTATAGAATTTGCAACGATTTCCAAAAGAAGAAAATAAAAAAAACACCTACAAATGAAAATGTCAGAAAGGCTAATAATATGCCTGGTTCAGACCATGATGGTAATATACACCGTAATGAACCTTACCTTAATATAATTTAAAAATAATGGCTCTCTGTACTGCGCATGTGCAGAATGCAATTACTTATGTATGCATTTAAAACAGTGTGTAGTAGTGGTCAAATTAATTTGCATTAAAATCATGGTCTGAACCGGTTTTAAGTGAAGAAAAAAATGGTTTCTTTTGTTTTTTTTCAAAAAAGTTGAAAATTCGACTTTTTTTCTAAAATAAAAAAAAAATTAAATTTCTATCCTCTTTTCCCCCCTCTTTTTATCCGAAATTTGTAATTTATAAAAAAAATTCCCATCTAAAAATGAAAACCCAAAATGTTGATATAAAAAGTGTTGAAAAAAAAAGACCTCGAATGTTCTTAATTAAAAAAAAAAGTTTGTCTTGTTCTAATTAATTAATTAATTAATACCACTAACTACTGAAATAACTACCTCTACATATTTTTTTTTTCTATTGTGCGATGATTAATTGATTAATTCGATTTTCTTTTCACTAATTATTATTATTAATTATTATTATTATTATTATTGCTATTACGAATTTACTATTTTAAATCTATTTTAGACTGAATAAAAAAATTGATCAGTCATTCGTTGTTATTCTGGTATTAACCCTTTGATGAAAAATAAAAACCTATTGATAGTCAAAAATAAGAAAGTGTTTTTTTTAATTGTCTTTTTTCTCATTTTTATTATTATTATTAAACATTTAATTTGTCCGTGTAGCACTAGACGGCGCCACCGTCTCTCCATAGAATTACTATGACAAATAGTAATTCTATGGGGAGACGGTGGCGCCATCTATAGTGATACACGGACAAGTTAAATGTTTAAATGGCCAGCCATTTTGAGGTGGTTTTAAACATTTTAAACGCCTCTCAATACTCAGAACGGGCAATTGTGTTCCCGCATTTTAATTTCTTTTACTCCGCCCTTTTATGAACGTCATCGATTTCTAATTGGTTTGTTACTTGGTCTGACGTCATAAAAGGGCGGAGCAAAAGAAATTCTAATGCTGGGCACAATTGCCTGTATTCTCAAACTCTTTATTCAGTCTTATCAGGAGAGTAAATTGAAGAGAAACTTGAAAGTGTTTTAGAAACTAGAAGGGTAGCTCAGTTACAAATTTTTCATCTTTAAAAATAAACTTTTTATGTGAGTTTGAAATTGAACCAACTTTAGGCTGACAAAGTTTTAAAAAAAAAGTTTATTTTGATTTCAGCTAACCGTTCTAGTTTCTAACATATTTTCAAAAATCAGCTGTTCATAATGCATTTTAAGTAATCATGAGCTGGATTTTTTAATGTTAGAATTATGCTCAGAAGGGTTAAAGTTGAAGTTGTGACTTATAAGTGAAGCTATCTGAAGAAAAAAATGGTTACAAAAGGAAATCTTTCAAAATTAACTTTTTGGCGCCAAAAATCATCACGTCAAATAAGGATTTATATGTCATCGACATGAAGCCGCATTTCGGTGTACAAATATGGCTACGTTAGCATCGAATTGCACTTGGAAGTGACGCCATATTAGGAATCTCAGATTGTTTGTTTATGAGCGTGCACAGTGCTTCAGTACTATATTATATGAAGGTAAGCTAATGCCCTAATACGTGAGCATTATACAACAAGCAAATATTGAATAACGTCCGTCGTATGAAGCGCTTCAGTGTTATGATAAATCTTATTTTCTTCTAATTAATCATTGAAGCTTAACAATAAAAAAAACGTGTTAATTACGACGTTTCAAGAAGAAAATATAAAAATAACACGAAAGCAACAGGGTAAGTTATTTTAGAGGCAAAATAACCAAAAAGATGTCTGCAGTGACGTCATTCAATTTATTACTTGGAATCCATTATATAAAGCGCTCTACTCTATAGCTTTTATTAATGACGTCATACTTTTTTCTGTATCAGTAAGCATCTGCATTAGTGCTCATTTCCGTTTTATAAAAGATTAACAGTTAAAACTGTAAGAAAAACTGCATAGCTAAATATTAAATTTTATAATCTTAGTAAGTATTTATGTCTCATTTCGTTACAAAAAAATTATCATAACTATAATTTTGATTCGTTATCTTAAGTATCAATTTTTCGCAACGGTATCAGTAAGGTGGGAAAAAAAAAGATAATGTGACGTCATTCGAGGGGCCAATTTAATGAGTAGACGACATTAAAGAATTAAGAAAGAGCGCTTTAGTTATAAATGGTTGTTTTAACATTTTTCCGCTAGAGTACGCTGTCAGTACTTTAAATTTGCAAATGGCGGCAATACTAAAGTATTTTTCAACGGTTTTTTTTCCCAGTGTTTTGTGTCGCTTTCTATGTTGTTTTAAGTAGATGGCATTCTTAAACGACGCACAAGTTCGTTTTAATAGAGTTACAGAGTCAGTAGACTACTTTGATGAGTACGGATTCGCCGTGTTTAACGATGAAACAGCAAATTGCGACGATCGCTGTCATCAATACCGGTATAAATATTATTTTGCAAATTCCGTTCTGTTATTCATCGATTTATCCAGCAGTGTCTGACGTCTTTTATATCTTTCTATGAACGTGACGTCACACTGATTTATCAATCGATGTATAATAGAATGGGCATGTTGATTCGAGACTGAAAAATGAGGTGGCATGAGATGTGATTTTTATGAAGCACGGGATTGTGCTTTTGAGTTGTATGAAGATATACGCGAGGGTCAAACGAATATGGCGTCTCATTTTGTATAAATCTCAATAGGATGAACACCCTCAAGGTAGCAACAGTTGGCTTCAGTTACGTAACGTCATGTCACCTCTTCTTTTATTTTTGATGTCTGTTGTAGTAGTTGTACGCTAATGTTTCTGTAAGCGACGCAAGCTTACGGATTCTGCAACTGCATTTATAAGTTTTTTTTTATGCGAAATGAACATTCAGAAAGGATTTTGGTCGAATTGGAAGTGAAAAAGAATGGACTAAAGTGTTTCGAAAGTGGATTCGTTATAAAAATGGACTCGGAGTTAAAGTAATTTGGTTGTATCTAGTTTACGTAGGCTCCGCAAGTCATTTCTATGCTAACTTACAGAGCTTACGGACACACGACAATGCCGTTTTTAACGAAATTTCTTGTGTTTCTTCCATTAAATAGGTTTTGCATCTTGTGAAAAGGGGAGTTCCGGACGAAATACGACCGAAATTATGGAAGAAGCTTCTGGATGTCGATATTTTACGAACATCTTTGCCTCAATTCAGTTATCAAGTCTGTTTTCTTAATTGCCGTCGTCTTAGAAGAAATTTTTTATGTAATTTTCTTTGTTTTTCTTGTTATAGGAAGAGGTGTCACAGTTGAGAGATCACTTGACGTCGCTCAATATCACGGAATACAACACGGAAAGAGCGGAACAGGAGTTGGCGCGGGTCGAATTCGAATTTCAGAAATCGATGACGACAGTTGTCATCGGACATCCAAGTCTTCAGAACTTGAGACAGATACTTCTCGACGTTGGTAATTCTTCTAATTAATCTTTTATTCAATTAAAACCGTAATCGTAAAACAAACAATAAATGTTATAAGGAAATTGAATAGTTTAAAGCGAAATGATTCCTAAATTCGTTTTTTTACAAATGAAGGTTTTTTTGTTTTGCGTTTTTAAAAGCGAGGACATTTCCGACGCATATTCTCTTCTTCGGTGACAGTCCGGAAGCGATCGACGGGCGTGCTTCGTTATTTCGCATCTTGGCCGTCTACGCTCGTTTCAATCCAGTTGTCGGATACTGTCAGGGAATGTCTTTCATTGCCGGAATGCTTCTTATGGTTTTGTCCGAAGAGGACGCATTCTGGTGTCTCGTAGCTCTCTTGCAGAAACCTAAATATCTTCACGGTTACTTCGACGCCACTCTTGCTCGTGTTCAGCGTCATGCATTAATCTTTGATCATCTTTTGAAGCAGAGGCAACCGGACTTATGGAAACATTTGGTAAAAAATCTGCTTATCAACCTGGTGCTATTAACATTGTTAAAAGTCACTAGAAACATTTTGCTGTTAACTTTTTTTGTCAATTATTTGCTTTCAATCTTTATTTTTTTTTTTTTTACATCAACATGTTGATAATATTGTTGCTAACTTTGTTAATAGCAGAAAATTTGCGATCGCTCTTGGAGACGACGGACCTGATAACAAAATGTTACTAGCAAGTTATTCCTGTTGTCAACACTGTCGGTAACATTCTACTCGTGGATCATTTTTTTGCCGATATGCTACTAACATTTTTGTAAAAAAAAAAAACATACATTGTTATTAGCATTTTGTTTTTGACATTTATCATTGTTATTAACATTTTGTTATTTCAATGTTTTTGCTATTTCTTCGTTGTAAATCCGCCTTCAAACATGAAACGAATAACACGAAATATACTTTGAACAGTTTAACGTGAAACAATATTTCTGTTCCTACTATTTCGTGTTAACGGGTTTTCACCGTACAAACTGAGCATTTTTAGCTCAAACGTGAGCCACTTCACAGTTTAGTCTGTCTTTATTAATAATTTTGTGTTTGTTCTATTTTGTTTTATTTGACAGCATGGGAATGACGTCGATCCTCTGATGTACATAACCCCGTGGCTGATGTGCCTTTTCACTTCGTTACCGTGTTGGGATGTCGTTCTCGGCATCTGGGATTTGATTCTTCTTCAGGGAGTGACGGTCATCTTCAGAGTTGCTCTGGCAATCATGGATGCTCTTAAAGATACGTTCATGGCCGAGAAAGACGGCAACTGTCTGATTCTCGTGTTACAGAGGCCGCCGGCCGAAAGTGTTGCTCGAGATGCACTGATGCCGGTTATCTGGAGAACTAACGTCGATTTATGGGAGTTACGTTCGATTCAGGATCTGATCGACGAAGCAGATAGTCGAGAAGAAGAAACGGTCGATAAGAGGCGACCGAAGTCTCTATCTTGGAGCAGAGTACGGCATAAGATGATGGCTCCCAAGACGAAGAATGGTTATTGATATTTTTTTTTTTTCTCGTTTGTTTTTTTGTTGGTTTGTTACCGTCAAGTAATTACTACCGTCAGGGTTGATTTGCGTGTGTTTGAAATTGGAAACATCCTTCAAACTCTGATTATTCTCTCTTTCAGAAAGAAAACTAAGAGAAACTAGAAAGTGTTTTAGAAACTAGAAGGGTAGCGCAATCACTTGGTTGTAATTTCATCGTGATATCTTTTAAAATATGCTTTTTATTTGAATTTGAATTAATACTCTGCAAGCAGCTCAAATGGCCTATGGCAGAGGGACAACAAAGTCTAATTATGTCCATTTCAGAATGACCCAACTTTAAGCTAATAATATTTTTTAATAATTTTGTTCTTAAAAAAAGTTTATTTTGAAAGATTTCAACATGAAAATATTATTAAATGATTCAGCTACCCGTTCTAGTTTCTAACATACTTTCCGATTCCCTTTTTACCGAAACTACAGAATAACGAAAGTTCGAAAATCAGCTGTTCGTAAAACACCTTAATTCAATGTTTATTATAAACTAGAAAGGTGAAAGTAATTTTCGTGACGACGTCTTTTAATGTTTTATGAACAGCTGATATTATCACCTGTTACCTGAAACGATGCCCTTTTATTTGTACCTGATTCGCCTTTCTTAAGTTAGCTTGATAGATATTTATTTTATTTTTGATTCCCCAGATGGCGCGCTTGCATGGCCAGGGTTCTCTTCCCCCACCTGCAGTTTTGAGATAATTATTTATGATTTTCAAACGAACGTTTTTCAGGAGAAACATTACGAAGCAATTCAAAGTGTTTTAGAAACTAGAATAGTTGATGATAATGTTAAATGTTTTTTCATGATGATATCTTTCAAAATAAACTTTTTATGACAAGTTTGAAAAAGGTCGAAAATAGTTTTTCATGAAATTTCAATGGAAAACTAAAAAAAAAACTGGTCATTCTTCAAACTGAACTATAAAATCGTTTATTTTTAAACATATTGCTATGAAAAAAAAAAATTAGCCTAACCTTTTACCATTCTAGTTTTGAAAACAATTTTAATTTCTTCGTAATGTTGTTTCTAAAATAAGTTCACTTGATTTTTTTTTGCTTCCAAATTTTAGAAAAGGTCCTCTATGGAGCTTAGCATTAGCCATTACAGTGGCGCCATTCAGGGGGGTGTGGGTTAAACAAAATTAATATCTATTGAGCCACCCTTAAGATAGATAAAAAATGTTTTTTTTTTAAAATCTATTTTAACAGAAAAGAGTTTCTTATCTAAAATTGCGAAGATGTTCAATTCAAAGTCACCGAGACCGACACCAGTATTTTCTACAGTGCCTGAAATCGTAATCACAGCTCCAACGCCGTCGAAACATGAGGAAAACGATAAAGAAAACATCGCAAATCGACGTCATCCACCGTTATCGAAAACAAAAGCATCGGAAGGAGGAGGAATGCCGTTGAAATCGGTTCCGGTGTCGAGGTCTGTTAATAATTAGGACAAGTGTCCGAGGCAGTTTCCTTTTAGGTTTGCGTTTATAGATGTGTTTTCTAGTTTCTTATAAAAACTGCTTTCATTCCTACGTTCCTGGTTAGTTTTTAGAAAATATTTCTTGTTTGGATATTGTTATGTTAAGTGAATGGGGGGGGGGGGGGGGGTTAGGGGTAGTCATGAGCTCGCTTTTTAATTTACTATTTAAAAACTAGAAGGTACACAGAAACCTCCTTTTATGGTTATGTTTACAGTTGTGTTTATTCTAGTTTTTAATTAAAAAAAATCATTCATTTCTGCAGAATTATTTAGTTTTTTAAAAAATGTTTTGTGTTTTGATCTCGAGTGGTTGAGGAGCTCGCTTTTTAATTTACTATTTAAAAACTAGAAGGAACACGGAAATTGCCTTTTAGTTTAATGTTTATAGATGTGTTTTCTAGTTTCTTATAAAATATTTCGTGTTTTGACCTTAAGGGAATTTTGAGGAGCGCGATTTGTAATTTTCAGTTTAGATTCTTCGATATGTTGAGTACGATATTTAAATAAAAAAATATCAAAATATTTGAATTTGAATCAATACTCTGCAAGGAGATCAAATGGCCTATGACAGAGGGACAAAAAAAAATCCCAAATATCACGTTATATCGAAAAGTTTTGAAAGACCAGATTGTTTCAGCTCCATCAGAACACGTTGTTGCAGTTGTTATCGTGTTTATATGTTTTTGGATTTGAAGAATGCATTTCACACGCTGCAAGTTGGAATTTTGTCCCTCTGCTAAAGGCCTTCTTGGCTGCTTATAGAGTAATTTTTGAAATTCAAATTCTGTTATAGTTTAATATATTTTCTTTTATTTGTCATATTTTGCAGTGGCTACTTTGTAAATGTATCAGAAGTTTCAAAATAAGTTGAAAATTCTAAATTCTATAATTGGCCTAATTAAGGTCATGAAGTGAGAACGACATCCAAAATTAAATTTATGAAAAATGAATTTAAAAAAAAAAGGAAACAAATTTGATTTCTTTAAACTATAATTTTTTTTAACGTAGATTTCAATACAAGGGGAATTTTATATTTTTTTTCTTGTTCTTTTAGCGAGATGAGTAATTCGACATCAGAGAATCTTCATAGAATACGACGGTTGGTTTCCGGCAAAAGACACCAATCGCAATCAACCGAAAGTCTTGGCAAAGGAGTCGATTCAGTCGCTCGATGGTAAGTTACGAATTTGATACCTACACCAGACACACATTAAATAAGAGAAAACGTTCTGAGGCGGTTTGAATCAAACGTCAGGCCGAAAGAAAAAAAAATTGTATTTGGGGCAAGTGCGGGTAGCACACACTGGTGAGACGAGAGACGTCTTGTCTGACTGAGACGTGTCTGAACGCCCATCCCAGCTAATTGCTTGTCTCGGACAAAAGGAACTATTCCTATAAAAATAGGCTTCGAGAACTTCTCCATCAGGTGAAGACATTTTGAAATCGAGCATGCGCAGATTGCCTTCAAAGAAGTTGTGTGGGGTTTTGAAATTTCTGCGAATGTTTCGTTTTGTCTTATTTAGTCTTATGGGTTGTAGTCGGAACAGACATGCTTCAGGCATATTGACTGAAACGCCTCAGTCAATATGTCTTATTTAGTGTGTGTGTGTGTGTCCGGCCATAGAGACACTTCAGATTTGCACTTCATATTAAACACGGGCAATTTTGCGGTTCCAAAGTTGCTCGAGTGCCTCTTGCAACCAAACGGCAATTCGAAACGTCATGAAATTATCTTAATACCCAAAAAAATTTATTAAATTTCTTCTTAAAGCTGAAAGATGTTTCTGAAGAACTCGAAAGGTGGTCAGCAAAATAGACCTTTTTGCGGTCAATGACCTTTAACATGGGTCAAGTAAATTAACATAATTTTAAAAGGGTGTAATATAAAAAAAAAACCTTTAAAGATGGTAACCAATAGATGTTTAAATCTGGCCACACAACAGATAAGAAGTGACTTAAAAATCAATTATAATTGTTTTCTTAAATGAAATTATTGCTCGAAACAAAAAGTTCAAAAACAAGATTTGTTGCCGTTTTGAGCAACTTTGGAACCGCAAAATTGACCATACGTCTCGTGGGACTCGAGACACTGGTGTGTCTCTAGGATCTTAAAGATTAATTCATTTGCATATTTATCGTTATAGTGGGGCAACTCACAGTCATGCTTTTAGCGAGTTTTCGAATCAAGTTCCTTTACGCAAGAACCAGCGAAGTTGTACGAGCATTTTGAGCGGAATGAACCAGTCTCCAGAAAAGGAACTTCATTCTCTAACGGCAGCTTCGAGGTTCAGTTCGTCACCGGTTTCGATCGATTCTTCTTTTTCGGAGAAGCGACGAAGGCGATCCGTTGCGACTCCACCGTCTTCGTTATCGATGTTGGTCGACGAAAACGCTCACGTAACTCCGACCGCAATTATAAAAACCCGACATTTGCGCGGCAGAGATGGAATCTGTCGATTCAGAAAGCATCGGAATTCGCCGCAGAAAAAGAGAAACTTGAACGAAACTGCAGTCGTTTCTTAAAACCCGGTTTTATTCGAAAATTTCTATTTTAAACAATTAAGTTTGAGGTAATTTTTATTAAATGAGTTCAATTTTCAGACAGGTACAACAATAATTTCTGTTTTTGCTGATTTAAATTTTCTTTTTGGAGGTGTTTAGCTGTATATGTAGAGATGTCAACGGTTCGGAACCTGTAGAACTGGTTCACAAATTATTCGAACTGATAAGAATTCGTTTCAAACCGAGTATATTCGGTTCGGATCTACTCATCACCACCTCTGACTGATCTGCTGCGCAAATCTTCTAATGGATATTGAGAACCAGTTCGTCGATCTTGACGAACCAGGTCCATCGCATTAGCAGATTTGCACAGCGCATTATATTAATATCCTTTGCATATTTGGAACCGGTTTGTCAAGATCCACAAACTGATCAGAACTGGTTTCCAAAAAATCGCGAACCAATTAAACCAGTTCTGAACAGAGTATAAACGGTTCGGCACTCTCCCCGTTGCCACCTCTATGTATATGGCGGTTACGGCACTTGCAGTGTATATGGGGTAAACTTGATGTTCTTTTTTTCAGAAATTAGAAGAGTCAAGGAACAGATTAAGGGTATTCTTGAGATGATATCGTTCAAAATAAAACTTTTTATGGCTTTCTGAAAATTTTCGAAAAGTTTTTCACACGTTGAAGGTTGAAAGAAAAGCTGAATATTCGGTTTTTTTTCAAATAAATGGCCATAAAAAGTTGATTTTCGAAGATGAGGGGAAAACATGAAATTTTTCCGTTACTCTTCTACTTTTTATTACGTTTTCGGCTCGTTCAGCATAATATCATGAAAATGTTTTTAGCTTTCATTCACATACAACTTTAGTTTAAGGTGATTTTAAAAGTTTAAACGTCGCTCTAACTCTGGTTATTCGGTATTTCAGGAGTAAAGTGAAGCGAAACTAGAAAGTGTTTTGGAAACTAGAAGGGTACCTCAATCACTTAAGGCCATTTTCATGTTGATATCTTACAAAATGAACTTTTTATGGACAAAATTTTTAAAAATATGCTTAAAAGTGGATCATTTTGTATTAAAAATTTTCCGTCGACATGAAAATACTCTTAACTGATTGAGTTACCTTTCTAGTTTCTTAAGTATTTTCTAGTTTCTCTTCATTTTGCATCTGAAAGACTGAATAATCAAGAGTTTGAAAGGCGTTATTTGTTAAAAACATTGCTAATAACACGTGTTTTCAGCAATGATACCTCTGGTGTAAATCCACCTTTACACAACTTTGAATTTAAAAAAAATTACTCTTGCAAGCAGCAGCGAAGAAGGAAGGCTCGTAGCAGAGGGACGAGCTTTGAAATTTGCTACTTAAACAAGTTAATGGCATTCAGTTTTATTTATTTAATTTGACAATTTTCGTTTTTTTTAAATATTGACTTTTGACTTAGAATTTTATTTTCATAGTTGACAAATTTCGAATTTCTTTTCCGAGGCTCTCAAAGAAGCTAACATCAAAGGCGGACACTCTAAGGCGGAAGCGAACTGTTCTAAAAAGCGAGCTGCCACTTCTTCGTCGAAAACTCGTCTATCATACGAAAGAGTAGCCGTAATGCGCGTTTGAATCTGTCCCTCTTCATCGACGGCCGTTCTACATCCGCCGACGGCTAAAACGGCACTTTGATGTTCCGGAACAACCGTAACGAATTCTGTCACTCCGTAATCTCCAAGATACGAGACACTGAAAACGACAACAAAACGAATCGTTATTACTAGTTTAATAATGTTTCTTATCATTTTTAACTTACGTAAACGATGCTCCAAATTGTTCATGAGTTTCTAACGTCCCTCTCGACGCTCTTTCCGACAGATCCTTTATTCGTTTCGATATCTCGGATAATCCCAATCCGATTGCATCTCTTACGATCGGCGCGATCGGACCATTGTCCGCTTGCGTACTGACGGCGACATCGACGTTAGGTAGAATTTGAACACCGTTTTCTGTCCATCGAGCGTTCACTTCGGGAACTCGCTAAGAAAAATCGCAACGATTATCGTTGATTTCGATTTGAAAGCTGTTGATGAGACGAGGTTAAAAAAAAAAGACCTGTAGCGCTACGGCTGTTGCTTTGACTACGAAGTCTTCAACCGTGACTTGAATGCCGTCTGTTTGTAAGGTTTTCTTGAGTTCGAAAAGGTCGTCGACTCGACAGTCGACGTTACAATACGAATGCGGAATGTACGTCTTAAAAGAAGCATTAAGTTTAGCAACAGAAGTAAACAAGTCATAATTTTGCGAGGGGTTTAGTCCCCTGAGGCGTAACTCTTTTTACCGTTACCCAACCAATGGCACCCGTGGTCACTTCTGACCGTCGTCGGACCACTTATGACCACGGCAGGTCAAAAGTGGGCCCGGGGTTGCCCATTCCCATGCCGGGTCCTAACCGGCCGGGATCGGCAGGCGCTTTTTCGACAGTAAAATAATATGGTTACTTTTGAACTCACTTTAGAATCCACAGAACTCTGAGCTAAACTTCGTCTTCGTTCGCTGTTCGGAACATCGACGAACGTTTGTCCATCCGTAGCTTTAATCGGTTTCGAGGCTACTAGAAGACAATTAATCGATCTTTGCCGAAACTTTAAGGGTAATTGTTTTACCAGATTTACTCGTCGGTTTCGGAACTCCTTTAGATGGTGTAGAAACAACTTCCGTCGAAACCGGTTTCAATTTCTTGGCTTCAACGTACTTTAAGATGTCTCTGGATTTAAAAACAAATACAAATGAATTTCTAGTTTCGACTTCGTAAAATATATATATCGAGAGACCCTTTAAGAAGAGTGCTTCTTGGACCAGTCGGAACGACGGCAGATTGTTCCAGACCGTAAGTGAGGAGAAGATTCTTAGCAGCTGGACCCAAAACTCTGGAGCGAGAAAAAAAAAACCAAACACGGTATAATAGTAATTCCTTGGCAGTAATAAGTTGTGTAACCACAATTATCTTTTTTGTATTTAAAGGATTGGTTAGAGATGGTTGTTCTAATATTTAGTTAAAAAAAAATGCAGGTTTACACTTTCTGCGATGCCTTTGCATCTTTAGGAACCGATTTCGGGCTGTCTGTCTCCGTTGATTGCGTCGTTATGGAAGTTCCACTCGCCGGAACATCGACATCTTTCCAATCCTGACCTTCTTCGACCATCAAAGCAATCAAAGTTCCGATTTTGATGTCTTTACTGTCGTCTGGATGCTGAGAAAAGGTCAAACATTTAAAAGATGGATGTCGTTTTTCCCCCGCTCGAAATTATGATATATATGAGACTAATAGGTAACCAAAATCTTTGCTAAGACACCCTCTTCTTCGATTTCGAATGTCATAACTGCTTTATCTGTTTGAATTTCGCAAAGTGCATCACCTGGGTTCACTTGGTCACCTACAAGAATTTGTAAATGTCGTAAGGAACGCGTCAGATTCAATCAAACGATTGCTACGAACCCTCTTTTTTCAGCCATTTTATGATCGTTCCTTCCGACATCGTTGGCGAAAGTGCGGGCATACGAAGCTCCATGCCTTTTACACCTAAAACAATCCATTAGCAATGGGTTTTATGTTCAAATTTGGGAGAACAAACAGATGACATTGAATTGACCTTGGCGTGACCTTCGATTGTAAGTTTATATGGGTAATAAACGTTTAAAAATGACGCAATTTAACGAATTAACAAATATTATAAAAAAACGCGCTCAATCTTTTCGATCATTAGTCATCTTTTATCGGTATTATATCAGAAATGAAGCAAAATTTTAAATATTTAAAGGCAAATAAAGAATGAGAAGAGGTCAAGGTCATTCAAGGTCGTCTGGGGACTTTTTTTTACCCATGTGCCGAACGGCGACCAAATGAAACCCTCGGCGACATATCCGACTAAATCTTTGTATCCTCGCTAACGCAGAAATATGCATCATTGTTGAATTATACTTCAAAGAGAAACGATCAGCTGTTTTTTCTTTCTAAAAAATGTTTCTTTTTTTCTCGGCCTTCCGCTGACCGGGTTTTCTTATAAAAAAGAAAGGAGCTAAAGGAGCATTTTAATTAACACGTTTCTACACAAAGGATTCTGCTCTGAGTAATCTAATCGTTTCTTATCGTCTGCTTTCTGTATGGTCTATGTTGCTTTCTGTCTATGAAGTAACCGGTTCTTCTAATGGTAAAGATGCATATATAGAGGTAGCTGAACTCAAGAGATTAATTGCGCATCCTCTTGTCAAATTCTTGTTATTCCAATTTATTTATAATGGTTCGTATTACAGCTTCTATCTTTTTTTTTATGCAGCGAATCTTGAATATCTTTTACAAGCTAGCTATCTACTGTATTTCTATGGTTATTGAATTGTGGTATATAGTAGCTGTACCATAAGTGGAAGCTTGTGACGTCAGAGGAGTTAGACAAAAAAATTTAGGCTTGTGTCATTTTGTCTGATTAAAACATGGAAATAACATAATAATGCAACTAAATTTTGTTTAAACTTTTGAGAAAGTTATTATCATTCTATTTCTACCAAACTAAATGACAATCCTAATTATTTTTTTTTCCAACCCTTCTAACGTCACAAACTTCGTCTTGTCGCGAGGTGATTACAACTGAGAAAGAATTTAGCCCAAACATTGCCTCCTAACCTCCTTCATCTAAGGAAACGGAGCTATCACTCAACTTACTGGTGGCGCTATCTATTGGCTACACTCAGTTCTTATACGTTACGTTCAAGACCGTGCTTTTAGTTGAGCTACCTGTATATATCATTCTAATTGCGATACATGTGTTCTATGGAGGCTTGTTAGGGCCATAATTTTTACGTCGTTTAAAATAAATTCTATTTATAATTAATTTACTATTTGCTAAACCTTTAATTTTTATTATTTTCGATTGTGTTTCCGCTTCGCATATATATATATATATATGATTTTGAGATTTGAACACTTGAATGTCATTATTACCAAAGTAAATGTATATTTTTTTAGAATTGGTAGTACGTTACAAGATTCCGTAGTAACCGGTTATAAATATAATAAAACAATTAACTGACTTTCTGAAGAACCGTGACATCAGAAACAAAGATGGCGTCTGCAAGCGAAGGTGATTACTGTTTGAGCACGTGGTTTTTTTAATTATTATTTCAGCTAAATTTACGTATGTTTTTTTTTTAATTATAATATTTTAGATGAGAATGAAACAGTCGTCTCGAATGCATGGGATAAAAAGTTACCGGAATACAAGAAGGAAGATTTTGTGGGCTGCATAACGACCGAAAGTTCGTTTGGAACGATTTTTCCTAAATACAGAGAGGAATACATCAAAGAATGTTTCCCTTTGGTTTTAAAAACTCTATCGGAACACGTAAAGATATTCTCTGGTATTCGTACGATTAGCAGCAACGTTATAGTCTCTATTTTATAGCCTCTATTGACGCGTAATAAAGGCGAAAAGCTACACCATCTCCTGCAATTAAGAGGCTAAGCGACTGCTAAACGAAAGAATGACCAATCTCTCTCTATCTCTGTCTCTCTCCACGTGTCCAAATAAACCCGCTTTTTAATCTCGTTGGTTTTCTAGGGAATAAAGGCCGAATTGGATCTTTTGGCTGGTTGTTTGATGGTTTCAACGACTAAACAGACCTGGGATCCTTATATCGTCCTCAAAGCGAGAGATGTTATCAAACTTTTGTGTCGTTGTGTTCCATTCGAACAAGTAAGAATGTTTTTTAGGATATTGTTTTGATTAGGAAACGCTAGCCTCCAAGCTAAGGTTTTGACGTTTGTATAAAATTTGCTGTGAAATTCCGAATGCTACAAATAAAAACCTCGAAAGGTTTTTGCGGCGTTTTTTCGGCGTGTTGACGACTACCTCACTTTATTTTGCAGTCGAAAAGTGGTGAATGCGTGGTCTGTGTGTCAAGGGTCTAAACCTCCAAAAATTTATAGAAAGACATTTAAAATGAGCCACTTTAGTGGCTGAGATCGACTGCAAAAATGAAATGCAAAAGTCCGGCATCTTTTCATGTCATTGGCAACGTCAATCTGTACAATTCAGGTGGCTGAATAGGTATTTATTTTGTTTTCATCTCTCCAGATGGCGCGCCTGCGCCCCTTGTGTGTTCTATAGGATGTTTCTCCTTTCCTCCACCCACCTGTTTTGAGAAAAAATTATATTTTTCAAGCCACCGTTTTTTTAAGGAGAAACATTACAAATAAATTCAAACTTTTAGAAACTGGAATAGTTGGTGATAATGCTAATAGTTTTTTTCAAAATGATATCTTTCAAAATAAACTTTTTATGACAAGTTGAAAAAAAGGCCGAAAATAGTTTTTCATGAAATGTCAATGGGAAAAACCAAAAAAAAAAACTATAAAAAGTTTTATTTTGTAAGATATTGTCATGGAAAAAAAAAAACTTTTAGCATAATCTTTGACTATTCTAGTTTTGAAAACAATTTTAATTTTTTTTATCATGTTGTTTCTAAACAAAGTTCGCTTGTCGTTTTTGCATTGAAATTTGACAAAAAAAAAAGCGTCTATGGAGCTCTAAAAGTTATCCACTGCAGGGGGGAGACAAAGGCAAAGTAAATATCTGTTCAGCCACCTTAGATACGCGGTTGCGGTACTTCTCCGAATACTAGCAGCGTCACCTATTAATTGGCGCTGCAAGAATTCATTAGAGGCAGAAAGGCTCCTAATCGAAAACAAAATCGTATTTTTTGTAGTTTCAAGTAAATTTATTCTGACGTTTTTTTGGGTCCGTTTTTTTAGGCTATTAAAGTTTTGGAAGATGGAGTAACTTGCGATGTTATTAAATTGGCTGGTCTCGTTTCGACTAAGGAGAAAATGATTAAACGGAGGTCACGTCTCGTTGGACCACAGGGATCGACGTTGAAAGTTTGTTTATCCGATTTTATTCTATATTTTGAGGAGAGAAAAACTCGGTATATGTTCTAACTTTGAAGTGAAAATCGATAATGGATAAATTGAAACTGCTATAAAAAGTAGAATAACTGTTTTAATCGGTTCTCGGTTTGCGATTTTTTGGAAACGGGTTATAATCAGTTCGTGGAGCTTGACGAACTGGTTTAAACCTGTCCCAACTGGTTCCCATTGCGCTGCACATTAGACAAATGTGCTAGCTCAGTAACCTGATGAATTCCGATCCGTGCTCCCGTTTTATTCGGCGCTACTTTGCTTCATGGACTTAGTCTGCGTTCAGTTTGTTTATCTTTTAGGTTCAAAATGAAGAGAAACTAGGAGGTTGGCACAATTCCTTATTAATATTTTCATGTTAATATCTTTCAAAATAAACGTTTTATAGATAAAAGATCGTCCGCTTAAAAGTCAGCTCGTTTTCAAACTCATAAAAAGCTTATTTTGGAAGATATCAACATGAATTACCTTTCTAGTTTCTAAAACACATTCAAGTTTCTCTTCATTTTGTATCCGAAAGAAAGAATAATCAAGAGTTTTGCGAGGCATTTATTCTTCTTTTTTCGAAAAGACTTAGAATTTATTTGTTCTCTTTCAATTGCATTTGTATTTTGAATATTTAAAATATTTTTTTCGTTATTAAGGCGCTCGAACTTCTGACAAATTGTTACGTTTTGATTCAAGGGAATACGTGTGCCGCTATTGGTCCATTCAGCGGTTTGGCTAAGGTTTGTTTTTTCAAATGTTGTGTTCGTAATTTTGTTGGTATTTATTGGGGGGTTTCTTTCGTTTTAGGTTCGGAAGATCGTCGAGGACACGATGCGAAACGTTCATCCGATTTACTTAATCAAGGTTTAGCAAATTGAATTAATAAATGTTGCTTCTTATAATATCCATAACAGTTACTTTCTTGAGCAACTTCAGTTACTTTTGAAACTTAAGCTGGGTCCAGACTACTCAGACTCGGTGAGCCAGGGGTGCTCGTCTGGCTCTGCTCGAGTCAAAGCCTCTCTCGAGTAACTGAACCCTCAGGTGAGAAGAGCACGAGCCTGAGCCCCACAGGTCAACAAAGGCACGAGTACGAGCTTTAGTACAAACTTTTGTTACTCCAGAAAGAAACTGGTATTTCAGTTACTGACGAGAGTAACTAGAGAAAGAGTGATTATTATTGTCAGTAGTTATTGAAATAAGTGGATCAATGCTTACTTTTCGACCAATAAGGCCTTATTTATATTTATTAGTCGATTTTTTGATGTGTTTTATTCTTGAGACGATGATGATAATGAGAGAGCTGGAAAAAGATCCGAAACTATCTACCGAAGACTGGAATCGGTTCTTGCCTAAGTTTGCTACCAAGAAAAGTAATAACAAAGCTTCGAAGAAGAAGTTCAAAAGCAAGAAGCAGTACACTCCATTCCCTCCTCCGCAACCCGAGAGCAAGGTGTGTTGGAAATTTGTTAATCTAGACCTTCGGAAAATCAGAAAACAGCAAAAAAAAAAAAAAAAAATCAGCGTTTTAAAACGTATTGAATAATTAATTCTGAACGTCACAAAGAAGGGCTCCCCGAAAAGACAAATGATTCTTTAATTGAATATTTGATTTTGTTTTTAGATTGATAAGGAATTGGCGAGCGGAGAATATTTCTTAAAGAAACACGAACGTGTCGCTAGAAAGCAAGAATTGAGAAAGGAGAGCGAAGCTGCGGCAGTAGAAAAGAGTCAAATAAGACGGCAGTTACCGTATATTCCTCCCAACGAATCGAAACCGATCCCGAAAAAGAAAATAGAAAATAACAGTAATTTCGTTTCCTGGCCTTTTTTTTTAATTTTCTTTAAATAAATACTAAAAAAAAATGTTTTTTTCTCTCGATAATTTAGATGCGGATGTGGATGTCGAAAAATTGAAGAAGAAGATCAAAGATGGTAAGAAAAGGAAAAAAGTGGCTAAAAGTAGTTTGCCCGCTTCGAAGAGAGGAAAAAAGTAATCGGTTTTTTTGTTTTGTTTTTTTCGATTTTGTGAAATATATGCAAAGAAATTCGTCAGTTCTGTAATTAACTATGAAGTTTTATTTTGTTTTAAATAGATTTCTTGGCGATTAAAAATGCGTTTTTTTCGAAAATGAATATGGTTTCGGAACAGCTTATTCCGTCTTTCAGGGATTTAAGTTTTTAACAGAACCGCGGGGGTTGGGGAGGACTTAAGTACAAAGACAGACGCGTTTGGTGTCGCGCGCGACACACAACAAAAAGTTGTTGTGCGTTGTCTAGGTTTTCTTTTATGCACGTTGTTTGTGTTAGTTTGTGCTGCTAATATCGGCCACTGCCTTTTCGCATTGCACAGTCGAAGGTGGATCCGTGTGGGATATATTTTGCGACGGCAAACAAACGGCGCGTTTGCATAAATGGACCCCGTAAGAAACCATGTATTTAGATAATTTGCAAGCGGTCTATCAATCGAAATTAGCCGAAAACCCACTTAAATTGCTCAAGCAAGCGTTTATATTACACTTGAACTGCAAAAAGTGGTCGTATAGAAACGACTCGAGCGGTCGGTTTTCAGCGAGATACCTGCCACTTTTTTGCAGTCCATCTCGACAACTACTTTTGTGTCGCCACAAAAAAAGTGTTCATTTTTGACAGATGCACGCGCCACATTGCCACCGTGTCGGACTCCAGCCACAAGTGGTAATCATGGTTATAACGAATGGAATGGACTGACGACATTCAATATTGTTTTAAATTGGCGATCTTCGTGAAGGAAGCCGCGTCAACCACTGTGTTGATCTGCGTGAACCTGCTCCTGAATATTTCAGAATTGTTATTAAAAATTCATTTTTATTCTGCTATTTAATCAGAAATTTTCTGCAGAAGTCTTTAAAATATGCAAATAAAAAAACCCCAACGTGTGGGATGGTGAAGGTGACTCCGCCACTTGTGTAACATAAACGCTCACACTTGACAATTCAACGAGGTATGCCGGCAACATACACACACACACACAAGCGGGGCGATCCCCTTTGATCTCATGACGTTGCACCATGTAATTTCATATGATGCATTGCATTTTAATGTCTTTTTAGGCGGCTCTCTGCGCCATAGTCGGCGACTACCTTTAGCAGATAACCCACTTAAATTGCTCATTCAAGCGTTTATATCACACTTACGTTTTTCTACTGTTTTTATCAGTTTACTTCTAATTCTGAATCGAAATTTGTCAAAATAAAATTTTTGATAAAAAAAAGGGGTGAAAATAAATTTTGATCGATTTTTGTTTAAAAATCGAACAAAAATTTATTTTCACCCCTTTTTTTAAATCTCATTTACTGAGATCAATTCATTACACTGATTAATTAAGTTAACGATTTTTCACGTTGTCACTCATTAAAATATATGAAACAATAAGATAATTACCATCGTAAATATTTGGACCACAGCCTCGTCGCAGCTCGAGCTCACCGAGACGCTCCCAACCGTCGCGCAGCTCGCATTACATTAATTACATTTTGCAGAGTCCTACTTTGGGATTAAGTCTTATCGCTGCAACATGTTAGTCGAAATGGATTCCAATTCGGATGCAGGATTATTGCGTTACCATTTCGGACACTACGTAGTAATTACGAAGGAGATTCTTGTACCCGTTGATGGTTTTTTTCTAGAAAGAAAAAAAAAAAACCAATCCAGGTGCTTGCTTGTTGCAGTTGCGGCAATCGAAGGCACTCTTGGTGTAGAACGACTCTTTAATTTAAAGAGTTCGTCCCCACCCCACAACGCAAAACACATGGAGGAACAAATCCCGACATTCTTCTGATCTTTGGAATCAGCCTATCCCCACATTCCTTTTGGTTCATTGGTCGCCACAATACCTTCTTCGTTCGAGAAGCCCCCCACCCAACCGGCCATGCTATCATGCTACCAACCACTAAGTCTACGTACATCCATAAGCCACCTATACCAGTCTACCCTATACACCAACTGTATATAGATGGCTATGGCTGTACGTAGTCCCACCTGTGTAGTTAATTGACAATTTAATAGCATATGGCACAACTCCTTACATCCATAGCCACCTATACCAATCTACCCTATACACCAATTGTATACAGGTGGCTATGGCTGTTCGTAGTCCCACCTGTGTAGTTAATTGACAATTTAACTCCGTACATCCATAGCCACCTATACCAATCTACCCTATACACCAATTGTATATAGGTGGCTATGGCTGTACGGAGTTCTACCGGTGTAGTTAATTGACAATTTAATAGCATATGGCACGAGTTAGGATTCGGCGCCTCAACTGACAACCACGATACGTTCTCCCATTGAATACCTGTGAACAAGAAATCGTGTTTATTAATTAAAAGCCCATCATACAAATAGATGTCCCGGACAACGCGAAAAATCGATATTATGTCTATAAAGTATGTCCCATTCACATAGCCTTCTATTATAGAAGAATGTAATAGAAGGCTATGTAACTACCACATGATACGTTGTTGGAGACAATATTTGCCGAGTTTGGTTGGAGTCCGTGACCGTGTTTTAGATGCCTCAGTGACCGCCAAGATTTCAGACGCGTCCTCCCTCCTAATGTACCAAACCCCCATATTTTCATTAGATACAGTAAGACACTCACGGTAGGCTTTGTACGGCCAGTCTTTTTATTCATGCTGCACGCACTACCTCGGGTGCAGCATGAAGCGCAATCGCCACATTCAAAATGGGCGATTCTGACAGGTGTACACGCGTCGAAAACACGCGAAATTTATTACAGGCCACTGAAATAGCAGACGCTCGCCGCATGACATTTTTTTAAATTCGCGTCGTCTAATATCAGTTTCTGTAATAGAAGACTATGTAACTGCCACATGATTCCATATGTGAGGTTGTTAGAGGCTTTATTTGCCGAGTTTTGTTGGAGTCCATGACCGTGTTTTAGATGCCTCAGTGACCGCCAGGATTTCAGAGACGTCGTCCCTCCTAATGTACCAAACCCCCATTATTCCATTAGATACAGTAAGACACTCACGGTAGTTATGTACCGCCAGTCTTTTTATTCATGCTGCATGCGCTGTTTCGGGTGTGGCATGGAGCGCAACTACCGCATTCACAACTGGCGAAAAAAAAAAAGTTGAAGCTTCAAAAGCGCGCGAAAATGGTCTCATGCCGCTGGAATAGCAGACGCTCTCAGCATGACATTTTCCTCAAAGCGCGTTGTCTAATATCAACTCAAATGCTGTGAAATATTGCATTTCTTTTATTTATTTTACATCCATTATTTTAATTTACTCTTCTAGTCTCTAACATACGATTATTTTCTTTTTTAATATGACTTTTATTATGGTTTTTGAGATGACAACATCGGTGTTTTTCATTCATTGAACGGCTTTTCAGCCAATAATTACGATAGATTACGAAAGAATAAAAAGACCTACAAGATGTTTAATCGAACCAGGCAACAAAATAAAAGAGTACAGGGTCCATTTAAGATGTAAACGGCATCTTTTAGGGCCTTTTTAACCTGTTTTTGGACATAGAGGATCAAAAATATTTACAAGGGAGAACGGAACCTAGAAAATTACGCCATATTGGTACGCTAATATAAACTTCGACGATATGATCGTATGACGTAATACAACCCTCGTCTAAAGAGGAAGTTCGTGACGTCAGAGGGGTTAACGACAAATTTAAACTCGTTATTTATTTTAATAAAGAAGGGATAAGAACTAATAACAAAAGAATTCATGACCCTCTTTATCTACACTGTTGCTATCGTCCCTTTTCAGTCAGCCTTAATGACTTAACGTCAACCCGTCTGACGTCACAAGCTTTTTAATACGCTGAGAAGCAGAAATGCATATGAACATCTTCATGATAGTTTGGCCATTGTCTGAACCGTTGTTGTTGTATTGAGTTTTTTTATTTTGCTGACAGGTGGCGATGTGGTTAGAATTGGCGCGTTTCCATTCCTATTTCTCTAATCTGGTTGTCAATTTTGTCGTTTTACACGAAATTTTAATGTTTTAATTGGTTTTTCGTAATGGATAAAGTTGAAAAACTGTACAAGAACTTTGGCATTCTTGCGGACGCTAAAGATAAGATAGGAGAAGTGAGTATTACGGCTATTTTTTTCGATTTTAAACGATGCACATTCAGTTTTATTTCTGGTTTGGCGTGTTTTAGTAATGCCGTATTTAAGCTCTCGGAGTGATCAGAGCAGTCGGTTTGTTTTACAAGTCTATGGCATTTTATTCATTTAGGTTATGCTCTGTGTAATCCTTCCACTCCGTACCTTCTAATACGGCTTCTTTATAACGAAATTCATAAATTTTAACCGTTTTCAGGACGCCGATTGCCGTTTAGATACACTTTTAATTGTTTTTATCACCTTATGTGAAAAAAAAAGTAATGCTTTATTCGTTTTAGAAATGTTTTCTCGTTTATAAAACGCTATTTTCCAGTCGAGAAAGTGTTTTTTTCGTTCATAAGTGAGAGCCACATTTGCCCTACTTTTTAATGGAAATGTGTTGCATTCCGCGTTCTTATTTCAGCACGAAAAGGAATTTCTCGAGATATTAGAAGCCGTCAAAGGTAGCAGTAATGAGAAACGACTTGCGTCGCAGTTTATTGCACGTTTTTACAAGCATTTTCCAAATCTGATCGACCAAGCGATCGACGCTCAGTTGGATCTCTGTGAAGATGACGATATTTCAGTTTGTTCTTTCTGTTAAAAAAACGACTAGAAACAGTTTCTTTTAACGATGTCCTGTTTCTTGTTTTAGATACGGAAACAAGCAATTAAGGATCTACCGAGTTTGTGCAAAGACAATCAGGAACATCTTTTGAAGATTGCCGACGTCTTAGCGCAACTTTTGCAGACGGAAGACGTCGCCGAGTTGAGTACGGTTCATAACTCACTCATGACACTGTTCAAGATAGATGCCAATGGTTTGTTCGTTTGATAAATCGTAGAAATGCGTTTGTTTTAGTGGTGTGGTTTTTCGGCTTGTTTTGTTCGTAGGTACGCTTCGTGGTTTGTTTTCGCAGATTCTCACCGGTGAAGATATCGTACGTGAACGTGCGCTCAAGTTCTTGAGTTCAAAGCTCAAGACTCTCGAAGATGAAGTTCTGACGAAAGAAGCCGAAGAATGTCTTCTACTCGAGTGCAAAAAGGTTTGTTTCTTCTTTCATTTCTTTCATTAATAATAACTTTTCAGGGAGCGTCGCTTCTTGTGGTAAAAACTAACTTCTGTTGCAGTTTCTTTGTCGATATAATGTCATTTTGTTGTTGAAAGTAACGTTCGTTACGGTTACTTTATTTGCGAATTTAATGTGACAAAAACTTGTCACATAAGACACGCAAACAAAGTAACTGTAATTTAGTGGGGGGGGGGGGAAGTAACGTAATTTTGCGGAGTTACAGTTAGTTGAGAAATGAAGTGAAAGCGTTACGAGAAAATTACCACTTTTATTGATACAGACAGTTTACGAACTAAGAAACACAATAAAGAAATATTGAAGGGCCTTTAAAGACGAACCACTTTTAGTGGTCGAATTGGACTGCAAAAAGTGGTCAGAAACTGCGACCGGTCGCTGTTCCGTGGTTGACAGTGTATTACCATGGAAAGCGTACGCAACCTGTACACGCACGAGCGGCTTCTCGGCCACCGTTGGACTACATTCATCGAACGGTGGTTGTTCCACGCCACAGACGACACCGTTTCTTGTTTTCTCACGTCTTTACGACGGGGCAGCGATAACGAGTGTTTCCTCGTCATAGTCTCGTTTTGAACGAATGTCTACCGAGGCCATTCCACTTTTTTGGACTTTGCTGAACTTCTAGGATTACTTGCCAACCGCTGATAGTCCACTCGAGTAGTCTGTTTCTTTTACTTGCTGTCGCTACTTTTGTGCAGTCCATCTAGACCACAAGAAGGTCACTTTTTTGGTAAAGGTTCTAAAATTCGTATCTGGCAGGTATTACAAGATGTTACGGCCGCTGAATTCTTAACAGTAATGCAAATCTTAACCGGCCTCAAAATAGCGAAGACGCTTTCCGGTCAACAGCAACTTGTCGATATTTTGGTCGAACAAGCGGAACTCGACAAAACATTCAAGGTTTGACTTTTCGATTCAAAATCTGTTATTCACTCGAATCGATCTGATTCAGTTCACTTTACTTTAAACAACTCTTCGTACGCATTTCAATTAGCCGAACGATACGGACGTCATCGACCGTCTCATCCAGTGTGGAAAACACGTTTTACCATTTTTATCTGTAAGTTTACGATAAGCGAATTTGAACAAAAAAAAGAGGAGCGAGGTAAAGAGTTTTACGAGCTTTTGTTTGGTTTCAGGCGTACGTTCCGTCGTCTCGTTTTGTCGTCTACATGGTCACTTACGTATTTCCTTGTCTTTCTGACGTCGACGACACTGGAAGTGATCTTCAACTGGAGCTTGTTAAACTGTTCGCGGAACTTTCGACTCACTGCGGAGCTTTGGAGGACATGTCTACTATCATACGAACAGTGTACGAGAAACTGCTGGAATATATGCCTCTACCTCCGACGGAAGAGAACAGCGAGAATTCGGTTCCGCAAGACGATCCGAAGCTCGAATTTTCTTACGTCGAGTGTTTGATGTACGCTTTTCATCAACTCGGACGAAGATGCCCAGAATTTCTGACTTCGGATGACAATGCAGAACTTCTGAAAGATTTTAAACTGAGGTAAATGATAACTTGCGATTGGTTAATTGTTGTTTTATCAGACAAAAGCCTGAATTTCTTAACTTGTTTTTACTGTAGGTTGCAGTATTTTGCTCGTGGAATTCAAGGTTACATAAAAAAGCTAAGAGAATCGTTGCAAGGAATGAAAGCGGAGGAGTTGAAGACGGATGAAGTTAGCTCTAACGAGACATTTGGAAGAAAACGGCATTGGATTAATATTAAAGCATCCCGTTTTATCTGTTTTTTTTTCAGAATAAGCTGAAGGTCGTGGCGCTTAAGACGACGTCAAACATCAACACACTTATCAGAGATCTATTTCACAGCCCTCCTTCGTACAAAAACATCATTAGCCTTTCTTGGAAACCGTTGCCAGTTACGACAGCTGCTGCAGCACCAAAGAAAGCGGTCGGTTTTCGTTTTTTTTTTTTTTTTCTTGTCGGGATCTGGTTACGAACTTTGCGTCTGATGCCGTGTTTACATTAGACCAGTCGATTGGGAGGTCCGACTTTCTTTAGTTTTGATTGACGACATTCTTGCAATTACTGCTGTTAGTCAACTGACGACAGTCGAACCTGCCTTTTAACTGGCCTCGTGTAATCGCGGCTTAAAGGTTGGTTTACACTTAGTGAAAAAGCAGCGAAACGGTCACATTTCATTGCTTTTCGTTGCGATAAGATATCGTTTTCCCCTTTGTATTATATATTTTGGTAAGGATTTTATTCTACCTTATTGAACGAAAAAAGAACTTTGCAGCCAATCACAGCTCAGATTTTTGCGTTTACAATTTTTTTTAAGAAGGATTCGTTGCATTCCTCGTGTGTATTGTAGTTTAGCATGAACTCGACGAAACGGTTCTTCAAAGCAGGAGTTTATAAACCAACCCTGCGCCTCCGGCAAGAACGGCAATATGGAATAGTGACGTCTAAATGACGTCACAGCAAGTAGTGCATGAAGTCAGTTGTGACGTCAGTTTGACATCACTATACCATCTTGTTAGCCGTAGACGCAAGGATCGTAATAGGAGCCTCGCAGTCGTTTAAGTCTTTTTTTTCTTTAATTAACGTTTTAATTTGGTTTCAGATGCCCGCAAATTCAAATAACAACAATGTTTCAGGGTAAATAGGATAATCATGAGAGCCGGAATACAAGGAATCTTTGCACTTTGAACTTCAATTTGAACCCTCTTAACAGGGTTTCAACGCAGAAAACAATTGTGTGTTTGAAACCCTCTGTGCAGAGAGTTTCAATTGACATTAAAATGTGCAATGTTTCTGTCGTAAAAAATTATCTGAAGAATTTCTTGTTTATTTGTCAATTATTAGAACGAAACGATCCGCTCACACACCAATTACATTTGATGACGGAACGTCGAAACCGCCAAAGAAAGTTGCAACTGGAACAACAATGGGAGGATTCAAAGGTGCTCGTGAAATATATTCGCCGCCGAGTGGAAAATACAGTCAAAACGTTAAGAACTTCAGTAAGTTTGCAATTTGTTCGTAATCGGAGCTGAGAAATTACGGAAATGTCTTGAAGGGAATGTGATTTGACATTAGGGGAATCGACGTGAAAAATACCCTTCAAGTAATTAAGCTACAAATCTAGTTTCTAACCGGAAGGCGTTTACACTTTAAAACCACCTGAATGAAATGTTTTTCGAAAAATCACCTTAGAAATTAGAAGAAAAAAGTTTTGTGAAGAAAAATATTTACAGATCGAACTTTAAAAAAAAATCGTTTTATATTATCACCAACTATTCTAGTTTCTAAAACACTTTGAATTTTTGTCTTAATGTTTTTAATGAAAAACGTTTGGCTGAAAACCCTAAAGACGGAATTCCCTAAGAGCGACAGCAGTCTTTTGCGACCGAGTCGCGTTTGTGCTCTACCGTGATTCCTGGCAGGTCGATGCTGTGCGTCTGGCGATCGTCAGTCGACGGTCAACTAACTGAACTCGATTATTGTTTTAAAAATAAACTCGGTATAAATAATCTTATACCACCAGACTTCTCTCGAGCAGTATAGTCGTTGTCGCACAGTGGAGATGCCGGTCGTACGCACTGGTCGTTGACTCTTCGGTGGCGTTTACGTCAGAGGAACTGCACAGATATAAAACTATTGAATTATGTGCAGTCGCTTCTAGGGAATTCCACCCTAACCTGGGGGACTGAACAGCGCGTTCAGCCACATTAAATTTTGAAAAGCCATTTCTTGCAAAAATGGCCGTTTTTTGTATTCCGTATCTTTCCTTTTTCTGCTCGAAAGTTGAAAACGGTATTTCTAGCCGCATCTTTGATGTCCTTTTCTTAGTAACTTTTGACTTTTTCAGATCCTACGAGCGGAGGAACGTTTTCAGGAGTTGGCGGCGGCGGCAGTGGTTCGAACCGAGGAAACAAGAGAGGACGTGGATACGGATCTCGTGGACGAGGTGGTCGTAACAATAACCGTGGTAACTGGTTTTATTAATCATTTTTTTCCCCCCTCCCTCCCTCTTCCACCAATCGTTTAACAAAAAAAAAACCCATGTCTTAATCGTCTTCGAAACTTTTACTTTTGAAATGTGCATCTCTGTAAACAAAAAAAAACATGCTTTTCTCGCATCCTTTTCGACACAAATCTAAGGTTCGAACAAAGAACAAAGGACTCGTTCGCGCGCGATGAGAAGAATCTTATCATTATCCATTAAAAACAAAAAAATGTATAAAGAAATAAAACATTGCGTTCAGACAGTAGAAAGTTTTATTATTTTTATTGACAACAAAGAAAGGAAAACAGAAATAAACTAACAAACGAAGAAGCTCCGATTTAAGCTTCGTATCGTACTGAACGGAATGCAAAGAGAAAAAAACAAAACAACAACTGGTTCTTTTCTTTTTTGTCGATCATTCGTGAGGGTATTGCGGGTGCCACCAATCGAGAACTCTGATGTTTGATACGGGATCGAAAGTGATTGTAACGTTGCTTTCGTTGGTCTGATTTTTACGTGTCGAATGATAGTAAGCGGTGGTCGAAAACGTCAAGCGTAACCGATGATGCATCTTATAACCCACGTTGAGATTTACGGCAGTTAGATACATTCCCATTACGGCCGGCGCCGAAACGAAATTTAGACAAGTTACCTAAAAGAGAACGAATTATTGTTTGTAATAATTAGGGCTCGGATTTTTGGGCCAATTCTGAAGTAACATTCCAGTTTAGATCAACCAACAATTGCTTTTTTTTCCAACCAAAAACATTTGGTTAGAGGCTAGAACTTTCTAGTTGACAACTTATAGTAACCAGGCATCTTAGCCTCTAACCAGCTTTTTTAAATTAGAAAAAAAATAACGATTTGTTTTTAACAAATATTAAAAAATCGGCCCAGAACATGTTATTAACTTTTGTTATCAACATTGTTAAATGTCTAGAAATGTTAATAACATTTTTCTATTAACTTTCGTTAATAACATTTGCTTACAGCATTTATTTTTTCCATTAGCATGTCGACTATATTGTTGTTAACTTTGTTAATAGCAGAAATTTTGCATTATCAAAGGATGTTCATAACAAAATGTTACTAGCAAGTTATTTTTGTGTGTCAACACCGTTAATAACATTCTACTTGTGGATCAGTTTCCTGCTACCGACATGCTACCAACATTTTTGTCAAAAAACTGTTAATTTACATATTTGTTATTAACATTTTGCTACTAATAATGTTTTTGCTATTTCTTCGGTGTAAATCCACTTTTAGACTTTTATTTCTTGTTTTCGACTGTTTGGTTTTACCTGAAGAACACGACATCCGTGTTCATCGTTAGCCTCTACATCTTCCAACATGTCCAAAAGATCTGGTCGTTTCGCTTCCTGCGATAAGAATCTCATTTTGGAAACATTAGAACCTTTCGTGAACTTAAAGTGGAAATCCCACATATTTCTGTTACGATGCCATGCCAGAATGCAGTAAGACGGTACGAGACCGTGAGGTTCGTTTTCGAACGGAGCCGAAGTCCGAATACGTTCCATAAAAGGAGGATAGACGAAATACAGAGCTCTCACGACACATGCTTTGAGACTGTGAGGCCTTTCGATACATTCGGGAGTCAGCTTTATCGGAACTCTGATCTTTGGATCATAATATCTGCACGTAAACGAGACAAAATAATTTAAAAAAAGAACTTTCTTTTATCTCTCCGTATTTGTTTTGTTTACCGTTTGTAGAGACGCAACCAGAACTTTGGTGATTTGACGGCGTAGTTTGCACCACGACAGATAGAAGCGAACCTTTGAACGTCTTCGGGTCGAATGTATTCTGACAAAATGAACCAGATGTCGAGAGGATATTCGTTTCTATCGTCTTCGATCGCCGTCTCCACGGTCGAAACTGGCTTTTTCTTCTTTTTGGTCTTGATTTTTGTTTTTTCTTTAGTTTCGAAGTCGTTTTGAACGCCGATGTCTTGAACTTCTTCATCGAAGTCTTCGAGGTCTTTGTCGTACCAAGCAACTTCGGACTCGTTCGCTACTAAAACGTGGTAAAAAAAAATCTAGTAAGTTGTCCGTTTTTTTTTTATCGTAGAATGTATCGTGTTTCTCGAAACAAAAACCTTCTCTGACGATGGCATTGCTTAATGATTTCCTAAGGCGGCCGCCTCGATTATTTTTTGAGTTTGCAAAGTCGTTTAGCGTTATATCTGTAACGGTAAAAAAAAAAGCGAATTTGGGTATTCTTTCGATTAGAAGCAACGAGCCTCCAACCTAAGGCTATGATTTTCGAAATCTGATTATTCCGTGTCTTTCAGAAGCAAAATTAAGAGAAACTAGAAAGTGTTTTAGAAAGTAGAAGGGTAACTCAATCACTTAAGTGTGTTTTCATGTCGATATCATTTAAAATAAAAAGTTTTTGTTGCCAAAAATGAAAAAAAAAAATCGTCTGTTTAATATTGAAAGATATCAACATGAAAATACCCTTCTTGTTTCTAAAACACATGCAATTTTCTATCCGTTTCGCTTCCGAAAGACAGAATAATTAGGGTTCGAGAGGCGTTCTGTTTCTTGTTAAAAGAAAAACTTTCTATACTTATTATAAGGGGGACGGAACATAAAAATTTATTTCGGGTTATCTAGTTTTTCGTGTTAAACGGTTTCGACAGTAATAAAGTCAACATTTTTCAACATGAGGCCGGGTCCACGTCAAGCTAACAAAACATAAACAAAACGGAAACACTGTTTCGAGACAGTTCTACGACTTTTGTGTTTTGTCTTCAATTTCACATTTCCCACCGCAAGTCAATAAACTTCAAAAAGGTTTTGTGTTTTATCTCGGTAACGTGCAACATTCTTTCAACTTTTGTCTGTGCAATATGGGACAGTAGTTTTGTGGTTTACGTAGGACAGCTATAGAAACAAAAATAAAACCCAGTTTGTTTGTGTTGTGTCACACAAATTTGTTGTGGGTTTGTCTTGAGTACAGCTGACAATTGTTTCAGTTTTGTTTTGTTTTTAAAATTCTGCCTTTTGTCTGGAACGCATGTTGCACTTTTATTAGCTTGATGTGGACCCGGCATAAGTGTGACAGATTAACTCATTGACTAGCATAGAAATCTAGCTCATTTGCATATAAAGTTTCAACTCAAGAGTGACATAAAAGCTACCGTAGACTTAACGTAGGGGTTTATATCATTTGCGTACAGCAATTACGTTATTTAAACTGTGAAATGCCCCACCTAGCGTCCTTATCAATCTCTCTTACACCTGAAAATTTAGCAGGCTACACGTGAAAAGTGGCGCAAGCGCGTTCTAATCGTTGCCCGTTCGAGGAGCATCTTTTGTACCATTCTTAAGGTGAAAAACAACAAATCCACGTACCACCTAAGTTATCAGCCAGATTCTTAACCCTTTTAGTTCTGCCTACACTCTTTTTCTTGTTTTTCGGCATCGTCATACACGTATGTACAGAATTCGAGCAAATTCACGAGCATTTCAACGTTATAAAGATGAGTAAAAACGATTGAAAAAAGGTTGGAAATCATCAAACGTCATGTTTCGGTTCCGCCATCGTTGCGGCCACCAAGATACGTGATGGATGGACATAAGTGTAGAAACATAACGCAAACGTTTGAAGCACTAATTGCAATTGATATAAGGGTAACCGAATATGGCGTTTTTTTTAAAGCTAACTAAATTGCATGCCGCCATATTAGGACGCTGAGATGTGGCATCACAAATGTGTTCTCATGTGAACTATAGTATTTGTTCAAGGAAATCAAACTGTGTTTATTTTTGGATGTTTTGGTGCAGCAATTCCTATTAAGATACATGAAGATTCAAAGTAGGTGCGGTGCTCCGAGTGATCCGTTTACTGTCCGACTTTTCATTATAATTATTAATGCCTCATTCGCAATTATAATTTACTATGTATGACTATTTATTGTTTTATGGATGACAAATATATTTTTATTATTTAGTTTAAGATGTGTTTTTTGTTTCTTTTATACAAATTATTAACAAACTTCCGGCCAATCTGTAAAGTTTGGCGGCATTAGAAAAGAAAACGGGTTTGCTCGGAGCGCTCCAGTCAGTTTGATTTTATGCGTAACTTATGAGATTTGTTAGCGCTCGAAGTACTCTATTTGTAAACGGGTTCTTTAATGATGTATTATGGGAGGACGGAGTCGGAGGAGAATGAATCAAAATGGCATTTTAGCATTTTTTTTGAGCCAGAAAAACTCATTCTCCTTTGATTTTCGAGCTTTTTATTGGATATTTTGTGATCGGATTGTGTTCGCGACTTCAGATGTTGTACTCAGGAATACAAAAGGGCCATTTATCAGTTGGAATTCGGTACGAAATGGTCCTTTTTTTTAGGATGTCGCGAAAGCGGCTCATAAACGATTGACCGCAAGTTTTTTTTTTTCTTCTTCTCATTTTCTTCTATTTTTTTTTTCTGACGCATTTTACGACCGTTTTTAATCGTTTTTCGTTTACAATTAGATCCGACGAAGACGAAAGTGTGTGTTAGTGTTTTATTCTTTTATTTTTTTGAAGAAGAAAGAAGGTGGGTTTTTTTTTTTTCTCTAATCTTAAAAAGTGAAGTGTTGTTTGTGTTGTACAAAATGTGGAATATGATGTGTGACGTGATGCCGACTATTTCGGAGGACAGTATTGCCTCTCGAAGTTCACAATATTCGGGAGAAGAAGCGAATTTCGAGCAATTAATGGTCAATATGTTGGATGAAAGGGATAAACTAATGGAAACGTTAAGAGAGACTCAAGAACAACTGGCTGAAATGCAGGGAAAGATGACAGACGTTGAAAAGGAACGTGATTCATTGGAACGACAGTTACAATCCAACATGCCGCAGGTAAGTTCACTAAAATACCGATTGTTTTTTTTGGGGGGGTTTTGTTTCTTTAGTTCAATCGCACGCGCAGCCGTTAATTAATTTATTTTTTTATTGAGCTCGCTTCCGTTTGGCTCCACCCATAAACGAAGAGGCTCCGCCCCTTTTTAAAAAACTCGCGAGCTCGCTTTTTAGCCACCTCCCAATGGTAAAACTTCCGGCCGGTCACTCACGGACATCGTTACGGTACTCAATGTACTCATCAAAGAAATAAGTTTCTCACAGCGGTTTTTTTTTCTTCTTCATTGGTTGTAGATAAATCGCGTGCCGCACGTGTATCCGTACTTTTAACCTTTGGCCTTTGTCGTAAGGTGTTTCGGTGTGTTTTTTTTTTAATCAGTTTTCCTCTCGGTATTTATTTTTCTAGCCTCTAATCGATATCTAATCGGTTTCTATTGTGCTGACAATGTGAGAATAATCTATTTCTGCACAGTATATTTTCTAGATGGCGCTTTATAAGACATTTTACAAATTGTCTAACAATTTGCAGAATGTCTTATAAGAAGCGAAATCAATCAGTCAGTCTTTCTACACATTTCTATTATTCATTGATTTTTTTTTTGTTCTATTGTAGTGAGATGTCTCACCGCTGTATAAATCGATGAATACTAGAATGTGTGACGTTTTTAGATTCAGAAATTCTTTATTTTGGCGGTAACATATAACGAATTATATAGAATGGTTGTTAGGGTTAGAGGCTAGATAAGAAATCTCAGCTTCTTATTAGGAAGGCAACAAATGATGAGGTTTTTTTCTCTCAACCAAAGAGACGTTATAGAGACTAGAATTAACCTATACAAGCCAAAAGGCCAGTTGCAGGGCAACTCTAGGTAAACTCTAGCCTCTAACCAGTATTTTTTGTTACATAAAGCATAATTTTTTGTGTGCTGTTTTTTTTTTTTTTTAAAAAAAAATTTTCTAGTCGCTATCTCATGATGTGTAATTTGATATCACAAAGTGAAATTTAAAAGCAGGGGAGCATAGATTTGGTTTATGACTAATGGTACTTCCGGTGAGACTTCCGGTTACTGTGTTGGTTTTTTTTTAAATATAGAAAACAAGTGAATGTTTTTTTGGAGTTTTTCATTAGAAAAATTAGTTCAATGGACAATGGGTGTGGTGGGTGGAGCTAAATGGGGGGGGGGAGGGAGGGAACGAGCACGTAAACTTAATTGGTCAAATCAGAAATGTAGAGGGGTGTGGTTCTTTATTTGTGATGAATGACGTCACAGATCGATTTGAAGAGTGACAACGTTCCGAAGCACGTGGAGTTTTAAAACAGAGAAAGAGTTGGGCGCAGCCAGAAAACGTTCGTTCTGATATTGTTACGTGTTATATTCTATTTGTTATGGGATTTATTTTTCTGATGCTTATAAAAGGGCGTGGCTAACAGAATTTTTCTAGCTGCGCCCAACTGCCTGTGTTTAAAATAATGCTTTGAGTGGGAGGAGTTGAGAGGTCAAGTTTGTGTCTCATTGGATAAATGTAGAAATCGTTTAATACGAAAACGGTTAACACGAAATATTGGATAACACAACAATTCGGATAATACGAAATATATATTTTCGGGCCCCTTTAAAAAAAAAGGGGACCGAAAATATATATTTCGTATTATCCGAATTGTTGTGTTATCCAATATTTCGTTTGAAAAATGATATAAATTTTAAATTTTTTCATTTTTCATTTCGTGTTAAGCGGTTTCTCCTTCTTTTAAAAAGATATTGCTTCGAGTTGAAATGAGGAATGACCTAATTAATGATAGACAATCCTTTTGAAGAATGAAGAAGCGCGTGGACTTGACAGCTGTCAATCAATTTTGTTTTGTTTTCGTCAAGTGTATTATATAGCGGTCGTCGTTAGGTAGCGCTACTGTCTATGGAATAATAGCCTGACTCACTTTCTGTTGTTGTTATAACCGAAAGTATATTTTAATTGCTCTAAATTCAAAAGGGTTAAAGAGAGTCAGGGGAATTTAATAGCTCATGGTTGCTATGAAAAGAGAATAGGAAAAAAAAAAAAAGAGTAAGGCTGTAAATTATTTACATTCAAGTTTAATTTCTTGTTTAATTAACAGTGGCGAAGGTTAGATTAAAACTTTTTGTGTTTTTTTCACTTGGCTTCGCAGATGAAATTAAAATTAACCATCTTTAAAAGGAGGGGGGGGGGGGGGGGGGGGGAAATAAGATATGGAGAAAATGTGGGCGGTGGGTTGGAATTTGGGGGGAGAAGCAGGGTGTTCTGCCTACAGGCAGTTCTGCCCAGCAGTAAGATTTCGTTTGCCTCGCCTTTTTGTGAGCCTTCAGACAAAATAACAAACCAATTAGAAATTGATGATGCTCATAAAAGGGCGGGGCCAACGAAATCTTACTGCTGGGCAGAAGAACTGTCTTGTCTGTTCTTGTTCTCCGTCCAATTACATCCTTTACTATGACAAGGGTTGGAAGTGGAGGTTATAGGAAATGGCTTCTAGCTGGTTCTACACACACGCAGTTAGAAATCGGGACGAACTTCCGTTGGCTCCGACCTTTTTATGACGACCGGCAACTTCTAATTGGTTTGTTGTGTGGTTCGACGTTGAAAAGGGCGGAGCATGTGACATCAGACTACATAACCAACCAATTAGAAGTTGTGTTCGTCATACAAAGAGCGGAGCCAACTTTTCGTTCCGACTTCTAATTGCCTGTGGTCTACACACTCAGTCTATAATGTATTCTTCTAATTGCTAGCCTCCATATCCAACCCTCTCTTGTCATGTGAGATATGGGTATCAGCCTAATTGTAGTCGGAAGACGGGTTTCTTTTAGACTTGGGCCGGATTCACATTAAGCTGACAAATGTTGCAACATGAGTTCGAGGCAGAAATGCAAAAAAATCATCAGAAAAAGCTGATTTTGAAAAAAAAAAAAAAAAAAAACCAAAACAACTGTCAGCACTACTCAAGACAAAACCACAACAAATTTTGGTTTTGTTTTTGTTTCTATAGCTGTCTCCTACGTAAACCACACAACTGTTCTGTTGTTGCACATACAAGAGATGACAAAATGTTGCATAATGCCGAGACAAAACAAAAACCTTTTGATGTTTACCGACATGAGCCGCGGAAGACATGGAATAGTTTGTGAAATTGCAGACAAAACACTTGTAAGTCGCAAAAATGTTTTAGAATTGTCGCCAATTTGTCTCGAAACACTTGAGTTTTTGTTTTGTCGGCTTTGATGTGGATTCGTCTCTGAAGAATCACACACAAAAGTATAATAAAATCCCGCAGTTTGCTCATTGTATCGGAGCTAAAAAGTTACATCTGATGGGTGTCAGATATTTCAGCTCAAACAAGGAACTTCCGCGTTTCAACTGAAACATATCAGCTGATCTATGGTGGGGTTCATCATAGAAGGTCACTCTGCTTGAGGAATTCGAAGTCGAAGATTCGAGTCCCGAGACATACATGGAGGATGTTTATGTCGTCATGACTGTGTGATTGTCTTGTATTGCTTTGAGCGCATAAATTTGTGAATTACTTAATTGACTTGTGAATTAGTGTCTTGTGTCAATTAACATTGATTTGTGTTAACTTGTTTGTTCCTAATACTTAATTCAGACAACCTGCATATAGTCCAAGCTACGTCTTAATGTTGGTTATAGGTTACTTTGGTGTTAACCCATTTGTAGCCTGAAAAGCATTCATTGTGTTTATGTAAGTTAAAGTTAACCTGGTTGTACGCCACCTAGTGGATGTTGGTGGTAGTACAGTTAACAATTACCGCCATTTTTCATACAAATCGAATACCACTAGACCTGTGCGCCGCCGGGCGAAACCGCCGCCGCCGGTGTTTTTGAAGCTAAAAACGCCGCCGCTCGCCGCTTGTACTTTTTTTTAAAAACCCGCCGCCACTCGCCGCCGGTGTATGACTGGCGGCCGCCGAATTCAAATTTGTTTTGGTTGGTTTTGTTTAAAAAACTGCCATAAGAATGAAATGATACCATATTCGATATTTATCGATTTCAATTTATATCGATAATTACCACATTCAATGTATTGATAAATCGATATAGTTGTTCGATATGTTCAATTTCAGACGCCGGTAGTCGCCGCCGCCGCTGCTCGTATTTACCCTCGCCCGCCGCCGCCGATCAATATGCTACGGGGCACAGGTCTAAATACCACTATGTAGATACAGGCATTTAGTAATCGGGAAGATCTTCAGTTGGCTCCGCCATTTTTTATGACGACTGGCAACTTCTAATTGGTTTGTTGTGTGGTTCGACGTTGAAAAGGGGCGGAGCATGTGACGTCAGACTACATAACCAACCAATTAGAGGTTGCCAGTCGTCATAACAAGGGCGGAACCAACTGAAGTTCTTCCCGATTTCTAAATGCCTGTCTTATGTAGGCCTAGATTATGTATAGTTAATTTGACTAGTTGGTCAGCACCCATTGTGTTGTGCTATTTGAGCTTTCTAGTTTAGTGCCATCTATACAAGGCTTGCTTATGTGAATGTCTCATAGTCTGCCTCTGTGTGAAGACGTGACAGTAGTGTAAAAGTGGAGCACTGTTACAGGAACCACGTTTGGGTTTCTTGGCTTATAATTAGGGTGGAAACCACCTTAATCTTCTGAGAAGAAGTTAAAGATGTCTTCTTGGGCGTGGTGGTCTCAAGGTGGATGCCTTTACCATAGGCAGTTAGAAAACGGGGAAAACTTCAGTTGGCTCCGCCCTTGTTATGACGACCGGCAACTTCTAATTGGTTTGTTGTGTAGTTCGACGTTGAAAAGGGCGGAGCATGTGACTTCAGACTACATATCCTTACCAATTAGAAGTTGCCGGGCGTCATAAAAAGGGCGGAGCCAACTGAAGTTTTTCCCGATTTCTAACTGCCTGTGCCTTTACCTGACCCTTGCTGCTCGGGATCATTCTCTAAGATTCCTAGTTCCTCTCAACTATAATTAAGTACGAAAATGGTTTTATGCGACATTGCGATGTCCACGGGCCCCATTATAGGACGTGAACTGGAATTCCACACACGAGACATGGATCTTTACACTGTTGGGTATGTGCGCTCACGTCCAAAGGGACCGTAACCTCAATCGGTATCCATCCACATCCTTAGTCAATAACAGGAAATTGATTTGACCTATCAGTATCCTTAACCTCGGAGGAATTGGGGGTCAGGGACTCTAAGGTAGCATTATCATCACAAAATCGGGAAATACAGGGTATTACATAACATAAACCTAACCATAATGGCTCAGTTAATAAAAAAAACCCGGCGATTGTTGGCAATTTCGGTGGTTATCCGGATCACCAATGAATCACCTTGTGGCCTGACCCTGAGTGAAGCCACACTGTGTTTTTTTAATTATTTATAATTTAATATTTAATATTATTTCATTTATTTGTATCTTTTCTTAATGAATAATAATAGGATTCTTATATGAAGGATTCGAGAACCGATTCGGATTCGAATTCGAGAAAATTTAAAATTTGTCCTACCGTCCTATTTTACATTAGCATTTTTCGACCCTCTGGTAGTGAACCGGCTGTGACGTTATTACTTAGATCTTTACTTTATGTGTTTATCTGATAACTAGCTAGCCTCCACCTCCAATCCATGTCCTTGCTATGATATGGAATCGTTTTAGATTGGGTGGGGTGGGGGGGGGGGAGATGGGGTACACACAGTCAATATTAATCAAAAGACGAATTCAATCGATTGAATTCGTGTTTTTTGTCAGAACTGAGAAGTGATGAAATATATTTTTGATTGCCCATTAAGTTTAAGGGGAGGGTTGGCCCCCTAGAAAGAAAAAAAGAGAAATGAAGAAAACAGAAGGCTGGTGGATATTGCAACATAAAAATGTTCACATTTGGGTCATACTGTTTCTTTATTACGCACACACCTATATTATGTATATATATAGGTAGGTATATATAGGCCTACAGCTCATTAGCATGCTTGAAAACATCGCAAGTAATTATGACTTTCTTCCTCCTCCTCCTCCTCCTCGTCCTCCCCTTCTTAATTGGTGTTTTTTTTTTCAAATTCAATCATGATTTAAAGTTAATTCAAATTGGTTCCACTACGATCGCTGCTAAAATATTATAAATCAGATATTAGGCTTAGTTCAGACCATGAGTTTATAATTAAGAGGTGGAATAAATCCTAAATTTTCTCGAATCCGAATCCTAAAAGGTTCTCGAATATCCCGAATCTCTCGAATCCTTCAAATATAAGAATCCTATATTATTCATTAAGAAGATACAAATAAATGAAATAATATTAAATATTAAATTATTAATAATAAAAAACACAGTGTGGCTTCACTCAGGGTCGCACAATAAGGTGATCCATTGGTGATCCGGATACAACACCGAAATAACCAACAATCGCCGGTTTTATTTGTTAGTGAACGTTTTCTATTGGACGTCAATGGAGTTAAAACTAATTTTACCAAAGTTTTTAACAGTTTTTTTAAGGTTAGGATTCGAAAGATTCGAAAGACGAAAAAAAGCGTGAAGATTCGAGTTTTCGAATCTCGAATCTTTTTCAAGATTCGAGGATTCGAATGCCTCATCCCTAGTTTTAAAGTTAGTTAAGGTAACGTCGCTCTCTACTGTGCGTGTGTATTGTTCAAATGGACCACTCGAAATAGCTGATGAGCCGACGAGAAAATGAATCGGCGGTGACGTGGACCCCGTGCTGTTCAAAAATTGGCGTAATCGACATAAAAAAAATGACGACGCTTTGGCGCGACGTGTGGTGTATTTGCATGAGTTGTTTTAAATACTAACTGTCCACAACTGCACAGACAAGGAATTGACAAAATGTTGCATAATATACAGAGACAAAACACAAACATTTTTATGTTTACCCGAGTTGTGGCGGCGGGACATGGAATAGTTTGTGTGATATTGCAAACAAAACACGAAAGTCGCAGAAATGTTTTAGAATAGTCGACAATTTGTCTCCAAACACTTGATTTTCTGTTTTGTCAGTTTGATGTGGATCCAGCCTCATCAGTACTCAAGACAAATCTGCAACACATTCGTGAGACAACACAAACAAATTGTGTTTTACACACAAACAAGGAATTGACAAAATGTTGCAATAGTATCGAGACAAAACACAAACCGTTTTGATGTTTACCGACATGTGGCGGCGAAACAATGGAATAGTTTGTGAAATTGCAGACAAAACAAAACACAAAAGTTGCATAAATGTTTTAGAATAGTCGCCAAATTGTCTCGAGTTTCTGTTTTGTGTTTGTGTTTTGTTGTTAGCTTTGATAGAGACGGGAATAACCAGAGTTCGAGGAACGTTTACATTTTAAAAAACCAGCTTAATTAATTATAATCATACAGATTTTAGCAGAATTTCTTTGACTCCGCCCTTTTATGAACGTCATCGATTTCTAATTGGTTTGTTACTGGGTCTGATGTCACATGCTCCGCCCTTTTCAATTTCTAATTGGTTGATATTTGGTCTGACGCTCATAAAAGGGGCGGAGCCAAAGAAATTCTGAAGCTGTCTACAGATGCCTGTCCTCCGATGACGTCACAAGAAGTTCATTCAAGAAATGAAATAAAAGTGGAAATGGAAAAATTGATTATTTATGTTTTGTGTATTTTTTTCTTTTTATTTGCACATCTTGACAAATATCGTTTCGGGACATGTGTGTCGGGTTTTTATTTGTGTTTTTCAGGGGAGGGGGGAGGGGGTGGAGGTGTTTTATTTCTAAGGCGGTTGGGAAGGAGGGGGGGGGGGCAACTGAATTACCTATAGAACTTTGAGGGTTTAGGGTGCGTGGAGAGGAGGTGGGTAAAACCTCATTTTTGGTTTTTTTCTCTCCATCTTTATTGATCGACTTCTGTCCAATAAGAATCAAACTTAACGATTTCAGAAATTCTTTTCTTTTATTGTCTGTTTGAGGGATTGGGGGTGGGGGAGGAGGGATTCAGAAAGATTCTGGTATTGGGGGTGGGGGATGTTCCGGGTTAAGAAAAATTAGGGATTTGGGGGGGGGGGGGAAGGCCTCACCTATCAAATTTGATGTCGGGGTTTACATGGACAATTTTGTGGCAGCAGTACTTTGTGGTGCCACAAAGTGGTTGACGAGGTGTTTGGTTCACATGAACTACCATTGAAAAAAAAACTGACCTGGTATGTCAGTGCAGACCATTGTGGCTTGACCTTTTAATCTTAGAGGGTGACAAAGGTTATAACCAAACCGTTTATTTTCGGTTCGGAACCGGTTTAATCGGTTCGTGGTTCGCGATTTTTTGGAATCCTGTTCTGATCCGGTTCCCAATATGCATTAGCAGATATGCGCAGCACATTAGATTTTAGAGGTGGCAAAGGGTAGAACCGAACCGAATCTACTCGGTTCGAAACCAGTTCTTATCAGTTCGACCTATATACTGGCGATCCGGTTCTATCAGTTTCAGTAATTGGCGAACTGGTTCTTAATCGTTGTCATCTTTTAATTCTGGATCATCGCTGACAAGCAAGGCGGTGGTCATCACAGGCAATTAGAAAACGGGATGAACAGAAGTTGGCTCCGCCTTTTTTATGATGAATGGCAACTTCTAATTGGTTGGTTATGTAGTCTGACGTCACATCATGCTCTGCCCTTTTCAACGTCGAACCACACAACAAACCAATTAGAAGTTGCCGTTCATCATAAAAAAGGCGGAACCAACTTCTGTTCATCCCGTTTTCTAATTGCCTGTGTGATCACCACTTGTGCCCAGATTCCGCCACTCATTGCGACCTTGGTCTGACGTCACATGCCTCGCGCCCTTTTTCAATTTGTAATTGGTTGATATTTGGTATGACGCTCATAAAAAGGGGCTGGGCCAAACGACTGTATCTCCCTGTCCTTATTACAATACATGCCTGATGTACAAAACACGTGCCGGGTTTCTCTTTATTATAGATATTGATATTAATTACATTTGAGGATAGAATTATTATTATTATCGTTGATATTATTTAAGGGCGTTTTTTTGTAACTTACCTGACTCACCTACTCGAGGACAATTATTGGCTTCTTCTCTTTTCTATCGGCGTAGATGAAGATGTGTGTGGTGAGAGTGATAATTATTAGGAGATGAGTTGAGATCTCTCTTGTGTGTGAGGGTGGGGGGGGATGAAAAAGTGTGGGTGAAGAGGTGGTGATACACAGTAGAGAACAAGGAATGAGGTCGAAGACCCCCTCCTCCTCCTCCCTAGTACACTTCCTCCCTTCCGTACTCCACTTTTTTTTTCCTTCTTCCATTTCTCGGAGTCTTTCTCGTTACGTGTTCTCGCACTAATATTCAATGGGGAAAAATCTCTTAACAAAGTGTAATGAATCTAATATAAGGGTGCATTTCAGAACACTTAACGCCGGACTGGACCGGACATACACTGAATAAGAACAAAATGGTCTGAAGCGGTTTGAGTCAGGCAGAAAGAAACGAAAATAGCGTTTGGAGCAAGTGATGGTAGCACGTACTGGTGAGACACAAAGACGTCTTGTGTCTGACTGAGACGTAGATTCTATCAGCATGTTAGCTATACACAGGCAGTTAGAAATCGGTCAGAACTTCAGTTTTGGCTCCACCCTTGTTATGACGACTGGCAACTTCTAATTGGCTGGTTATGTATAGTCTGACGTTGAAATGGGCGGAGCATGTGACGCCAGACTTCATAACCAGCCAATTAGAAGTTGCCGGTCGTCATAACAAGGGCGGAGTCAACTGAAGTTCTGACCGATTTCTAACTGCCTGTGTTGGCTACTTGCCTTGTCTCAGACAAGAGGAGCCATTCCTATACTAATGGGCTTCGAGAACTTCTTCATTTGATGAAGGCATTTTGAAATCGAGCATGCGCAGATTGGCTTCAAAGAAGTTGTGGGTGGTTTTGTAAGTTCTGTAAGAATGTTTCGTTTTGTCTTATTTAGTTGTGGGTTGTAGGTGGAACAGAGACGTATGCTTCAGACATTTTGTCTGAAACGCCTTAGACAATTATGTCCGGCCTAAGTGCGTTGGCACACGAACCACTTTTAAGTGGTCGAGTTAAGAGTGCAAAATGAAGTCGGCATGTGACTCGTATATTATGCAAAATAGCCTAGGGCGTCTTTCTATAGCAATTGCAACCACAACAGCGCCATCACCGGTGATCGTTTTCGACGTAATTATTCCATCTGAGAAGATTCTATCGTGGATGATGTCGAGGGTTGAAGGTAGAGGCTAGCAGTGACGTGCAGTGTTTCTCAAAAGGGGTGTTCCACGAACGAGATTAAGAGAAACGTTCCTAATTAGCAATTAGTACTAATTACAAGTACGCACTAAACAAGCACTAAAAATCATCGGTTTCCAAATGTAGGGCTGGCGATATTTTGGAAAAATTGGTTCGATATTTAAAAAAATCGATTTTTAATGATATATCGAAAAATCGAAACTGCCAATTTTCATACTGAATAAAAAAAAAACTATTGGCCATTCGAACACTTTTGATATTTTTCGTTATTTCGATTTTTTTTTTTAGTTTTTCCAATATTTCGATTTTTTTTCTTCAGTATTTCGTTATTTCAAATTTTTCGTTTTATTTTCCAATTTTTTTCGATTTTTTTCTATATATCGAAATTTTTTTTTTTAAAAAAAATCAATATATCGATATATCGAAAAATGGTGCCATCCCTAGTGTGCTGTGAGTTTTACTTAGGTGTGTGTGCCGCGATTTAAAACTCTTGCCTTGAGTTGTTTTATAGTAGGAATTCTCGAATGAAGAGAAGCGTGTTGTCATCCCGTGTGTTTTCAACTATATGCACGTGGCCACCCGAACGACGTTTTTTTGTTGTTAGTTTCTGTGGTTCATGTGTGTATATTAGGTATTAGATAGGGGGAGGGAGGGTTCAATGCTTCCTATTGATTTTGAAGCCTTAAAAATGGTGTTCTGCATAATAATAAATGTTATTCAATCGAAATGTGTGTTTTTAGCCCTTTGGGAACCGTTTTTGAAGGGATTTTTTTCTTCTTTCGCCTGGGAGGAAAAGTGAGAAAGAAGGTTGTTTTGTTTTTATCGTTTTAACCGCATTTCAATAAAAGGGAGATTTTTCCTAGGTGGCATTATTACAGGATGTCTCAGCTTTCACTTGACTAAGTGCATACAAAACGCGGGGGGGGGGAAGCAGGTAGCTATAGGTCACTCTTCAAAGGTCATGTCCTACTTGAGTGATGTAAATAGCACCAAATGATGATGCAATTCACGACCACATGTCCGAGCCGAGTCAGTGCCGGACGTCGTCCAAGTGACGGTCGTTACACCACAGATGTAAATGAATGTGGGTTTTTCTCTCTCTCTCTCTCTCTCTCTCTCTTTCATTTTTTGATATTATATGCATTAGAATTTGAGGCATATTACACGGTACTATTAATTCCGCTATAGAAGTGTCGATATATAAGGCGTGCATTTCAATAACGTTGTAAATGCCACATAACGGTGAAATACGTTTTTAATCGAAATTAAGGTTGGAAACGCCATGCGTTTTTTTTGTTTTTGCAAGGGCGGAATTTTGCTTGTCACAAAAGTGCTTTTCCTAGCGGTAAAACTCTGAAGTATAGAATTATTGTGTGAAAGTCATAACGTTGTAACAGCCAATAGTAATTTCGAGTAGCAACCTGGAGAGAGAGAGAGAGAGAGAGAGAGAGAGAGAGAGAGAGAGAGAGAGAGAGCGAGAGCGGTGTTGCTTATCATTCTCGAGAAAACCACATCCAGTTACATCTATGAAAACGGTTTTTGTGACGTCATTAACGGCTATATTACGGTATCGCTTTCTTAGAATGATCCGAGAGCTATATACTTAGTTTTTAAAATTCAATTAGCTAAATTGCCCCTGATGCTCATGGTTTTGCTTCTCTGTTTTACTTTGCTGTTTACACTGGTTGCCAGTTAACAGTAGTTGAAAAAAAGGACTATAGTTGCCTCACCATAAGATGAAGCTTGTGACGTCAGAAGGGTTGACATAAACAGTTTGTCAAGATCGACGAACTGATCAGAACCGGGTTTTAAAAAAAAAAATCGCGAACTGATTAAACCGGTTCCGAACAGAGTAGAAACGGTTCTGTTCTACCTGTTGCCACTAGAGGCGTGCGCCGCAACATATGGATCGGTGGCTGCGGGCGAGGGTAAATACTAGCAGCGGCGTTGGCGACTACCGGCGTTCATACTTATCAATGCTAGGCAGCGAGGCTTGCACATATCGATCAAATATATTGAAAAAAGTAAATATTGTAACATCCCCGTTTCCGTAGGGTTAGTAGAGAGATCTCTACTAGCCATCTAGAAGTGTCGAATGGATGTTGATGATTAAGTCTTTCGGTCTATTGGCTCCTGTGTTGCTACTTAACCACCAGGGACACAAGGGTCGGTACCTCAGGAGACCTGTGGTAGAGAATATTGTAGAGATGTCGTCTTACACTCGGCTGCTGGAGACTTCGTTGTCCGGTGGAAACATCGGCTACGTGGCGGCTATAATTCTAAGTCCCACTCCCATAAAATGACTGAGTCCACACATTGAATTCGTATGTTGAAAATGCTCTTTTATTCAATAAACAGAGAGTCCTGTAGATTGAGAGATATCGCATCGGTCTTAAGCATAAAGACGGTCTGTCCGATCTGCCTGATCTATCCGATCTGTCCTCTCAATCTACAACCTCTTGTATTTATACTCAAAATACAATACAAACATCTGATTATGATAACAAAGGCTCCAGGTGTGTCCAAGTCTCTTGGACACACTCGGACCTAGAAGTGAACTATCACTTGACAAGAAAACGAAAACATCTATAAGATGTATAAATTATAACAATACAGAAGGATGTACGATCATCCTCCTATTAACAATTTGTAAAGATTCTCACGTCCAAAAGTTCTGCATCGATGGTTCTTCTAGGATCTATCCTATTAACCATCGATGTAGTACTTTTGGGCTATTCTTCTCATCTTGGAGGGCAGGGAGTCATCGTCGTAATGACCTCCCGGCCACCCCCAAGCATGAGGTGAGAACCTTTCATCGATACAACTTGATTACAGGGTGTTTACAAAAAACGGACGAATTCTAAACGGTGAATTCGTTACACCCCCCAACTAGTTTAAGAGTACGTCCCTGTACTCTCAAAAAGTTAACCAATAAAAATACCCGTTGGTATGAAAATCTATACGATAAAAATTATAATCCCGTTGGATGATAAAATTTAAAAATCACAGCTCGTGATACTAATAGCATCTCGCTATTTTAAAAATTCCCGCTCGGAATTAAAAACAATTCTAAAAATTGACAAATAGGCGAAAGCCTATCGAATTACAAAAGGGACAATCCCCTAATATAAAAACTTCTATAAAAACGCAGGCAACTGCCTTAAAAACTACGAAAAATTCTAGACAACGGTCTATAAAAATAAATGCGAACGTGCATTAAAATACAAAATACAAAAAGTATAAAACGCAATACTTAAAAATACTAAAAATCCACGCGGGCCTAATATTCTGCCTTGGCCCATCCATGGGCAGGACTCTCGGCACTGGCGAACAGTTCCGCTTCCAGTTGGCTGACGACTCCCGCTGTTCCCTTGTAATGGCGGCGATTCCGGCGGTTTTCTGCATCGCTGGTGGCATCGTCAAACAACACGTATGGTCGATCGTCGTGGAGAGTTGGCTTCCGTACCGCACGGCCAATGAGGTTCAGACTCCTCTTCCAGCTGAAGAATCTTTTTATCCAGTCTTGTAATCCCTCATACTCCCGATCCATGGAGATTTCGTCCTCGAAGTAGAACAAGGTGGCTCCATATTCCTTGGCTCGAACGACGAGCAGGCACAAGTGGTGGCGAACGACTAAGGCCATGAGAAACTTCTCCGGTTCTCCTGGGATCCTATTCTGCGGCGATACTTCATTGTAATCGAATAATCCCAGGTAGAGCTGCCTTCGTGGAGTTCTGTGCCTCTGCCACTGTACAAGGAGGTTATTGAGTAGAACCTCTTCTTCTCGGACACACCGCTGCGGCTTGGTTGTGGGTTTGGCATCAGGGACCCTCAAGGACTCCGTGGGGGCTCCGGATGGCAACCCCAGACGCTCCTTTACCGACTTCTTTTTCGGCACCGCACCGGTCTTTTTCATGGCTATTGTCGACATCTCGGGTTTGGACGCTGTCATCACTCCTACCGACATAGGAGACGACTTGGAAGCCCTAGGACTCCCAGGAGCTTCTTCGCCGCCCCTGGTGGTCTTTGTTGGTTCCTGGATCCTGATGTCGTCCTTGTAGGTCAAGCCTCGGTCTCTGGGGCAGACATCTCGGAGCGTCAAACTATCGCCCGGAGCCTTGTGAAAGAAACTTTTCACCTCTGTTCTCGAAAGGGTCCTCAGGCCTCTGCTGGGCCGGTTTTGTTCGACGAGAGGCCTTGGCTGCCTCCAGCGCCGAACTCCGCGGATCAGCAGGTCTTCTGGGAGACCTGAGTTGCCGATGTCCTTCGGAGGGGTCGTTTCTTTGTGCTCCATGATGCGACTGTCGTACAATATGATTCTCTCGCCATCGTTGGTCTCGTATACATTGTGGATTAGAGACAGTCCCATACGATGGTACACTACAGCCAGATCGACTAAGTGTTTCAGCTGGGCATTATATCGTGCCCTCGGGCTCTTGGCGATCTCTGGTTCTTCTGTAGTGTTGGTTTTGAGGACCGAAAACGTCTTGGTTTCCTCAACAACCATTATGGCCTCAGCGTCGAGATCCATGTGTTCTTCGTCGATGTAGAGCACATCCTCATCTTCATTGTGGTGGCCCGCTTCTACTTGACTTTGGATGGTCACTATGGGGCCATCAGTGGGGTGCTCCAACACCTGTCGTTTATTGAGGTGAGCCACAGCGGACTCCGTGGGCCCTTCCTCACGGCGTCGCTTGGCATCCCGATGCCTCTTACTCGGCTTGTTCTTCTTTCGCTCCGAAACCTTGATGGGAGCGACTTCTGCGGCAGGTGGGCTGGTGAGTGGCACTGGTCGTTTTAGTGACGGCACGGCTACCTTCACTTTTGCTGCTGCTGGCTCTACCAGCTCCATGTAGGCGTTTTCTGCCTGTTTCAGGGCGGCACTCTTGCGGACGTATTCGCCTTTTTCGTTCCAGATTTCGTTGACGCTTCGGTGCGGTACTGGAGGTCGGTTCCGACGACTGTGGCGCTCCCAATCTGCAGGGGTCCACTCGCTGGTGTCGTTCGGATCACTTTCTTTGCCCCATTTTCTTGGTTCTGCGCCTCCGGGAGCAAACTCTCCGGGCTTGATGGCGTTAAAGAAATTAGGCTGCCCAGCCCCAATGACTCCTGGCAAAATCTTGGCCTTCTGTTCGGCCTCTTGGCGCTTTGTCATTTTGGGTGCGGCTTCGCAGGTCCACAATCCATCGGCGATCTCTTTTTCTAATGCCACCGCTGCAGCATCGAAGATTAGTTTGGATCCGCCTGGTATTGGTACGATGGAACTCGGTCTAGCCTCTTCTCGCTGATCGAAGTATCGTCCTCTTTTGTGGGCACGACCCTGTAAGGTGGGCCCACGGACACCGTGACCCCAACCCTGCCTGGTAGTGGTCACTTCCTCGTAGAGGTTTTCTAGCGGAGATTGCATGGTGATACTCCTTTTTAAGAGAGAGGACAAAGAAAAAGAGTTGGATTTCCGGAGTCCGAAATGTACATTTTTCTTTTGACTCCTTCTTACCCTTTTCGATCCATTTCCTTGCCGTAGATCCTCTTTTCTCTTAGTCCAATCGTAATTCCGCACGATGACAATCCCGATTGGCACAATTAGAAATAAACTTTCGATGTTTTTCCAAATTAAACAATAGAATTTTTCCAATTTGTCCACGATGCAATTATAACTTTCCAAAATATGGCTGATAACGGTATAATCCGCCTTGATATCATACAGATGCCAAAAAATAGTGCCGGTACATGTGTATAGCACATGGGCACAACTGTCAGTTGTGAAGAAGATAAACAATAGGACCCGGATCCATAGTGGTGCGAGGCTAGTAGACATTTCACTTAATGTATCCCTCCGCCCACGTGTTTCTTCTATGCTTGGTAGCGTCATTGACCGCTCCCTGTTCACTTCCTTATGTGGGACGTCATTTCCATCTGTGGCGTCACTAGCATCGATATCATCGTCCATTTTTGTTGTTTCATCGATAACTTCCGCGTTTTTCACCTCCATTTGAAATTCCATCGGCGAATTTACATCTTTTTCGTTGATTTTCATCGTTTCTTCAGGAATTTCGCTGATTTCTTCAACAAATCCAATGGTTTCCATGGTAAAATTCGTCTTGTTACCATATTCTCTGGTGAATTTCATCGCATCTTCGCCAGGTAAGTATGAGAATTGTTGCTGGTTATCGTCTGCTGCCATTTTTCTTCTAATTTCGACGTTACGGTCAGAATGCTTTCGGATTGCTTTCGTAATTATCTCAATTTCTTCTTCATCCTCAGAAGATTCGATCCAAGCATTTTGGCATCTGCAGTGTCCACAACATCTCTTCTTACGCGAAGGTAAGTTTTTCTTCTTGACAAACGCTGTCATTTCTTTTTCTTTTACAGGTTCCGATTCGGATTCTTCTGGCGATGAGTTACCCATGGACTCCAGGGTGTCTCCAGTCGTTGGAACATTGGGTCCGTCCTTTTGGTAAGTCTCATATAGTGGTCTCAGGTTTGCAACGTTTACAGAGTCCTCCACTAATCTTCCAGCTCGATTCTCGTAACTCAATCGGTATACGGTGTCCGATACCTTCGACACAATCGTATATCCCTGTCTCCATTTCGTTAAGAACTTCTTGTTCTGTCCAGGCCTGATTCGCATGTCTCGTACAAGTACTTTCTGTCCGATTTGGTACTCATAAGGCTTCTTATGCCTTTGGTCGTAGTACTTCTTTCGACGATCATGTGCTGCTTTCAGGTTCGTTCTGGCTGTTCTTAGTTCTTCTTCTTGGCGTTCTTCCGCCTGTTGTCGAACGTCCACGAGGTTTCCTGCCTCGTTATCCACGATAACTGGTCGTTCTGGAACTAAGGTGTCTACTTTAGTTCTGGGCTCCCTCCCAAACATGAGTCTGTACGGCGTAAACTTTGTGGATGAATGTACAGATGAGTTGTACGATTCCAAAACTTCATCCAGTTTCGTTGCCCAATCAGTCTGGTTCTTCGCAGGAGTCAGATACTTTTTCATAGTCTGAATAATGCTTTTATTCGTCCTTTCGGCGAGACCATTACTTTGCGGATGGTAGGCAGTTGTTGTTTCGTGCTCTATCTTGTTTATTTCCAAGAATTCTTGAGTGTTCTTCGCAACAAACGGCGTCCCTCGATCCGAAATGAGTTTCTCTGGTATCCCGAAGATTCTCTTTACGTCTTTTGCTAGGAAGTTCATTACGATTAGTGCGGTTGTGCTTTTTACTGCTTTAGCAACGCAATATCGAGTGGCGTAATCGACTGCCAACAAGATATGCTTGTTTCCTCCAACCGACGGTACTAATGGTCCAATGAAATCCATTCCCCAGCAATCACAAGGCTTTCCAATGGGCATTTCTTGAAGGAACCCTTCAGGTTTCTCCGTACCCAGCTTGTGTAATTGACAAATCTCACATGAGCGCACATATTCGAATATGTCGTGCTTCATGTTATTCCAATAAAATCTTTGCCTGGCTCGATTCCAGGTCTTAGTTTGTCCCTCATGACCAGCATCGGGCTCGTCATGGCATAATCTCATTACTTCTGGGATGAGATGTTTTGGAACCACATTCACGAGTGTGGGTACGGAACTTCCGTGAAACACACAAGCGAACAACTTGTTGTCATAATCGCAAAACAACTTATGAAGAGGTGACTCTGGTTGGCTACGCAACTCCTCACGAATCTTCAAAATCTCTGGGTCCAATTTTTGCTCCACCTTCCAATCCCATTGTAAGGTTACATTAAAGATCACACTGTCATCTAGGTCTTCCGCTTCTGGGATGGCCTTCCAGTTAACAGGCACTCCTGCTGGATATCTTGAGAGGCAATCGGCTTCGACGTGAAGTTTCCCCTCTTTGTAGATGATTTTGTAGTCGTACTCCTGCATTAGCAGCTGCCAGCGACCAAGTCTTCCTTCTAGACGTGCTGCAGTTTTCATGTAGCATAATGCGTGGTGATCCGTCACAATTGTAAAGGGCTTCTGGAACAGGTACGGCCGGAACTTGGTGACTCCATAGATTACTGCTAGGCACTCCTTATCCGTCGTACTGTAGTTCTTTTCCGCGTCCCTTAGAACTCTGGAGACACTTCCAATGATCTCCTTTCTTCGTTTATCCTCTGACTTCTGGTAAAGCATCGCTCCAATTCCGTATCCACAGGCATCAGTATGCATAAATATTGCAGCCTTCGGATCATATACGGCAACCAATGGAGATTTCGACAACATATTCTTTAGCGTGCGGAATGCATTCTCGCAGTCAACTGACCATTCGAACGGTATATCTTTACCCGTCAGGTCTGACATGGGCTTCGCTATGTTGGCAAATCCAGGTACATGCTTTCGATAATAACCCGCCAATCCAAGGAAACTTCTGATTGCGGTTACATTGTCAGGAACTGGGAAGTTCTTTATGGCGACAACCTTATCTGGATCTGGCCGAATTCCATCAGGCGAGATCAGGTGTCCCAAATACTTCACTTCTTGGAATCCAAAGAAGCATTTCATTGGATGCAACTTCAGGTTTGCTGTCCTCAGCAGGTCCAAGATAGTTCTCAGTCTTTCCAAAAATTCTTCGAACGTTCTTCCAAACACTACGATGTCGTCAAGGTAGACAAGGCACGTTTCCCATTTGTGCCCGGCGAGTAGGATGTCCAATGCACGTTGCATAGTGGCAGGAGCGTTTCGGAGTTCGAAAGGCATTCTTACGAACTCGAACAATCCTCGATGAGATGTAAATGTGGTCTTCTCGATGTCGCTTTCTTCCATCTCGAACTGCCAGTATCCACTCTTCATATCCAGCGTTGCGAAGTAGCATGCTCCTCTCATGGAGTCTAATGCATCATCAATCCTCGGTAATGGATAAGTGTCTGCCTTTGTAATCGCGTTCAACTTCCGATAATCTACACAGAAACGGTAGGAGCCATCCTTCTTCTTTACAAGGACGATGGGCGATGCATACGGCGATTTCGATGGCCTTACAACCCCAGATTTCTTCATCTCCTCTAGCGTCTCATCAATTACGATGCGTTCCCCAGGCCCGCATCTTCGTAACGTGTCTCGAACAGGTAGATTATCTCCAGTTTCGATCTTGTGTTTGGTCAGATTCGTAGCTCCCAGGTCCTTAGATGAAAAGGCGAAGATCGGTTGGAACTCCTTCAGTAGGATCGTCAACTCTTCTCTTTGATCATCTGTCAGTTCAGGACCAAGTTGAATTTCTCTTTCAAAATCAACGGGTGCTTCTCCGATGTCTCTAAAGTTTTCCTCCTCGGAAACTTTGCAGGCTTGCTCTTCTTCTAGTTCTTCTAGAAGTTCGAAGTGTCCAATAGTCTCGCGGTCTCCAATCCCCACGGACTCCAGTGTGGTATTCAGGAGTTGGACTTCCAGTTGTGATGTTCCATTCCCTTGTAGCACACTGCTGGCCACAACGATGCCTTTTCGATTAAAGAGACTATCGTTCGTTTCAATCATGAGTACTTCGTTTTCCTCAATGATCCGCCCTGCAGCTACTTTGAGGTTCAAAGCCTGGCCCGGATTTAACGTAATCCTTCCTTGGGCTTTTACGCAGCTTTCCTCTTTAGCTTTTATGGCATAGGAGTTATCCAGATGGCTATTCTGAGCACATCCCTCCTCTTTTAACTCTTTGAAGAAATTCCAGGGAAGGCTACTACGCGCATTTCCTTTCTTCAACAATTCTCGTGTTCCTTCGTAGAACATCTCATTAGCAAAGTAGATCTTGGAGGTCTTCATGGAAATGATGAGATCAAATGCAGCTCCCAGGTCTCTCCCCAGCAGTGCTTCTCGTTTTCCATCTATGATGAGCATCCTTGCCGTTACTTGCTTTCCGTTCAACTCGAACGTTGGCCACAACTGACCCAGTACCTTAATCGGTACCCCTCCTACTGCGCCTAATGCAGGTGCGTTCCGGATTGGTCCATATCGAAGTCCGTACTCTTTGGCCATTGTGCCTGACAAGATAGTGAACCCAGTTCCGCTATCCGCCAAAAATCGAACTGGTGTGCCATCAACCTGAATGGTAATCTTGGCAACACTCTCATCGGGCGTAGTATCTCCTACCTCGATGAGTTCGCATGAGGTGAGTAGGCTGTCTACAGTGATTTCGACACTCTTTCGACAACAAGCCCTACTCCTCAATAAATCTCCAACTTCAACGGATTCAATAACCTCGCTGTTCGCAGGGATCCTACTGGTATCATCTCCTCTACCGATAGCTGCATTTACAATAGCCTTCTTGGATTTCTTAGCATCAGTTTCGGCCTTGCCCGAGGCAATAACATTGGATGTTACATCTTGAGGGATTTCCTGAGCAACATTGCTTATCCCCGGTATACACGCCGCAGAATTCTGTTGGGTCCTTCCCTCAATTCCGACTGGCACCGCAGAATTCTGTTGGGTCTCTCCCTCAATTCTGTCTTGATTAACTCCAGTTTCCATGGCTTCCACAATTCTCTTTGCTTCCTCCAAGCTATTCGCGTAAACTACCATAGCTTTCGTAGGTGACCAGATGATGGGTTCCGGAAATATCTCCTCGATGATTTCTCCCCTTCGACCAGTATCCTTTCGCAGCTTCTTATTTTTTCGTGAATTCCGTTGTCGTTTTCCATTCGTAATGCCGACTAGCAACTCCGACGATTGCTCAGGGAGTCCTTGAGTGTCCAAATCACATGGTCTCTTCGGTGCTCCAGCCTTTGGTCTAGTTGTGGTGACATTCGAAATGCCGACTAACAACTCCGACGATTGCTCAGGGAGTCCTTGAGTGTCCAAATCGCATGGTCTCTTCGGTGCTCCAGCATTCCGTCTAGTTTTAGTGACATTGGTAGCTTCGCTCACGCCCCTATTCCCCCCCAACAAAGCTTTGTCCACAATGTTTTGGGAATTGGCGATCGCTGTTTCGTTTCGATTTTGTCGTTTTCCAGAGGGTTTTCCGTTCTTAAAGGGCGGTAGGCCCCTCTTTACTGCCACCCTTTCTAGTTTAAATCAGCCGGGTTTTCCTCTCGCAGGAACTTCTTCTGCCCGTTCTCGCTGACGACAAAATACTGCTGGCCATTTCTTCCAGTGGCCATTCCATGTTGAACAAGTCCAACGGTTCCATCCGCAACTACTTTCTTTGGGCAGTTTCTTGAAAAGTGACCCTTCTCGTGACAGTGATAACACTCTACTGTGCTGAGATCTTTCGGGGTTTTACTTCCATCTTGCGTTTGCTGACCATTGTAGTTTTTCTTCTGCGGATATCTTTGGTTCCATTTACGACCTTGTTGCTGATTCGAGTTCTGGTTGGTCTTCTGTTGCGTTTGGTTATTTGAATTTGATGGAGTCGAGTGGTTCGTTGGGTCCGCTTGATCTTGAGTAACAACCGCGTAAGAACGTCCTCCGTCCATTACTGCTTGCGTCTGTTTGGCATTTTGGCGTTGGTTATTCTTCTGTGGACCCTTGGAGACCTGGGTCGTCGTTTGTTGACCCATCGTTCCTTCCGGTATCCATAACCCATCAGCCATCAAAACTTCCTCGGTATCCTTGATATATGTCGTGTACAGCTTCAGATTGCTATTCGGCGCATTCTGTGTAGCATTACGTATAATCGGATGAAGTTTCTGCCGAAATTCCACAATCCGGTATTTGTCGGTTACCCCCGGTAACACTTTTCTACTCAAGTCAAGGTAGCGACCCAAAAACTGATTGGTGTCCTCTCCTTTCCTTTGGAGCATGGTATCCAACCTCAGCTTCAGTTGCACTAACTCGTCTCGACGTCCAAATCTTTCAATTAACTCGCTCCGTATGAAGTCCCACGTGGTCTTTCCTCGATTTTCTTTGTAGAAATTGGATAACCAACGTACTACGTCCCCTTCTACCGCTTTACGTAAGTAGTAGGTCTTGTGGACGTTGCTCCAGTCCTCCAGATCTGCGATACTCTCGTAGTCCTCCAGAAAGGTGTATACAGACGTCAATCCTTTGAAGGTCTCCAGATTCCGGAGTGGGTGAAGACTCTTGTACTTCCCATCCAGCTCCTCACAGGTCCGATGACGATTGCAAATTGGATTTCCTTCCAGCTCTTCTACGCTGGGATCCTCACTTGTTAGGCTTTCATCCTCTAGCTGGTCCGGGTTCTCTCTCCGTCGAATAGGAGTCTCAGGTAGGCGACCTCTCTGGGTCCCTCCACTCTTCTTCACCATGAGCGGCGTCTGGAATACATTAACCTGTCTTAGGTTTTCAGCGTGGGCCGACGAGGGCTCCCCTTCAGTGTCCAATCCAGGAATCACTGTATGACGCTGAGATTCAGCGTGGGCCGACGAGGGCTCCACTCCGGTATCCATTTCTCGGACTACCGTATGACGCTGAACCGTACTTACACCACGCCCGCTCCGGAGTAACATCGATCCTGATGGTTGCTGGGCTTCGAACCAGGCCATCAGTCTCTCCCGTCTTTCAGCACTTAGATTTTGAAGGATACCTTCAAGTGGATCTTCTCCATCCATTTGGTTTGTATCGTCCTTCTCCCGTGTCTTCGACTTCGATTTCGGTCTGCCTTTCTTTCCTTTACCACCTGGTGTAACTCCGACATCATTGGTATTCTCTACTGGATCTGTAGTGAGGTACCCCGCACCTCCACCATTTTGTAACATCCCCGTTTCCGTAGGGTTAGTAGAGAGATCTCTACTAGCCATCTAGAAGTGTCGAATGGATGTTGATGATTAAGTCTTTCGGTCTATTGGCTCCTGTGTTGCTACTTAACCACCAGGGACACAAGGGTCGGTACCTCAGGAGACCTGTGGTAGAGAATATTGTAGAGATGTCGTCTTACACTCGGCTGCTGGAGACTTCGTTGTCCGGTGGAAACATCGGCTACGTGGCGGCTATAATTCTAAGTCCCACTCCCATAAAATGACTGAGTCCACACATTGAATTCGTATGTTGAAAATGCTCTTTTATTCAATAAACAGAGAGTCCTGTAGATTGAGAGATATCGCATCGGTCTTAAGCATAAAGACGGTCTGTCCGATCTGCCTGATCTATCCGATCTGTCCTCTCAATCTACAACCTCTTGTATTTATACTCAAAATACAATACAAACATCTGATTATGATAACAAAGGCTCCAGGTGTGTCCAAGTCTCTTGGACACACTCGGACCTAGAAGTGAACTATCACTTGACAAGAAAACGAAAACATCTATAAGATGTATAAATTATAACAATACAGAAGGATGTACGATCATCCTCCTATTAACAATTTGTAAAGATTCTCACGTCCAAAAGTTCTGCATCGATGGTTCTTCTAGGATCTATCCTATTAACCATCGATGTAGTACTTTTGGGCTATTCTTCTCATCTTGGAGGGCAGGGAGTCATCGTCGTAATGACCTCCCGGCCACCCCCAAGCATGAGGTGAGAACCTTTCATCGATACAACTTGATTACAGGGTGTTTACAAAAAACGGACGAATTCTAAACGGTGAATTCGTTACAATATTGATATAGACCTAAATTAAAATCGATAAATATCGAATATATTATCGTTTCATTCGTATGGTAGTTTTTGTAACAAAAGCAACCAAAAAAAATAGTCGAATTCGGCGGCCGCTAGTCACATACCAACGGCGAGTGGCGGCAACGGTTTTTTGTTTTTTTAAAAAAAAGGGGCCAGGCGGCGAGCAGCGGCGTTTGAGCTTCAAAAACACCGGCGGTACCATTTTCGCTAGGCGGCGCACACAGTTCTAGTTGCCACCTCTATAATCACACATGCTAAAAACCTGCATTAGAAAACAGAAATAGAAATTGAAAAAAAAAAAACCGGAATATTTCTATTGTCCATTACAATGAAAGATATACATTGTGTTAAATTCCTTTAAAAAGCGCAATTCAGTGGGATTTTATTATGCGTGTTGGATTCTTGCCTCCTTATTAATCATAGAGTTCGTCGATCAGACACTTATATATAGATTAATTCTAGAAATTCATTTATAAGAGCGCCATCTGGTGTCTAAATTTTGTCAACTGTGAGTTGTGGCTTCTTGATATACTGATAGAAATTAGCGTAAATCATTGTGCTGATATAGAATGGAGCCAGAAAGTGGAAAGGGAGAAAGAAAAGGGCGGTTTTTTAAAACGACATTAGTTTGTGGTTTTTTGGTGACTGAACCATTTTTTTGAACGCTCCATTTATGCCTTCCAGTGGCGAATACACTCATGCACCTAATCTACTAAAGGGAGTGTGTAAAGACGAGTGAGTGAGTGTGTTACTCCCACTTCCGTCTGTCCACAATTTAATCAAAGGCCTCAAAACCTCACATTGATTAACTAAGGGAAGGTGCGGTTTATATGATACTTAACTCCTCTTCGACATCTAACTGTTGACTAGATTCGGTTTCAGGAGCAAAATTAGTTGAAAACTTAAGAGGCTACATCGCAAAATTACTTTGAAAAATCTCCGCAAAGAGCGCTAGTATCGTTTTTCTATTGAGCCCATATGTAGACCCGATGTTAAAGAAGAAACGTTATTTAAAAAAAAAACACAGTCGCGGCGGCATTGCGGCAACATGTTTATTTTTCATATTTAAAGTTGTCTAATTTAGATGGGACAAAGTGCAATGTGCACTTTAAATATATGCAGATCGAGTGATAGAATGACAAAAAATTGGTAAGTGCGGTTCTATTTTTAAAAAGTATTTCAAAATCACGAATTTCTAACGCTTACGTTAAACTCCATTGAGAACGCCCAAATAAGAAAAAAACATCCATTAAAAATGCTCGTAAAAATACCTAAAAATAACTTTAAAAAACCATTATTAAACCACAGTGAAGCCAACACATTGGTGCACGTGGTGATTTTTTTTTCTGTTTTTTTTTTTAAATTATTTTTACGTATTTTTACAAGCATTTTAACTGATGATTTTTTTTCTTTGTTTGATCGAACTCAATGGAGTTTTTAACATAAAAAATTAGAAATTCGCGATTTTTGAAATTGTTTTTAAAAATAGAACCGCACTTACCAATTTTTTGTCATTCTATCACTCGATCATCATATATTTAAGGTGCATATTGCACTTTGAACCATCAAAATTGGACAACTTTAAATATGAAAAATAAAACATTGCCGCCGCGACTTTGTATTTTAAAAATTAACGTTTTTTTCTTTTAACATCGGGTCTATGGGCTTAATAGAAAAACGATGCTAGCGCTCTTTGTGGAGATTTTTCAAAGTAATTTTGCGTCGTAATTTTTCGACTGTTCCGATCCGTTCCGGCCGATCATCAAAAATAGCACATGTTAAAACATTGTTAAAACCATTGTTAACAACACGTGTTTTGAGGAATGTTACCATCCATTGTAAATCCGCCGTTGTTTATCAACCAATGGCGGCGGCTCTCTAAGTACTTTTTTTCTAACCCTCCCTGTATACTATGTGTCCATAAATACAACGTTTACAGACAGACACATTCCTTTCTTTAATATCCTGTCATGTTTCCAAGTTCCTCCGTTATCTTTTGCACAGATGTCGCATCTGACATTTACCAGAACTTCTCTTTATTTATTATTCGAGTTTTCTTTTTGGGGGTGGGAGGGGGGGAGAGGTTGAGGGCGGGGGCGGGGGCGCGGAGCATAATAGTAATTCTCCTGAAAGGGTTATTGTCCGGCCAACTGAGGAGACCGCGAGAGGGAGTGAGTGAGTGGGTTGGTTAAGGGTAAGAAAAAAAGGGATTTGGGGATTTGTACTCCTGAATAATATTCCCCCTTTATGACTTTGCCATGGGTGCTGACATGTTGTTTTTTTGGCAAAGGGGAGGGAGGGGGGGGGGGTTCTGATTTCCACTTGACAGAGTTTAATGATACCAAAACGTTGTTTGTTTACAACCAACTTGTTTATGGTCCGCGTTTTCTTCTTCTTCTTCTTCGTCCCCTGGCTATTCCTTGTTTTTTGATAATCACTTTTAAAACGCTGCTAATAATAATTGTAACCATTCAGGAGGAGGATATTTCTTTTATGATCCACAAACCATCATCATCATCATCATTATCAGCACTGACCATTGGTCAATGACATTAATAGTTCTCATCATTTGGTGGTCAAACTCATAATGAACTTATTGCTAGACAATTTTATGGACTCTTTTTTTTTCCCATTATTTTTTTTTTTTTTACTTTTTCTCTGCGTTTATAATTGTAAGGCCGGGATCACATCAAGCTGACAAAAGTGCAACATGAGTTCGAGACAAAAACACGACAAAAATGCCAGAAAAAAAGCAGACGTTGATAAGAAAACAAAAACCGGAAACAACTGTCAGCAGTATACTCAAGACAAAACCACAACACATTTGTGACAAAACACAAACAAATTTGGGATTTATTTTAGTTTCTATAGCTGTTCGACCGTAAACTACGCAACTGTTCTGTTGTTGTTTTTTAATACTAACTGTCCACAACTGCAACAGACAAGAGTTGACAAAATGTTGCATAATATATAAAGACAAAACACAAACATTTTGATGTTTACAAACTTGAGCCGGGATATGGAATTGTTTACGTGTGAAATTGCTGACAGAACAAAATACAAAAGTCGCAGAAATGTTTTAAGCCCCTATCACACTAGCAACTTTTGATGCAATAAAACGTGCAATGTGACATTGCAACTTCAATGTTTATAGTGTGATATGTAACATGCAACTTGATAAAACTTTCTTTTTAACTTAGTGTCAAACTCAAGTCTCACCGAGTTGAACAGGTTCAACTTTGAGAGACTTTTCAAGTAAACTTTCTGACAAACAACCAATCAGGCCGTTTGCCGGAAATGACATATGTAACATTGAACGAATTCCCGGTTTCATGACTTCCGGGTTTATGAACTTCCTGTTAGTTGATCACAATATGGACACACAAACCAAGGGGCAGACATTGAACTGAAAATCATGTACGATTTTCACTAAGATTCACAGCAGATCCACGTGTGGATGGAAAGTCATTCTACTTTTTAGCCGCATTTTTACTTGGATAATTCAGAATAGAATTGTAATTTTAAAATTCAGTAAAACGCGGATTAAAAGTAAAATGGCTTCCGATACCACCGTACGAGATTCACCCGAATGTCGGTCCCTTCACACAAACAAAGTTTTGAAAACTTGATTGGCAAACTAGGTTGCGTGATAGTGTGATATAGAAGTTTATTACACAGTTCTAGTTGCAAGTCACATCACGAGTTGCATTGCAAGTTGAATTGCATTGGAGGTTGCTAGTGTGATAGGGGCTTTAGAATTATCGGCAATTTGTCTGAAAACATTTTCTGTTTTGTGTTTTGTCAGATGGATGCCAAAACACAACAAAAATGCCGGAAAAAGTCGATTTTGAAAACAAAACAAAATTGAAACAACTGTCAGCAGTATACTCAAGACAAAACCATGACAAATTTGTGACACAACACAAACAAATTTGGGTTTTGTTTTGTGTTTCTATAGCTGTCTCTTACGGAAACAACGCAGCTGTTCTGTCATTGGTTTAATACGAACTATCCACAACTGCAACAGACAAGAGTTGACAAAATGTTGCATAATATACCGAGACAAAACACAAACATTTTTATGTTTGCCGACTTAAGCCGGGGACATGGAATTGTTTGTGTGACGAAATTGTGGACAGAACAAAATAAAAAAAGTCGCAGAAATGTTTTGGAATTGTTTCGAAACACTTTTGAGTTTTTGTTTCAAAGTGTTTTGTCAGCTTGATGTATATTGGGATATCATATATATTATGTTCATTGGTTTTCCAAAATGGCGGAGACACATGTCTTGTGCCGCACCGATGCCTATGATAAATGTCACAAGAAATTTATTTTTGATTTGTTGTGTTGTGCGCACGTGTTGTGACGTGCGTTGCATCCTCTAGTATATTTTGTGACGTGTGCGTTAAGTTATCGTATAAAGCACTTTTACGTGATTATTTTATAATTTAATTAAATGAAGCTTAATCAAATAACTAGATTAAATTACTTTTGATTCTAATCTTCGTTTTATGTTAGGCCTATATTTTTGAAAGGGTGTATCTGGCAATCTGTCTGTTTCTCCCGCACACGCCCTTTGACCTATCGAGACTAGACTTTGCGGGGATTACGTTTTACGAACCTATACGGGTAACATATTGTACCTATAGGGATGCCCGATTCTGATTCGATTAATCGAAGAATCGATTTTTAAGTTTCGATTAATCGTATAAATTGTGCGTCAGTATAGCAAAGTGGAGATAGCCCTATGCTTGCGGTGATGGTGGGAGGGGTCCCGGGTTTCAATTCCAGTCGAGGCATGGTTGTTGTGTTGTTTGTCTTTCATAATTTCTCAGTCATTGCGGAGTTGACGTCAGGCAAAGCAGCCGGTTGTAAAAACAAACACATTCCGACAAATCCGACTCGTATATCGGCATCTTTCATCATCATCATTTGTGGGACGTGGTTCATGCATGGAAAGAAAAGATTAATCCTATAAATCGAATCGACTCCGAGGCTTCCAATTAATCGTATGAATCGAATCGACTCCGAGACTTCCGATTAATCATATGAATCGATTCAAATTCGGGTTCTTTTTGCCCTATTTTAATCGGAATCGGAATGGAATCATTCGATTCTAAAGAATCGATTTTTCGGTGACTTTTGGCCGTCTCTTATTGTACTCCCTGCACGTGCAGGACGTGCATGGATATAGAGCTGGTTCTCTCTTTCAGCAAAGGGCCGAATAGTAAAAGATTTTAAGCTTTGCGGGCCAAAAACCGATCGTTTCAATAAACCACTTACTATAAAAATCAGAAAACTTTATGACAAGAAAATGCAATCAATTTATAATTTAAGTGGGTTGAAGATGCAATTTAAATAAACTAATTGCAACCTTATACCTAGTACACACCTGATAATTTAAATGCATTTAAATAATAAACGTGTTCTACAGAGCCCCGTGAAGGACAAACAAATAGTATATCGAATTTAATTTATTCAGTTAATAATCTGAAAATATTGAGTTAACACTTAAATAGGCCTACTAGTGGGGCAACCCGTCATAAATGACGGGAACACAATTCTAGTTTAATTTTGTTACTAAAATTATTTAACTATTTTATTCAAGTACTTCATTATAAATGACATTTTGTGTGAATGTCCGGTTGTCATGAAGTAATTTGCCTTGACCACTCCCTTTTTGTATAAGCACCTTAATATTGTTTAGGTTCTTGGATCGGGAGAGCGCAACATAAAGTTGTCCATAATAAAAAAACTGGTTCATGTCGGGAGCAAAATTCACAGGCAGTTGTGCCCAGCATTAGAATTTCTTTTCCTCCGCCCTTTTATGACGTCAGACCAAATAGAAATTGATGACGTTCATAAAAGGGCGGAGCAAAAGAAATTCTAATGCTGGGCACAATTGCCCGTGATAAATTCTAGTTTAATTTTGCTACTATTATTCCCTCCCCTTTTTATATTTGAAAGAGAAAATGAGTTTTTCATTTTCTCTGGTGTGCGCATGCGCGTCGTTTGTTCCTTTTTTACTCCTTTCATTTCAATTTCAGTCATCCCCTCCCAGTTTTTCCCCCTCCACGTTTCTCTCTCTCCCCCTCCCCCTCTACACTTTCCAACCTTTTTCCCTCTTCAATTTAATATCATGGGGTTCTTGGATGGGGAGAGTGCAACATATAGTTGACCTTGAGAAAAAAAAGCGGTTCGTTTATTCATTAAAATTTATATATTTCGACGTGCTTCAAGGTTTTTGTCCTTGTTTGTAAAGCGTTACTGACGGAAAGAAGGATAGATGGGGCTTAATATATATATAAAATAATTATATAAACTATTAACAAAATATTGATTTAGTATTTCAATTTAAAATATTAATAATAAAGTCAATTTTTATTTCGTTCATGTCCTTAACTGGATTCCGTATAATTCACCTATAAACACATTTGATATGAATTCATTTAACTCATGACTGTGTACAAGGTATTAGTTCGTGTGAGTCCGTAGCAATAATAAATTTAATATCTGTTCAGCCACCTTAAAGCAGCATGGTCACATTAGCCAATATTTACAGCAACAATTCATAGCTATAGCCCTATAAGCATCGCTAGCCTCCACCTCTAACTCTTTTCGTCATTTGGGATTGAACACACCCCCCCCCCCCAACATGATCCTAATTAGCAACACTGTGTTATAATCGGGTAGTTGTTGAACTAGAAGGAGGGGGGGTGGGTGGGTGAGAGAGGACATAATGACGTATATCAATGTTATACGATATCATTTATCGGAGTTGTCATCTATATTCCATGATGTTTCCAATTGTTTTTATTCTCTCTTTCTCTTTTTAGTTTGGAAAGTGGAGGGAGGGGGAGGGAAAGGAGGGGAGACCTTTTGGCTTCCGCCACCATTTATGATAAACGTTTAGATTGTGGTTCATATATCAGAAAGCTCATATATTAGATTCATAAGTTACACTTAACATACCTCAAGACAAAAGCTAAGGTCTCACATGCAGTGAAAAGAAAATACTGCTAAAAATAGAAACCACAACGAAAATGTTGTACTTTTCACGTTGTTATTAGGCTAGGTTTATACTACAAACCAAAAAAATAATCAAATTCGGCGGCCGCTAGTAACATACCAGCGGCGAGTGGCGGCGGACTTTTTTTTTTTTTTTTAAAAAAGGCCAATCGGCGAGCGGCGGCGTTTTGAGCTTCAAAAACACCGGCGGCGTCGTTTTCGCTAGGCCGCGCACAGCTCTATGTGTGCCGAAAAGTACGGATTGGGGGCAGTTATCAGCCACGAGTGGCAGCGGTTTTTTTTTTTTAAAAAAAAGCCCAGACAGGCAATTAGAAATCGGGACAAACAGAAGTTAATCCGCCCTTTTTATGACGACCGGCAACTTCTAATTGGTTTGTTGTGTGGTTTGACGTTGAGAAGGGCGGAGACTACATAACAAACCAATTATAAGTTGCGTTCGTCATAACAAGGGCGGGGCCAACTAAAGATCTCCCCGATTTCTAACTGCCTGTGTTATTTGTTTGATTTCCGGCTAAAGAACACCGTAAAAAAATGTGTTGGTCTGCTGAATCAGGACAGTTCGAGAAGCCTGTTAGTCAGTAAATAAATTTTAACGCCACCTGGTATCAAGAAGGATCTTATATCTAAACGCTTTTCTCGTTTTTGCTAAATTATTGGCTCTAAAGAAATAAACTAGAATTGCATTCTAGATCAACATTTATTATTTAACATGTGCAGAAGAGAATAACAACAACAACAACAACAAAAAAGAGGTCTTTTTAGGTTGATTGGTCTCAAGGCGCCACTTGACGCCTCCCCCACCTCCTCCCCCTTTATCCCCTTTTTATGAGGTCATATCTGTTGTCGTGTTTTCTATTAAAGGAGAAATCTTCCGCCATTCATTCATTTGCAGAGCGAGAAAGCGCGAAAATAGCGGAAACTGTCCGTTTTTTAGTTTTCTCTTTGTTTCAAGACAGGCAGTTAGAAATCGGGGAGAACTTCAGTTGGCTCCGCCCTTGTTATGACGACCGGCAACTTCGCATTGGCCGGTTATGTAGACTGACGTCACATGCTCCGCCCTTTTCAACGTCGAACCGCACAACAAACCAATTAGAAGTTGCCGGTCGTGTTAACAAGGTCGGAGCCAACTGAAGTTTCCCCTCCCATTTCTAACTGCATGTGGGAGGTAGTGACGTCACTTACGCGTGTTTCGAGGTATCTGAACCAAAGTAAAACACTATTTTTGTGGTCATAGTAGTTAGACCTAGTTGTTTACAGGCATTTAGAAATCGGGACGAACACAAGTTGGCTCCGCCCTGTTTATGACGACCGGCAACTTCTAATTGGAGCATGTGACGCCAGACTACATAACCAACCAATTAGAACTTGGTTTGTCATAAAAAGGGCGGAACCAACTTGTGTTCGTCCCGATTTCTAAATGACTGTTAGTTGTTTCACTATATTAAAACTAATAAAAAGTAATAGGAATAATATGGCCGCTATAGCCGTCAGTATACCAATTTTACGTTAGATGGCGCGACAGTGCTCGATATCAACCCAATGCAACTTAAATATTACATAGACTTAATGTGAAAGCATTTTCTACTAGTTTAGTTTTGTTGAAGAGGATCAGCTGTTCCCTTGAAAAATACATTGAATCTCATTATCTTTATTATATAGAAAATATTTTATTTTAAACTTTTTTTCAGCTTCTAATGCCTGATTCACAACAAGCTGACAAAAGTGCAACATGAGTTTGGAGACAAAAACACGACAAAAATGCCAGAAAAAAGCAGACGTTGAAAACAAAACTAAAACCTGAAACAACTGTCAGCAGTATGCTCAAGACAAAACCACAACAAATTTGGGTTTTGTTTTTGTTTCTAAAGCTGTCCTTTACGTAAACTACGCAACTGTTCTGTTGTTGTTTTAATACTAAGTGTCCACACTGCACAGACAAGAGATGACAATATGTTGCATAATATACAGAGACAAAACACAAACATTTTCATGTTACAATTACAATTAGTACTCTGCTAGCAGCCAAATAGGCCTATGGCGGAGGGACATAAAAGTCCACATGCAGCATTAAGCATTGTCAAGCACATATATAAAAACAAAATGAATATACAAATGTGAATCCCACAAAACAAAATTATCCCCATTCACCACTTCTTCCTCAGGAAGAGAGTTCCCTTGTCTTATAACTCTAGGAAAAAAAAGACCAATAATATGAATCTGTCCTAGCGAAAATCTCCCTACTTTTCTTAGAGTGGTCACTGGTTAGCCCTGCCCATATACAGTGCTTTATGAATATCACTGGACTGTGGTTTAGGACAATCACCACGTGTCATTTTTCCAAACAATTTCAAATGTAACTCAGCCCTGCGATGTGCCAAACTATGCCATTGTAGCACTGACGGCATCTCAGTGACACTATCTGTTAATTTATGCCTGCCACAAGCAAACCTAGCTGCCTTATGCTGAACCCTTTCAACTGAGTGAGTGGGTGTGACAGAGTGACGATTGAATACACTGCAGTAATACTCAAAATGAGGCCGAACCAATGCTTGATAGGCAATAGTTTTAACTTGTGCTGCCCAATGTCCTTTGACTAAAACGAAGCATTTGTAGAGCTTTCCCAGTAACACCATCAATGTGTTTTTTTTCCAAGATTTTTTATAACACTTGACACTCCGAAGAATAATGTCATTCATACTATAATTGAACACAATTGGATTTCTACCTCGAGTTAGCCTCATAACACTACACTTCCCCTCATTCAACTGAAGTTGCCATGTATTTCGATGTTCACCGACTTGAGCCGGGACATGGAATATAGTTTGTGTGAAATTGCAGACAAAAAAAACAAAAACAAAATACAAAAGTCGCAGAAATGTTTTACAATTGTCGCCACTTTGTCTCGAAACACTTGAGTTTCTTTTTTGTTTGTGTTTTGTCAGCTTGATGTGGATCGGCCTCAATTGCCTTTCTAGTAAAACTGTCAAATTATTAGTATAGTTCCAATAGAGCAGGGGTCCCAACAGAGCAGGGGTCCCAACAGAGCAGGGGTCCCAACAGAGCAGGGGTCCCAACAGAGCAGAGGGTCTCAGTAGAGCAGGGGTTCTCAAGGTTTTTGAGAGGAGAGCCACATATGAAAAGCATATAATTTTCTAATTTACAACTGTAATTAATTAATTAAAATCTAAAAATGTACCTAAGAAACATTTTTAATGAGAAAATTAAGAAATAGAGGAAGTTGTCTCTTTTGACAAATAATGCAGTTTAAGTATATAACTATAGTTTAAACGATGTGTCTAATTGGTTGATGCGTCAATCACGTCATGTCCTACATTGCTTTGGCACACGAACCACTTTTTAAATTGCCGAGTTTGACTGCGAAATGTTATCGGCGTGTCGCTCGTGTGCAAAAGGTCCAGCGTCTTTTTATAGCAATACATTGCAGACAACTGAGACAACGTTTTGAAGTCTAAATCGATCCAATCAACAGTGGTCTGTGTGCCAAGGCTTTAGTATTTTCCATCCATCTCGTTGTTGCGATATTTTAAAGTTGTATCATAGTTTCATTATAAAACTAGCCAAGTTGAAAAATTTCGGCCCCACAAACTCGTCTGCCCTTTGGGAAAATGCCTGATGGACCAGTCCGCCGCACCTGAAACTATTTCAATCCATGTCTGAAATGGCAATTTAAAATTCTCCCAAAAAAAGGGAAGCGAAGTGGAAATGAAATGAAAACAAACATAGAAAGCTGAAGATAGACTTTATTGCGATGCTTTCGCCCTCTGGTGCTACCTTTTTCATTAACCCAGTTTTTTTTTTTACTTCTGCTTGCGGATCAGTTATATTAGGGGACAGGCAATTAGAAATCGGGACAAACAGAAGTTGGCTCCGCCCTTTTTATGACGACCAGCAACTTTTAAATGGTTGGTTATGTAGTCTGACGTCACAGGCTCCGCCCTTTTCAACGTCGAATCAAACAACAAACCAATTAGATGTTCCCGGTCGTCATAAAAAGGGGCGGAGCCAACTTCTGTATGTCCCGATTTCTAATTTCCTGTTATTAGGGGTGTTCAACACCATTGCCCACAAGTGGCCAGTTCATGAAAAATGGTGGCCAATGGCCAAATGCCAAAAAAAAAAAAAAAATTAAAAATTACGGTAAATTAATAAATTCTAAATTCTAATTCTTATATGCTGATGGAACCAAAAATGGCGGTTTCATGATATTTATCAGTGACAATACGACTTTCTTGCGTAAACAACAACAAAAAAGTTAGGTTGCCTTGTTGCACAATAGAGGGCGCGGTCAAATATCGCATTGAAAAAGAAAAAAAAGGAGGGTCGCAGTTCCAAAAGTGTTTCTCAAATGTGTGGCCAAATGGCTTGGCACGAGTTGGCGATAATAAAAAAAGATTGGCCACCCCGGAATTATATATTGACTCTGTTAATATGAAGTATCATGTCCATAGCCTTCCTTGTATTCTAATTAGGGCACGGATTATTATGCAGTATTGAGCTAAATTTTTTCGCAATCTATGACCCAACTGGGCCAATTGTGAAGTTAACATTCCCGTTTAGATAACCAAAAATTATGGGTTTTTTTTCATTCATAAAAATACTGTTTAGAGGCTAGATGTTTGATTACTATATGTTGTCATCTAAAAGTGCTAGCTTCTAACCAGTGTTTTTAATAAGAAAAAAAAAAGAAGCGTAATTGCAGTTAATAATGATGAATGATGGGCAAGCACAACTGGCACTTGGGCCACAGATTGAGAAACATTTTCTTTAATATTGCATCAAAATCCGAGCTCTTAATTATAATTTAAGGAGGCTATATGGGTCTTACTGCTACTCTAGCGTTGTTTGTGGCGCCATCTAACGCCGCCTCATGACTTTGTTATTGATCTGTATGAGTGCAATTTGTGTGAATGATCATGAGGAGGGGGAGGAAGAGGAGGAGGAGGAGGTGGGACAGGTTAAGAAAAACGTCTTTTGCAATCACTTTAGTCTGTGTGAGTGTGTGTAATCTTTTAAGACGAAAAAAAAAGTACTCTTATAAAAGAAAGAGAAGAAGAAAAAAAAAGCCAATAAAGGCAGTCATCTTGATCAATATCCTGTCTCTTGTGTGATTATTGGGTGGGTGGGGGGGGGGTGTGGGTGAAGAGAGGAGAGTATCACACAACAGGCATTTAGAAATCGGGAAGAACTTCAGTTGGCTCTGCCCTTTTTACGACGACCGGCAACTTCTAATTGGTTTGTTGTGTGGTTCGACGTTGAAAAGGGCGGAGCATGTAACGTCCGACTACATAACCATCCAATTAGGAGTTGCGTTCGTCATAACAAGGGCGGAGCCAACTGAAGTTCTTCCCGATTTCTAAATGCCTGTCACACATTACATATAGACGTCTAGTTGGCGTTAGTTTTACAGGCAGTTAGAAATAGGTTAGAACTTCAGTTGGCTCCGCCCTTGTTATGACGACTGGCAACTTCTAATTGGCTGGTTATGTAATCTGACGTTGAAAAGGGCGGAACATGTGACGTCAGACTACATAACCAGCCAATTAGAAGTTGCCAGTCGTCATAACAAGAGCGGAGCCAACTGAAGTTCTCCCCGATTTCTAACTGCCTGTTTAGTTTTTAATATTTGGGCAAAATAGGCCTACTGATTTACTTCGAAATTGAATCCAGTCTTATTTCAGGATTTATTAGTTCAAAAACTGTTAAAAAAAATCTATAGCTTGGTCCCGACTAGAACAGAACAACGAACCGAACACTGGTTTACAAACATTTGCAAAGAACATGTTCATTAGTTGTTAAAACGTGAACAAAGCATGTTCGTAACGTGTAAATCGGCTCGTGCCAGAACCGCCAATGACCGGTTGTTCTGAGAAAATGTTTGCCGTGACGTCCAAACTACTCCTGAACCGAACACAAAGATACTTTGATGTGACGAGCTAAAAAAAAATGGCAGCTGGTAGAACATGCTGGCCCTGGACAGCTGCTCCTCGTGGAACCACACTATAAAGCCTTGAGGAGTCGAGGAGTATTTGCTCGTCGCATCAAAGGAAGATCGTATTGAGGCAAAACCCCCGACAACTGGTGAATAGGGGTTGAACAGAACTATTACAGAGAAGAAATGTTTGGCAAAACTGTCCCACCTCTCCTGTAATTCTGTAAAATCATCCTAATAGTTGGCAATCACTGCTGACACGGTTGCTAGCAGTGATTGCCTACTGACAGTAAACAAGATCTTGATTTTCATTGGTTAAATTGCATTAATCAAATGGCCATTTTTTTTTATGCGAGCGCATTCGTTATACATGAAAACGTGGTGTTGCACGTGGGTATCTTTACATGAACATGAGAGGTGTCCAACTTGGTGGCCCGCTTCCTACTAGCTCTTTTGTTTAGATTAGGGCTACTTTTCTGATCGATGCTTGAATCTTGTTGACTCTGAACAAGAAATGAGATTAAGTAGCACTGCAGAAAAGCAGTTGCGGCTTTGAACTATAGTCTGAAGAAGAAAAAAAAGAGGCTTCATTTTGCGGTTGTGCATATGTGTCCGCTAGATGGCGGCACGGATGCTGAAATTTGGTTTCAGATTGGATGTTGATATTTGAATCCATCTCACCTGACAAACGTGGCTCTCGAACTGATTGGAAGGTTGTATTGAGTTGAATATGATTAGGGAATACATGTATTTGATTAAGGAGTTGTGGAAATGTAAGGTGACAACATTTGCCACTAAATTGAATGGGAGACTTTCGTTTTAAGAAATTTCACTCAGAAAGTCACTTCATTTTTAAGTTTTTTTTTTAATGACTATTTTTAGTTTTCGTTGGGTAAAAGCTAGTCGCCCACCTATGCTGCGCAGATCCGCGCATCCTAAAAGTACTTTCCATTGTATGCATCGTAGGAAATCAAATGGTGCAACGTTCACTATGTCGCAACTTGCAAAACTGGTTTGCGGAACGGAACTTCCATGTCAGAAGTCTGAAGAGGATCCGAGAAGAACTTACGCTCAGCAACGCGCCTGTGTGTGTGTGTTGCGGGCATGGGGAAGGGGAAATGAAAGAACCAGAGGAGAAATGACAGGCAATTAGAAATAGGGATGAACAAAAGTTGGCTCCGCCCTTTTTATCACGAACGCAACTTTTAATTGGTTGGTTATGTAGTCTGACGTCACATGCTCCGCCCTTTTCAACAAACCAATTAGAAGTTGCCGTTCGTCACAAAAAGGGCGGAGCCAACTTTTGTTCATCCCTTTTTCTAATTGCCTGTGAAGAAATGTGCTCACGTGACATTCAGACACCACTCAGGCGTCTTCGTTTGCCTGCATGTATAGAGTCTTATGTTATTGAAAACGACAGCACGTGTTCATTTGTATTGTGAAGTCTGAAGACAGGCAATTAGAAATCGGGACGAACAGAAGTTTGGCTCCGCCCTTTTCATGACAACCGGCAACTTCTAATTTGTTTGTTGTGTGGTTCGACGTTGAAAAGGGCGGAGCATGTTATGACAGACTAGATAACCAACCAATTAAAAGTGGTGTTCGTCATAAAAAGGGTGGAGCCAATTTCTGTTTATCCCGATTTCTAATTGCCTATGTGTAAAATGCATTCCTGTCAAATGAATTCAAACGAGATGATCAACTCAACTTGACTCGTGTAAAGCCTATTAAAGAGATATCATAGATCGAATCAGGGATAGGGATATCACTAATTCGTACTATTTTTGTCATGAACGGCGCTCCATAAAACTCACTCGTGTAAACCCACAGGCAGTTAAAAATCGGTCAAAACTTCAATCGGTCAAACTCCGTTTCATGACGACTGCAAATTCTAATTGGTTTGTTGTGTGGTTCGACGTTGAAAAGGGCGGAGCATGTGACGTCAGAGTACATAACCAACCAATTAGAAGTTGCCGGTCCTCATAAAAAGGGCGGAGCCAACTGAAGTTCTCCCCGATTTCTAAACTGCCTGTTGTAAACTCAGCTTTAAGTCTTCACAATATTTCAACAAAAAAAAATTCCTGGGGACTAATGGTCTCTTTAATAAGTTTTTCAGGTAAGGAGGAATGTTTACGACGTTTTTGAATTAACAGTCGGTGTTGGTTGCTGGAGCGATTTGAGCAATTTTTTGAACCGCAAAATTGACCATGGCTAATTTGGGGGGGGGGGCACTTTGCAACTATATGCAGTCAATTTCTCTTTATTTTGGAAACTCTTAAAAGTTTAATTTCTGAACTTAGACATTTAAATTGAGACTTAAAAATATTTTCCTCTTGATAATTTCGCCGAAATTTCGCCATTATTTTTTGTAATCTTCTGATGGTTTGTGGTTTTTTCGAGCTTCAAATGTGTTTGTCTTCTTCAATGATCCAAATGAGGTTTGGGATGGTTTTTATGACCTTTTTCTTCTTGAATTAGTTATTGAGAGAAATGGAGGAGGTGGTTTTTTTTTTTCTTGTTGTCTCTTTTTGTATTTTACATAATGCATTTCACTCGGCGTTTGCATTTTAAATTACATTCCGTTAAGAATTCGTATCAAAAGGAATTTTAGGATAAATAAGATATGCAAATATCGTTTAGTCTGTTTCTAATTGGTCGTTGCTTCATTTATTATATGAACACATCGGTTTGAAACTCAGCTTCTGATTGGCGGGAAGATTTTTCACCGTGTGACGTCATTTAGATGCCGCGCTTTCTTTGGACTGTTGGTGGAAGGAATTTATCGTTCATTTTCTGTTTAGATGTGAAGGCGAATTGACGGTTTTTCGTGGGTTTCTCGTTGTTGTTTTGTTTTTTTCTAATCTTGGATTGTTTTGGTCAATTTTGAGTTTTACGGGTTTTTTTTAAAAAAAAAAAGGATATCGTGATGACAGAAAAATTAACCTTTAAACTTAGAGTATGGCCGTGAATGGGATTGATTTGAGGTGTTACGGTTTGGAAGGTGTTCAACTCGCGTGTTATCGACACTTTTTGCAGGTGAGAGAGGTCATGTTGGGGGGAGGAGGTCAGAGGTGAGCGCGCGGCGAGTGAGCTATGCTGTAAAGTTTAGGTTTTGGTACATAAGAGGCTTCGTCGCAAAATAACTTTGAAAAATCTCCACAAGGAGTGCTAGCATCGTTTTTCTATTGGGCCCCATAGACCCGATGTTAAATAAAAAACGTTAATTTTTAAAATAAACACAGTCGCGGCGGCAATATGTTTTATTTTTCATATTTAAAGTTGTCCAATTTTGATGGTTCAAAGTGCAATATGCACCTTAAATATATGCTGATCGAGTGATAGAATAACAAAAAATTGGTAAGTGCGGTTGTATTTAAAAAAAATATTTCAAAATCGCGAATTGCTAACTCTTATGTTAAACTCCATTGAGTGAGTATACGCCCAAATAAGAAAAAAACATCCATGTTGATAAAAATACGTAAAAATAATTTTAAAAAACCAGAAAAAAAAAATCAGCACGTGAGCCAATGTGTTGGCGTCACTGTGGTTTACTTGTGGTTTTTTGAAATTATTTTTAGGTATTTTTTACCAACATTTTAATGGATGTTTTTTTTTCTTATTTGGTCGTGTACTCAATGGAGTTTAACATAAGAATTGGAAATTCGTGATTTTGAAATTTTTTTTTAAAAAAATAGAACCGCACTTACCATTTTTTTGTCATTCTATAACTAGATGAACATATATTTAAAGTGCACATTGCACTTTGAAAAATTAAAATTGGACAAATTTAAATATGAACAAAAAAAGTAAACTAAGAAGTAAAACAAGATGTAACCGTGTCTTGTGTTGTTGGTGTAGTGGTTAGTGTCTCGGACTCACAACCAAAGGTAATAATGTTGGTCATGGGTTCAAAATATATTTTCAAATATTTCAGAAGGTGGTCGACAAACAAACAAATTAATGAAGTTAAATAAAAGCGAGTAAAAATAAACAATGTGGATTTTAAAAATTAATTATAGGTTCTATGGGTTCAATAGAAAAACGATACTAGCGCTCTTTGTGGAGATTTTTCGATGTAAAATCTTAACACAGTTTATCTCTCAGGCACTGAATTGTGTTTTCTGTTTCTTTGTGGAAGAGAAATTCACATTCACAAAGTGTAGAAAATAGATGGAGAGAGAGAGAGAGAGAGAGAGCAAGAGAGAGAGAGAGAGAGCAAGAGAGAGAGAGAGAGAGAGAGAGAGAGAGAAAGCAAGAGAGAGAGAGAGAGAGATGTAATATTTCAGTTGAGTTTGATTAAAAAGTGTTGCTATGATATATGAATCCGGACCTGATAAGCCTTTTCGTTGCTTACATAATTAATATTATGGAGAGAGGAAGATAAAAATGGCTGTTTACTTTTTTTTTTTCAATTGTTCAGTTTCTAATTTTGTTTATTTGATCCACAATATACAGGTTATATGGAAAAATAAATAGCAACCAGATTGTAATTCTAAACAAAAAAGTACAAACTTGTTTCCATTGGGGTGAAAATTTGAACTTTTTTGAGAATTTCAACTGGTGAAAAATTAAGTAAACGTGGGCCGCCCTCCCCACCTTTTAATTGGTTTGTTGTGTAGTTTGACCTTGTAAAGGGCGGAGCATGTGACGTCAGACTACATAATCAACCAATTAGAAGTTATGTTCGTCATAAAAAGGGCGGAGCCAACTTCTGTTTGTCTCGATTTCTAATTGCCTGTGGGCGGAGGCACGTGTCTTCCGTTTTTTCACCCGTTGAAATTCTAAAAAACGTTAAGATTTTTTCACCCCAATAGGAAACAAGGCTTTATGGAGTAATTTTTATCAATTTATGGTTAACATTTAATGTGAAAGTATTGAAATCACAAAGTACATATAAGATCTATTTTAAAACATCTTCAATATAAAAATAAATGATCAGTTGTGTTTTAAGGTGGCTTGATTGATACTTATTTTGTCCCCCAGATGGCGCCACTGTAGTGGCTATTATTTTTTTTATGGGGAGGTGTCTGTCATTTTGAAAATTTGTTTTTCAAAGCAAACGTTTTTACAGAAGGAACATTACGAAAAAATTCGAAGTGTTTTAGAAACTAGAATAGTTGATGATAATGTTAAAAGTATTTTCATGATGATATCTTTCAAAATAATTTGGCATAAAAAATGGCGAAAATAGTTTTTTTTTTATGAAATGTCAATGGAAAAACCATGTTTGTGACGATTTTAAGAGACAATCCAAGATTGACAAGCCTGAATTAATTGCCTGTACAAAATGCTAATGAAAAAAAAAAAAATAAGACAATTTGTCTGGGTGGCTTTGGCGATTTTGAGAGACAAGAAACAGGATTGACAAGCCAGAATGGATCGTCTGTATCCGGCGTTTGATTGTGGTTGCTTTTTTGCGTTTTGTTCAAGTAGTTTTTGTTGGTTGAAATCTTCAATGTGTGTGTGTGGTGGGTGGTCAGAGGTGTGTACATTTTTTGTTGTTTCTATGGTGACGTTGGTCATCGCTTCCGGCGGCATATTAATATGTCCGCTCACGCGCAAATGCATCATATCTCACCTCACATTAAAGAAGGACTCGAGACCTCCTTCACCCCCCCCCCAAACACCCCTTCTCGTGAACTGTTGGATGCATTTGATAACTCCTACATTTGTTTGTCGTGTTAGGTGGAACATCGTGTTAAGGCAGCTTAAGAAGAGAGCTTCATAGAAAAAAAAATACTTGTGTAAATGTAGGGTAGATGGCGCCTGCAACCTCTATACCTCACAAACTCCACTCGTCAATTAGGTGAAATAGAATGCAGCCTCTTTTAGTTCTAAAAGCGTCCAAAACAACCGTAATTATCAGCACGTGGACAAACTTAACTCAGAACATAATATAAGTGCAGAAGAGAGCACGTGTAGAGAAATAGCGATGACGTAATTAATAGTTTGTCACGTGAACAAAAGTAAGGCGTGTCAAGAGTTGAAGTGTGTACATTTCTCTGGGAGGAGGGCTAGTGGCGCCATCTAATGATACAGGGACATTCTTAGTAATGGTGGATTGTATACTGTATAGAGGCAAGTGTGCCCAACAAGATACAGTCGTTAGCCCCGCCCCCTTTTTATGAGCGTCATCAATTAGTTATAATTACAATTAGCAGGCCTACTCTGCTAGCAGCCAAATAGGCCTATGACAGAGGGACATAAAAGTCCACATGCAGCATTAAGCATTGTCAAGCACATATATAAAAACAAAATGAATATACAAATGTAGTTCTAATTGGTTTGTTATTGGGTCTGACGTCACATGCTCCGCCCTTTTTTGGTTTGTTATTGGGTCTGACGTCACATGCTCCGCCCTTTTTTGGTTGATATTTGGTCTGACGCTCATAAAAGAGCGGGTCGAACAACTGTATCTTGCCGGTACTGTATAGTACGTGTTGAAATGCACCCATTTGTATATGCGTGCGTTCTGTTGCGATTACCAAATTGTTTTTTTGGTTGTTTCTTTGAGCTGTATATTAGGAGTGGAGAAGGGGGAGCAAAAGAGGTAAAATATCTAAAATTCATCCTTTTTCTTCCCTTTGTAATTTGTTGCACGGTTTTATGAGAAAAAAAAAGTTGAATCATTGATAAGCAACTGATTTCTTTCTTTCTGCTTTTTTATGAGAAGATGGTTTCATGCTTTAACCAACATCGACTAAAAGTTATAAAGTTTTCCATTGTAACGGCCTGGTTTTTGTCTAAATATTATATATAGAATATCCCAGGTCTGTGTGTGTGTGTTTGTGTGTGGAGTAACAAAACCATTGAAGCACGTCGGAATTTATATAAATTTGAATAAATGAACCGTTTTTTTCTCAAGGTCAACTATATGTTGAACTCTTCCTTTGGAAAGTGTAGAAGGGGGGGGGGAGAGAGAGAGAGAAAAGTGGGAGGGGGTGACTGAAATTGAAATGAAAGGAGTAAAAAAAGGAAAAAACGACGCGCATGCGCACAATTGCCTGTGAATTTTGCTCCCGTCATTTATGACGGGTTACCCCACTAGTTATTTATTATGCCAGGTCTGTGTGTCTGTCTGAAGTAACGCTGTACAACCATTGAAGCACATTGGAATTTATATAAATTTAAATAAATGAAGAAATGAACAGCTTTTTTTTTTCTCAAGGTCAACTATATGCTGCACCCTTCCTATCCAAGAACCCCATGATATTAAAGTGGAGAGGGGAAAAGGTTTGGAAAGTGTGGAGGGGAGAGAGAGAGAGAAAGAGAAAGAGAGAGAGAGAGAGAGAGAGAGAAACGTGGCGGGGGAAAAAGTGGGATGGGTGATTGAAATTGAAATGAAATGAGTAAAAAAAAAAAGAAAAAACAAGCGCATGGCACAATTAATTGCCTGTGAATTCTGCTCCCGTCATTTATGACGGGTTACCCCACTAGTACGTTAATAGTCGGCACGTACTAGTCATATGGTATATTGTGACGTCACAACGAACGCCGTGTATATCATAATCCGCAAGTTTCTAAATTATTAGCTGGAATGTTTCTAATCACTCTGCGAAAACTTCTGCTAGCTGCTGATGCAGACAAAAATGACGTCTTTTTCACTTAGAGACCAATTAAAAGTTGCCAGTCGTCATAAAAAGGGCGGAGCCAACTTCTGTTCATCCCGTTTTCTAATTGCCTATCGCTATCGCACACGTCCGCCGTTTGAGAGGTTCAAGGGAAGTCCGAGAGATGCACTTTGTTTATAAGAAGAATATGGAATCATTTACAATTCCGGATGTCTCTCGTATAGTGCCAGTCACTTATTTAAGATCTATTGCGTAGTTCTTAGCGTCAGTAATGGGTGAAGAAAGTCACATTACCATTAAGAGAATATTGGTGGCAAACAATTGCTCTATTTTTACATTAATGCCAATGACAGCAGCAGCAGCAGCGGTGGTGGTTAATGACGGAAATTCAAAGTCGAAAAGGGGGGCAATTTTGAGTCGATGTAGTTGAGCTCTAGAAAGAGAGAGAGAGAGAGAGAAATAAGGGGGGGGGGGGAAGTGGTGTCCTTTCCATTCTATGTAGTCATAAAATCGTGAAACCATCTGCTCTTAGAAAAGTTAGAACCAATTTATTTTTCTATTTTTATTCTGATTGAATTCCTTTAGCTCTTTTAGATGAGAGAGAGAGAGGATTAGATCAGCTGTCACAACAGGCAATTAAAAATCGGGATAAACAGAAGTTGTCTCCGCCCTTTTTATGACGACTGGCAACTTCTAATTGGTTTGTTGTGTGGTTCGACGTTGAAAAGGGGCGGAGCATGGTACGTCAGACTACATAACCAACCAATTAGAAGTTGCCGGTCGTCATAAAAAGGGCGGAGCCAACTTCTGTTTGTACGGATTTCTAATTGCCTGTGCTGTCACATTGGTCACATGTTTAGTGGCCAAATCGTAAGCCCCGGGTAGAAGCAAACGGTAAGAGCCAAACATTTGCTCGTGTTTTCGGATCCTCGAATCACTTGTCCAAGGATCCGCCATTATAGCTTAGACTATTCACCTTCCTAGACTGGCAACTTCCTGTTTTTCTCTGTTAAGGCGTTGCATGAGTGCTCTAAGGCGGAAGTGCTGACGGAAGCGAGGCCAGCTCCATCTGGCGGTATTATTTGTACGTAAAATCTTAGCCGAAGTCTTTTGTTTTGTTTTCTCTTTAGACTATTATTACCTTTCGGTAGGTAATAGTCTAAGATGTAACAATGCATCCTCTATAGCTACAAAATGAACTCGTCCTAAACGTGACATCAGTTCGAAATTCAATTTATCATATTCCCGCTAGAGGCGCTGTTTCGAAAAAGACGCCGCATATAAGTCAAGCACAAAATTTCGATAGTTACCAGTCTAGGAAGGTAATACAGTAAATAGTCTTAAGGTTATAGGAGGAGGGTCCCACCTTAAATTAAACGTCATTTTTCAACAAAATAAAACAAATTCCAATCCTTGTAGTCCCAAAAACAAACAAAAAAACATGTAGTACATGTGTGTACCGGAAAACGTATTTTTTTTTTTGGTAGGAAAATAATTGCGGTTTTTGTTTTCTCAGCTAATAACGAAATTTATGATTTAATAATTTATTAATCAAAATAAGCGCCATTAGAGTTGACACATTTTTTTCTCACTTAATTAAAAGTTTATTCATTTCTGGGGTGGTGTCAAATTCCGGAGTCTTTGGAGTTGATAATATCCTTCAACAACATATAGCTCAAATAGTCAAAAATGCATTTCGAGATATTTGTTTCTTGTCCATTTTCAATTCAGTAGCCTAAATCGAAACACAACAATAAAATCGAAGTTAATGTTACTCAAATACAGATTGCAAAATGCACTTTCGAATGATCTTAACTAGAGGTGGGAGGAATCCTAAAAGGTTCTCGAATCCTTCAAATATAAGAATCCTATATTATTCATTACGAAGATACAAATAAATGAAATAATTATATATATAATATCCCAGGTGTGTGTGTGTGTGTGTGGAGTAACTGTACAAAACCATTGAAGCACGTCGGAATTTATATAAATTTGAATAAATGAACCGTTTTTTTTTCTCAAGGTCAACTATATGTTGAACTCTTCCTTTGGAAAGTGTAGAAGGGGGAGGGAGAGAAAGATAAATGAGAGGGGGTGAGGGGAAAAGGTTGGAAAGTGTAGAAAGGGAGAGAGATAGAGAGAAAAGTGGGAGGGGGTGACTGAAATTGAAATGAAAGGAGTAAAAAAAGGAAAAAACGACGCACATGCGCACAATTGCCTGTGAATTTTGCTCCCGTCATTTATGACGGGTTACCCCACTAGTATTAAATATTAAATTATTAATAATGAAAAAAAAAACACAATGTGGCTTTCACTCAGGGTCAGGCCACACAGTGATCCATTGGTGATCCGGATAATCACCGAAATTGCCAACAATCGCCGGTTGTTTTTTTTTGTTAGTGAACGCTTCTATCGGACGTCAATGGAGTTAAAACTAATTTTACCAAAGTTTTTAACAGGTTTTTTTTAAAAGTTAGGATTCGAAAGACGAAAAAAAAAAAAAAAAAAACGTGAAAATTCGAGTTTTTGAATCTCGAATATTTTTCAAGATTCGCCGGTTTCGAGGATTCGAATGTCTCAATCCCTAATCTTAACACAAATGTAATTACAACTTATATTAAAAACAATTAAGTTTCAAATGCAGTAAACAAAAACCGCAATTATTTTCTTACCAACCTTAATACTTGTTTTTCTTATCTTTTATACCAATAATGATATTGTGGTAAAATTGTGAGCTGCATGGAAGAGTTATGGTTTTGTAAGATTGTCACTTTAAATCACAAAAAGAAACGAAATTGAGATTGTAAAAATAACATTTTCAGTGGGGGGGGGGGAGGGTTACGTTTTTTTTTTTCTTTCTGTCCATTATTTTGATGGTTGATTTCACGATTGACTTTTTTATTTCATTCTTCTTCCTTTTCACCTGGATATAATTTAGATTCTTTAAACTCTCAGTAGACATAGAGGTTAGAAAACGACGACAAGATTGAAGATAATAACAGTTTGAGGTTTCTTTTTTTTAAACCAATCAGAAATTTCTTTTTTTTTTTTGACATGTGGAATTGGTAAAATGTAACTTTTCCTGGTTATTTTAGATGTGTTTTTAGGATCCCTCCTGAAAACACATCTAAAATAACCAGGAAAAGTTAGAATGGGAAGTTATGTTCTCGAAGTCTCGTGTGTTCATTTGGTCAGTTGTTTTACTGTCGCCACCGCCGCCACCACAAACCCCCTTTTATGGGCAGAAAGTGTTTCTATCTAAAAAGATCTTACTATGGTTGCCATGGTTACTTTATATAGGGGGTGAGGAGAGAGAGGGAGGTTTTGTCTTTAAGAAGGTCTCCATAGAAAAAAAAAATACTTGTGTAAATGCAAGGTAGATGGGCGCCTGCAACCTCCATTGGTGACAGGCATTTAGAAATCGGGACGAACTTCAGTTGGCTCCGCCCTTTTTATGACGACCTGGCAACTTTTAATTGGTTTGTTGTGTGGTTCGACGTTGAAAAGGGCGGAGCATGTGACGTCAGTCTACATAACCAACCAATTAGAAGTTGCGTTCGTCATAACAAGGGCGGGGCCAACTGAAGTTCGTCCCGATTTCTAAATACCTGTCTATTGGTGCCAAACTACACTCGTCGCCAATTAGTTGAAATAGAATGCAGCCTCCTTTTAGATCTTAAAACGCCTTGTTTCCACTGGGTCGAAAATTTCAACTTTTTTTACAATTCAACTGGTGAAAAATGGAACTCGCGTGGTTCTTGCCTGTGATAGTGAATGGGCGGGGGGGGGGGCACGTTTCTTCCATTTTTCACCAGTTGAATTGTCAAATAGTTGAAATTTTCGACCCAGTGGAAACAAGCACGTGACAAACTTATACCCAGAACACAAGTGGAAGAGAGCACGTGCAGAGAAATAGCGATGACACAATTTTTTGTTTGCCACGTGAAAAAGTAAGGTCAGAGTCAAAGTTGATGTCAGTACATTTCTATGGGCGGGCTCCATCTAGTGGCTCTTCTAGTGGCGCCATCTAATGCTACACGCACAAAATAAATGATCTACTTGCATTCTTAAGGTGGCTTGAAATATGTGAAGATAAAAGGGTGTCTTAATATGGAGGTTTTTAATGTGCACTGGAAAAGTTTTAAGAAAAATTAGGAAAGTGAATGAACAAAAACATTCATGGAGTTTTAAAAGAAATGGTGATTACGGTTCGGAATTTTAGGCAGTATCAAAACCAGGATGGCTGATTTTTTTTGACTTTTTTAAAAAAATCAAATAAATCGATTTTTTTTATTTAAATCAGATTTTTTTGATTTTTTTTTTCATTTATGTGAAATATTACATTTTTTTATGACGAAGTTTGCAAAAATGAGTAATAATAACATCGTTAATTGTTAAGTTGTTAGTAAAATAATTGCAAAATAATAGAAAAAAATGTTAATAAATATTCAAATTTGAAAATAATAAGTTTCAAGCACTTTTAATTTAACATTCTGAACATATAAACACAAGCTTTTGCAGCCTTTTTAGTTCCCAAAGCAAATCAGTGCCTCAGAGGTAAACTGGGTTAAGTCACTTTTTAAAAAATAAAACACGATTTTACATCCTTATAAGATGTAAAATTTGCGTTTTTTAAACAGTTTGTCAAGTTCTATCAGCGGTAAACAGTGGTAAGTCCACAGTTTTACACATTGGCTGCTAGGTGGTGGTATACCATGTTAAGTCCTATTCCTTCAATGAAGAGAAAAACTTTCAAATGATTCCACTGTAAAATTTAGGTGACTTAAAACGGGTTTACCTCTGAGGTTCTTAAATACATGTTGATTACTATTACTATTTCTATCTACAGTATTTGTCCCTGATTTCCACCAGTCAATTGGGGGATATTTCCTCAAGTATATCTATCTTCCAAAGAAATAATGCATTAATTAAAGGACTACCACCGGACTTTATTTTATGAACATAAGAGAAAAATGCTGGGAACTGTTTTATTTTATTGTATAATTTTAATATTTAAATAAATGTAAATTTTTTCTAAAAAAAAATCATTTGGGTTTTTTAAAAAAAAAAATCATTTGATTTAAATCAATGTGATTTAAATCACTGCCACCCTGATCAAAGCAAACATTCGCTCGTGCTCGCCAATGTTTGCTCTTGAAATGCTGCTCCCCAGAGCGAATGTTCTTGTTCTCAGTTGATCTATCGTTCAAAGCGAGCACAAACTGCTGCACAGCAACACAAGCATTTAAATTAGGGATGGGACATTCGAGTCCTCGCCGGACTCGAGGATTCGAATGTCCCATCTCTAATCTTGAAAAATATTCGAGATTCGAAGACTCGAATCTTCGCCGCTTTTTTTCGTCTTTCGAATCTTTCGAATCCTAACCTTTAAAAAACCTGTTAAAAACTTTGGTAAAAATAGTTTTAACTCCAATTGACTTCCAATAGAAACGTTCACTAAACAAGAAAAAACCGGCGATTGTTGCAATTTCGGTGGTAATCCGGATCACCAATAATATCATCTTGTGGTGACCCTGAGTGCCACATTGTGTTTTTTTATTATTAGTAATTTAATATTTATTATTTCATTTATTTGTATCTTCTTAAACCGAAATCAATGTTGACATATGTGTGATAGAGAGAATGTTTTAGTGCTGTTTTTCGTTTCTGTCTGTCTTTGAAGGCGTCTGTTACATTTCAAACTTTTTGTTTGACACTCACTTTTCGCATTAAAGTTCGCTTTAATTGCATTTGCAATTTCTAGTTTTTTTATCAAAAGTGGTGAAATTTTCTAGTTTCGATCAAAAGTGGTGAAATTTTCTAGTTTCGATCAAAAGTGGTGAAATTTTCTAGTTTTGATCAAAAGTGGTGAAATTTTCTAGTTTTGATCAAAAGTGGTGAAATTTTCTAGTTTCGATCAAAAGTGGTGAACTTTTCTAGTTTTTAATCGAAAAGTGTGAAACTTTTCTAGTTTTTAATCGAAAAGTGTGAAACTTTTCTAGTTTTGATCCAAAACTGTAAAATTCTTCTAGTATTCACTTCTTAGTATCATCTAACCACCACACAGGCAGTTAGAAATCGGTCAGAACTTCAGTTGGCTCTGACGTCGCATGCTCCGCCCTTTTCAACGTCAGACTATATAACCAGCCAATTAGAAGTTGCCGGTCGTCATATGAAGGGCGGAGCCAACTGAAGTTCTGACCGATTTCTAACTGTCTGTAACCACCACGTGGTGCCCTCTTTGCCGGTAGTTGATCAATTTTGACGTTAGATGGCGCTACAAGTCATGATCTTTTAATGGAAAAGGTGGTTTTTTTTATTAAGATCCAGGATTCCAGATCCTCCCACAGGCATCTGTAGATAGCTTCAGAATTTTTTTTGGCTCCGTTCTTTTTTTACGAGCGTCAGACAGACCAAATATCAACGAAATTAAAAATTGAAAAGGGCGGAGCATGTGACGTCGGACAAAGTAACAAACCAATTAGAAATGGATGGCGCTCATAAAAAGGGCGGAGCCAAAGAAATTCTAAAGCTGTCTACAGATGCCTGTAGGAAGGGGAGGGGAAGCTCTTTACTTTCTTAGTAATAGACGCATAATTTGTGACTGCCTCAAAGAGAAGCGGCTGCTTTTGAGAGAGTGTTCTTGAGATTCTTCACTGAATTGTCATTTTGGATTTACGATTTTTATTTTTATTTTTGCGGTCGGATTAATGGTTTTTTTTTCTTCTTCTGTGTGTTTGTTGTTATTCTAACGACGCTTCAATGATCTCTGACACAATGAATTTAGCTTTTTAATGTTTTTTTTTATATAAAAATATATATATTTCATCATAGTCTTGCTTGATATGATTATGACGTCACTATTCGATATATGATCAGTGTTGATCTTCTTAAAATTGTATTATGATGCAGTTCAATGGGATTATTGTTGTAACTTATAAGTGTGTGTGTTTGAAGAGTGGTTTGGCGGGAGGAGGGGGGGGGGGGGGTGCGTGGGCGGGGTTCTGTAACAATGTTAAGTGTCACTCAGATCAATGTACATGACAACATAATGTGTGTAAGTAATCTGATTTATATAAAAGGGGTTTTTATAAGGGAAACAGAAAAAAAAAACAGCAATACAAAAAAAACTTCGATTTTGTAAGTTTTTGGGGTTTTTTTTTTTTAGATATTTTTTGTTTTGCTTTTTTTATTGAAGAGAAACAAGAAAATTAACTCGCTTTTATACAAAAAAAAAAGGGGTCTAGAAAGTAAAACAAGATGTAAATTGTGTCTTGTGTTGTTATTGCTGAGTGAATTTATATTTTCAAATATTTCAGAAGGTGGACACAAATCAATCAAACAAATTACAATTAAAATAAAAGCGAGTAAAAATAGAAAAAAAAAAAAAAAATAGAATTAAAAAATAGAAAAAATTAAAACTCAAAAATGGAAAATTTGAGTAAAAAATCAAGAAATGTAGAAGAAAAAATACCCAGTGAAATAAATTGGGAGGTTTTAACCCTTTCTAACTTAATCTCCCCCATACGCCACCCTGAATCCTTTATGAAAGTGTTTTATTTAAAAAAAAAAAAATAGTATTCAAAACAAGACAAAATTAGATTTCAAAAATGGAAAAAAATAGTTAAAACATGGAAAAAATTCTAACTCAAAAATGGAAAAAATTTGAGTAAAAAAATCAAGAAATGTAGAAAATTGGGAGGTTTTAACCCATTCTAACTTAATCTCCCCCATACGCCACCCTGAATCCTTTGTGAAAGTATTTTATTTGTAAAAAGAAAAAACAAAATATAATCCCGTCTTATGTTGTAGGTGTAGTGGTTAGTGTCTCAGCCCTTTGGAGTCCTTGGTTATTGTTGATCATGAATTCAATCAATCCCCGTGCAGTGTGAATTATTTTTCAAATATTACAGAAGGTGGCAGTGGACAAAACCAAAATAAACAAACTTATCAAGTTAAATTAGGGATGATGGGGGGGGGGGGGGGGGCATTCGCGAATCCTCGAAAAATATTGGAGATTCGAAAACTCGAATCTTCGCGCTTTTTTCTCGTCTTTCGAATTTAAAAAAAAAAAAAACTGTTAAAAGCTTTGGTAAAATTAGTTTGAACTCCATTGACGTCCAATAGAAGCGTTTACTACGAAAAAGTGTTTTTTTTTTTGAGATGCGCGATTTTGTCCGGGGTCTCTGGGAGTTTGGCACAAAATCAAAAAAGAGTGGAGAGATAGAATCCGCAAGGGCCGACCCTGCATACATACTGCGGGAAAACGTGAAGGAAATCATGATGGATGATGATGACGATGACTGAAGTTTCTCTTCATTTTGTACCGGAAAGAAAAAGTAATCGAGAGTTCGAGAGGCGTTTACACCTGAAAAAATACCTTAAAAGTGGCCACAACCACACCCACCTTCTAGTGACGTTTGATTTACAATCATCCAATTAAATATTAAAAAGCTCTCAAGTTTTTTTTTTGAAAGTTATTTTTAATATAATAAACAAATCTTCCATAAAAATATCTAAAGTTATTATTACGTCTAGATTTTCAGTGAGTCTACTCACTTTCTCTTTATCTTTAAGAGGCTACAACATCGCAAAATTACTTTGAAAAATCTCCACAAGGGAGCGCTAGCATCGTTTTTCTATTGAAAGCCCATAGACCCGATATTAATGACAAAATTTTTAAAATACACAGCAGTCGCGGCGGCAATATGTTTTATTTTTCGTATTTAAAGTTGTCCAATATTGATGGTTCAAAGTGCAATGTACACCTTAAATATATGCTGATCGAGTGATAGATTGACAAAAAATTGGAAAGTGTGCTTCTATTTTTAAAAAGTATTTCAAAATCGCGAATTTCTAACTCTTATGTTAAACTCCATTGAGTACACGCTCGTAATTAAAATGTTGGTAAAAAAATATACCTAAATATAAATTAAAAAAATCAACACGTGCGTCAATGTATTTGGCTTCACTGTGGTTTAATTGTGGTTTTTTTAAAATTATTTTTAGGTATTTTTACGAGCAATTTTAATGGATGTTTTTTCTTATTTGGACGTACTCAATGGAGTTTAACATACGAGTTAGAAATTCGCGCTTTTAAAATACTTTTTAAAAATAGAAGGACACTTACCAATTTTATGTCATTCTATCACTCGATCAGCATATATTTAAGGTGCACATTGCACTTTGAACCATCAAAATTGGACAACTTTAAATATGAAAAATAAACATATTGCCACCACAACTGCTGTGTATTTTAAAAATTAACATTTCTTCTTTAACATTGAGTCTATGGGGCTCAATAGAAAAACGATGCTAGCGCTCTTTGTGTAGAATTGTCAAAGTAATTTTGTGATGTAGCTTCTTAACTGAGAAGGATGTGTTTCAATTTACGTGGGTGGATTTTTTTTTAATTTCGTTTTCTGAATTGAATCATTAAAAGTTCTCTTGTGGTGTGTTTAGTTAATGAATTTTAGTTAATGAGTGACTTGATTTATATAAGCGTCATTTTGAATGACTTTGTGGGCGTAACTTTGGTTTCGGCGTTTTATTAGCCCAAGCCACACACACACATGTTTGCATTGCATTGGCCTTTTATTGTTACCGTCAGAGTGGAAAATCAGTCATTCTGCACGATAACTATAGTAAATTTACAAAATGGACGAAATTTCATAGGAAAATTTACATATTAATTAGTTATTTTAGCCAATGTACAGAATGCCTGAAACAATCGCCACTGTACCAAATGTTAGTCTTTGTATACAGTGCCTAAAACGTGCAGATTTAACTAACAAACGCGAATTAGCTATTATAGTAGTGCGTTTGACAAGATTATTAACAGTATTATTAAACATGTTGAGATTAAAAGTAGACTTTTATTATGAACTGATGATCGGAGGTAAAAGTTTACTTGAGACAAAAAAAAAAAGATTAAATAAATGTCAAAAAAAGGGAGAGTTTTGTATCCGTTTTATCGTCGGACGTTGTAATTTCCCGTCTATGAAAATGTAGAAATTGGCTGATGTTTTGCTTGGATTTTGAACCTCGATATAACACCTAGAGGTGGTGGTGGTGGTGGTGGTGGGATTTGTACGGAGCCCTGTAAAGGACATGCGAGATTTTTTTTAAAATCTCGTATGTTGCGCGTTGTATGTTGCGCGCACCATACTGTAATAAGGAAATTATTGCAAGCGCCCTCTTGTGGCAGCAATAATTTAATTAGAGTATGGTGTGCACAGCATGGCATAATTAACATGGCCGAATAAAAGAGATTAAAAGTCGACATGTCGAGATTAAAAGTCGACATGTCGAGATTAAAAGTCGACATGTCGAGATTAAAAGTCGACATGTCGAGATTAAAAGTCGACATGTCGAGATTAAAAGTCGACATGTCGAGATTTTAAAAAAATCTCGCATGTCCTTTACAGGGCTCCGTAGATTTGGGCTACACGGTTATGCTAGAAGGGATTTATTTAAGGGTAGACAAGAAAATTAAACAAAAAACATGGTTTTTTTTTTGTGACACTTCGCTTTTATATAAAAAAGGAGGTTTAAAAAGTGAAACAAGATGTAACCGTGTCTTGTGCTGTTAGTGTAGTGGTTAGTGTCTCGGACTCTCAACCAAAGGTAATGTTGGTCATGAGTTCAATCCCAGTGAGTGAATTATATTTTCAAATATTTCAGAAGGTGACGGTGGACAAACAAATTATGAAGTTTAAAATTAAAAGACGAAAAAAATCGAGAAAAGTCAAAATATTGAAAAACAACAAAAAAAAAATTGAAATATCAAAAACGCAAGATTTCGAAAAATCGAAAAGTCGAAATACCGAAAAAAATCGAGAAGTTGAAATACCGACAAAATGGGAGAAGTATGGAAAATATCGAAAAATAGAATGATGATAGTAAGTAGGGGGAGGGTACGTGTGTTACATTTATATTTACCAGTTGAAATTTTCAAAAAGTTCAAATTTCCGCCCTACTGGAAACTGGGCATAAAAGTTAAGTGAGGAATTTTCAGTGCCGGCCTTTTATACCTTGTACACACACATGAGTTAAATGAATTCAAATTAAATGTGTTTAGGTGAATTATACGGAATCCAATTAAGGACATGAACCAATTCAAACTTGACTTTTATTATTAATATTTTAAATTGAATTACTAAATCAATATTTTGTCGTCAATAGTTCATATAATTATATTTAAATATTAACTCCATATTTTCAGATTATTAACTGAATATAAATTGAATTCGTCGACATATTGTTTGTTTGTCCTTCACGGGGCTCTGTAGAACACATTTATTATTTAATTGCATTTAAATTATCAGGTGTGTGTACTAGGTATTAGTCTCCTTGGCGCCCTGGGGCAGATTTTTTCAGGGTGCGCCCCATTCAAAATGAGAAAAGGAAAATATTTGCTTCATTATTATTAGTACAAAAACACATCGATTATGTTCATATTATTTTTAGATTAAAAAATGACAAACTAGTCCGAAGATCACAAAGAAAATTTTAAACTAAGTTTAATGAATATCTGAAGATTAAAAGTAGGCCGTTCTGAACTTTTTTTTCTATCCTCAAAATCTTTAATTAGAGCAGAAAAGTAAGAGATTTTTTAGCGATTTCATTTTCAATGGATAAGAAAGAGTTCCTAAACTGGAAAGTTTGTTTTGTGACATTCTAGACCTGGACTGGACTGGACAATGATGGAGTTGTTCTGTTCACAAAAGGTGAAAAACAGGCAATTAGAAAACGGGATGAACAGAAGTTGGCTCCGCCCTTTTGGTGACGAACGGCAACTTCTAATTGGTTTGTTGTGTGGTTCGACGTTGAAACGGGGCGGAGCATGATGTGACGTCTGACTACATAACCAACCAATTAGAAGTTGCCGTTCGTAATGAAATGGGCGGAGCCAACTTCTGTTCATCTCGTTTTCTAATTGCCTGTGGTGCAAATGTTTCGACACAATAAACATAATATAAAAGAATTTTAAGAGGGTGCGGCGCCTCAAAACTCGCTCGGCGCTCCAACCTGCTCGGCGCCTTCTTGCGGTGCACGACCTCGCCACCCCCAAAGGCCGGCACTGTAAATTTTCTTCTTGAATATGAACCTAGTAATTTAGTTCAAAAATACAAAATAGACTAGAAATCAGAAAATGGCGTAAAAATCATATTCACTTTTGCTTGTTTTTATTTCTTTTTGTTTGCAAACATTTTTGAGGGAAAAAATGTTTCCACTTAAAAAAAAGAGAAACGTTTTCAAATAATTTTTTTTAGTTTCTTGAGCTGCAAAGCAAGAAGTCAGTTCTGAATCAGTTGGAATTTTTTTTCTTCTCAGCATGTGATGTATAAGTGAGTAGGGTGGCCGGTGAGGCCGGTGTGTCATAACTATAATTTTATATTTACGGTCGAAAAAGCGTCGACCGATCCCGGTCGGTTAGGATCCGGCAGAGAGCGTCGGCAACCCCGGTGCCCACTTTTGGTCACCGTGGGCAAAACTGACCGATTGTGGTCAAAAGTGACTACGGGAGCCATACGTTGGGAACGGTAAAAAAAAAGTTATGCCCCGGGGGAGTAAACCCCTGACAATATTATGACTTTATATTACTATATTATGCGTGTGGCGTTATACTTCGAAACCATATCTATATATAAGGGGACTATTGGTCAGTTTTGATGTCAGTGACATCTAGCGGATTCACTTTTGAACGAGAAATGTCCGCTGTTTTGTTTGCATTAGTTGAAATTGTATTTTTTTTTTCGGGTTATTCATCTCTGGAGAAACATTTTTTTTTTTTCTTCTTCTGAAAAAAATGCAATTCTGGATTTTTTTTTTTTTCTTTCTGGTTTATGAATATTTTTTTATGGTTGCTTATGGAATATGGTAGTACAGTGTGTTTCAAAAACTGTTAGGGGAAGAATCACATATGCTGGAGAAAAAAAAACCCACCAGAAAATAGAAATTTAGAAATGGAATTGATCTCTATTTCTATTGGTTCTTTGCACTGAAAAAAGATATATGGTACTAAGGGACTTGTTTCCGCTGAGGTGAAAATTTGAACTTTTTGAAAGTTTCAACTGTTGAAAAGTAGAAGAAACGTGACCTCTGCCCATTCACTGTCATAGGCAAAGAGGGCCACGTTTGTTCAATTTTTTCACTAGTTGAAATTTTTCAAAAAGTTCAAGATTTTCTCCCCAGTGGAAACAAGGCCTTATGGTGTCATACCATATAAGTACCAAGGGTTTTAGTGGGATTTTTTTTTCCAGCACGTGTGATTCTTCCCTTAAGAGGGGTTATTTGTTTGGGTAAGTTGAAGAAAAATAACCAGTAGATGGCGCCAGTATCTCCATTAATACATTTTGCCTATAGGTGTCTATAAAAGAAATGATATTAACTAGCGTTTGAGCAGTCTAACTTGGTGTGAGCATGCGCACTGCCGTCTATCGTTTTACATTGGAAAGGGATTGCATATTAACGTTAGCAGCGCCATCTATTGGCCGACTTCACAGTAACCTGCATACAGTAAACAATAGATGACGCTGCTAACATTTCCTATGTAAAACGATAGACGGCAATGCGCATGCTCACACCAAGTTAGAGTGCTCAAACGCTAGTATGATATTACGATGATGCAATATCTGTGTACAGCTGTTTAACATGGTTTGTGCTTGGTTTTAGTTTACAATTCTCGCTTTTCACGCACAGTTACGTTTGAAACGTAATTTAAAGTGCAATAAGCACTCAAATATACTGTGAATCCACTGATACGTTTTCAAAACGTAGTTATGGTTCTTTCTATTTTTAAAATAATTTTGAAAATGGCCTACATACTTATTTCCATAGGCGATTAGAAACGCAATCTATTCGTCTATGGAAAATTAGCATGTAGGCCATTTTCAAACTTCTTTTAAAAATAGAAGGAAATCATAACTAGGTTTTGCAAACGTATCAGTGGATTCACAGTATATTTGAGTACTTATTACACTTTAAATTACGTTTCGAACGTAACTGGACGCGAAAAGAACGATTAAACAAAAACCGAACACACGCACCATGTTAAACGGCTATACTAGGTATTGCATCATACTCATTTTCTTCATGCCTTTGATAGCCTCTTAAGCTTTTTGAACACAACTTTCTCTTGAGTAGGATGAGTAGGATTTTTGAAAAAAAAAAAAACTTTTGTAAGTCGCTGTGTCATGTGACCGAATGAACATGGCCGCTTTTTACGTAACCTTTATAAAGATAACCTTGGTTTCACACAACTCAGAGAAGGATATAATCAAATATACATCTGACAATTCTGTTGATTTCTACGGGTGGTAGATTTAATTTTGAACTGTGTAAGTTTGTGTGACTCTCGCATCGAATTCCGTGTGTTGTGGACATCTCTACATGTATAGATAGTAGAGGGGGGGGGGGGGGTCACCTGATGCAAGCACCACCTATCGGTGGTTTACTGAAAGCCCTGCAGAACTGTTGCACTCTTGGTGGTGACGCAGATGGAAGTGCTTTTCTAATGGACGGTTTAGTTGGATCCGATTGTGGGCTACAGCAGTTAATTCGTAGTCGATTGTCCGGCAATGGAGTGGTCAAAACCTGCACCTGTATTATACATCTTGTTCTGCTTCAGGTGAAAATGTTTTTTTTTAACACTTGTATAAGCAGTGCTGCCATCTGCTGAGTTCAGAGGAAGTTTTGTTTACGCTTGAAGTTCGTGTTATCTAAAAAAAAAATGCTTTCATATCACGCAAACTACTTTTTGTGGTCGAGTTAGACTGCAAAAATGTAGTGGGCTTGTCGACGAAATCGACCGCTCGAGTCTACATCTGTGGTTGGAAAGTGGTCTTAGTGTCGGTTTTTGATGGAAAAATCGACTAAATTTTACAGTCAAACTCGACCACTAAAAGTGGTTTGTGTGAAAAGGCTCTAAGAAAGGTTGCAAACAGGCAGTTAGAAATAAGGTCAAAACTTCAGTTGGCTCTGCCCTTTTTATGACGACTGGCAACTTCTAATTGCCTGGTTATGTAGTTTGACGTTGAAAAGGGCGGAGCATGTGACGTCAGACTTCATAACCAGCCAATTAGAAGTTGCCGGTCGTCATAACAAGGGCGGAGCCAACTGAAGTTCTCTTCTATTTCTAACTGCCTGTCAAAGAAAGTCAGTGGTTCCGCCGCATAGATCATCTATGCCCAGAAGAAACTCTCTTGTCACAGAAAAAAATGATCAAGTTTCCGTTCTGTATAACTTTTCATTTCCGTGCCAGTGGCTTTTAAAAAGTGGTCCTTGTGAAGCTGGGCCTTAGTAATTATAGCCACAGGGATCGGCACACTTGAAAATCTGCAAGTGATTCACTTGCGGAGAGAAGGGGGGGGGGAGATGGCGGAATATTACTTATTATTATAACTCCGTGTAGACAATGATGGAAGCGGAAAACTCTTCTACCACATGCTGCTTTTTTTTTTTTTTTGGGAAGTGTCGGAGCCACAGAGGTCGTAAAGGGGTCTCGCTTTTAAGGCCCAACAATGTTGATGTTTTTGGTTGTTACACATGAAAGAAAAATGAATGGTGGTCGTAAGAAATTTGGTAATTGAATCAAAAGTAGCGAAACGTAACGAGAAGAGAGAAGAAAAAAAAGAGGTGAAAGTGAAACCCGGTTATCTCTGCGGTTCCAAACTTCCCTGCTGCTCAAAATTGGAAAGGTTTTATTTTTGCGTTCGAAGCTAGCGAAACCTCCTCTGTGGGGGTTGGGTTGAGGCTAGAAAAAGAAAAAGAAAAACCGATTTCGAAGAGTGTCGACGAGATTTTGCTGGATGGATGTTTGGTGGTGGAAAAGTTGTTCGATAAACGCGTTCGAGCGCAAAGAACATCAAAGTTTGTTAGAAAACTAGAATAGTAAATGAATGGTGATGAAATATATATTTAACGGAGTAAAACTGGATGCGTTATTTGCTGCTTTTAAGGGCTGATTTATGGACGTTCACAGACGAGCGACGTTTAGTGGTTGAGATGAACTACAAGTAGTTGTCAAAGGTGGACTTCAAATATTTGGTCGGCGTGTGGCCAAAACCGCGACCACTCGAGTCAACAGTCAGTGGTTTAGATGTGGTTTATTGATGTATAGTTGAAAGAACAACAACAAGGAGTTGTATAACGGCAATGCGGGTGGTCGGTTTCGGCCACACACCCGACCACTTTTTGCAGTCTTACTCGAGCACTAAAAGTCGCTTGTCTGTGGGATTCCTATTTTTTTGCTAGTTTTATTTGAAACTTAAAAAAATTGGTGTTTGGCGTTGCTTCTATTTGACGCTTGTTCAGTTTGGAGCTTATTCAGTTTCGGCGCTGATTCAGTTCAGCGTTTATTCAATTTGGTGCTATCGGTCTGTTTTATCGCACTTTTTATTTGGCGCGTATTCTAATTGGCGTTTCTTCAAATTGGCGCTTGTTCAGTTTGGCGCTTATTCGGTTCAGTGCTTATTCAGGGGCGGCGCTTATTCAGGTCGGCGTTTATTCAATTTGGCGCTAGCTTTGTTTTATTGCTCGTTTTTATTTGGCGCTTATTCTATTTGTAGGCCTATATTTTATTTGGCGCTTGTTCTCAGCGCCACCTTTTGACAAAAATCTTACTGATTTTAATTCTTTTGTTTGCCTTTTTTTTTTTGTCTTTTTCTCAGGAGTTTGCAACACTAACCAAGGAACTTAACCACGCTCGAGAGCAAGTGTTGGAACGCGATGAGGAGATCTCTGAACTAAAGGCTGAAAGAAATAACACCAGGGTTTGTGTATTTTTCGAATAATAATAATAATTAATCCTTTGTCTTTTTTTTTATCTTTAAGAGGATACATCACAAAATTACTTTGCGCTAGCATCGTTTTTCTATTGGACCCATAGACCCAATGTTGAAGAAAAAAGGTTAATTTTTAAAATACACAGCAGTCGCGATGGCAATATGTTTATTTTTCATAATTAAAGTTGTCCAATTTTGATGGTTCCAAGTCAGAGGCGTAGCAAGGCAACCGCAAGACCCGCAACTGCAAGGGGGGGGGGGCGCAGGAGGTTTGGTTGCGCAAAAAAACGAAATGAAAATCGCTCGCTTAAATTATTCAGTTAATTTCGAAAATAAATCGACTTTCATTTAATATTTACTTTTAAAAACTACATACTTGCACCAGTAAATCTTCATAGAGATCAATGGGCACAGCGGAACGGTCGGAACAACGGTAGGAATAGTCGGAAAAATAGTAGGAACAGTCGGAAAAATAGTAGAAACAGTCGGAAGGTTAGGTTTAGTTAAATTAAGTTCGTTGCAGGGTGGTTGGGGGGTGCAGCCTCCAGTTTTTAAAGATTTATTAAATCAAATTAGTCCATTGTTCGACTGTTCTCTAATTTGATTAACGGGAACAACGGACAAATTTGTTTTAATAATTCTTTAAAACTGGGGGGCCGTGCCCCCCAGACCCCCTGCAACAAGCTTGATTTCCTAACCTTTCCTAACCTTCTGACTATTCCTACTGTTGCGTTGTTCAGACCTGTTCCGCCGTTCATCAAAATAGTACGTCCACCCAGTATGAGGGCTATTTGGAGAGGAAGGGAAGGGGGCGCAAAGTTTTAAGTGTGTGTGTGGGGGGGGGGGGGTGCGCAACCAAGCCTAGTTACGTCACTGTTCCAAGTGCAATGTGTACCTTAAATATATGCTGATCTAGTGATAGAATTACAAAAAATTGGTAAGTGTCCTTCTATTTTTAAAAACTATTTCAAAAGCGCGAATTTCTAACTCTTATGTTAAACTCCATTGAGTACATGCTCGTAAGCAAAATAACATCCATTAAAATGTTGGTAAAAAAATACCTAAAAATAATTTTAAAAAACCACAATTAAACCACAGTGACGCCAACACATTGGCGAACGTGCTGATTTTTTTTCTGTTTTTTTTTTTTTTTTAAATTATTTTTACGTATTTTTACGAGTATTCTAATGGATGTTTTTTGCTTATGAGCGCGGTACTCAATGGAGTTTAACATAAGAGTTAGAAATTCGCGATTTTGAAATAGTTTTTAATATAGAACCGCACTTTCCAATTTTTTGTCATTCTATCACTCGATCAGCTTATATTTAAGGTGCACATTGCACTTTGAACCATCAAAATAGGTAAACTTTAAATATGAAAAATAAAAATATTGCAGCCTCGACTGTGGATTTTAAAAATTAAACATTTTTTTCTTTAACATTGGGTCTATGTGCTCAATAGAAAAACGATGCTAGCGCTCTTTGTGGAGATTTTTCGAAGTAATTTTGCGATATTTAGCTTCTTCTGATTAACAAAGGAGGAAGCAAGACAGAAAGAAGCTAATTCTCGTTTTCCATTTCTGCCTGTTTACAAACATAAGTTTATATTTTCTGTTTTGGTTGCGAGTTTTGTTTTTACGAAGCGGGGAGGTAAAAGGAAAAACGTCTTTTTGTGTGTCTCTCTCGCATTTCGGATTTCCCCCCCCCCCCCCCCCCCCCTCCCCTCCCACTGTTCTCGAGCGAACCCGCGAGAACGGAGATTATTTGTGAGGGGAATTATGATTAGATTGTAAATGTAATATTAGGAAGACTTTAGATTTCTTTCTGGGTCTTCTTCACTTCTTTCGATGGATCGTAAAACGTCTGTTGCATTAAGTTGGTTGAACATTAACGTGGGGTTGAGAGAGAGATAGATGGTGAAAAAAAAAAGACTTGAGGTGGAAGATAAGAGAAATGGATAGATATTATAGTGACAGAGAGACACTTGAGTGACAGGTGGTGGTGAGAGAGATAGTGAGATAAAGGTAAGATAGAATAAAAGTAGGGCTGGCGATATTTTGAAAAAAATCGAAATTGGTGTCGATATTTACAAAAATTGTTTTTAATGGTATATTGAAAACAAGAAAATTAAACAAAAAACATGTATTTTTTTTAATGGTACTTCACTTTTATGAAAAAAAAAAAAGGTCTAAAAAGTAAAAAGTCAAACAAGATGTAATTGTGTCTTGTGTTATTGGTACTACACCAACAACACAAGACACAATTACACCTTGTTTTAGTGGGTTAGTGTCTCGGACTCTCAATCAAAGGTAATGTTGGTCATGGGTTCCTAATCCCCGTCTAGTGTGAATTATATTTTCAAATATTTCAGACAAAAACAAACAAACAAACGACGAACCAAACGAAAAACCGAAATATCAAAAAATCAAAATGTCGAAAAACCGAAAAAAATTGAAAATTTTAAATTACCGACAAAATGGGGGGGGGGGGGGAAGTATGGAAAATATCGAAAAATAGAAATATCCAAATAAAATCGAAATATGAAAATTAAAAAAAAAAATCGAAATATCTAAAACAAACCAAAAACATCGAAATATAAACAAAAATCTAAAAAAAAAACACTAAACTATTATTAGTAATATAAAGTGAAAGTCTGGCAGACCTATATTTTTGTCGTCAGTTTTATTCATCAATTCAACGCTTGAAAAGAGATTGGTAGCGAGAGATGGGTTGGGACTCAGGAGCGAGAAGGGCGGTTTGGGGAGCGAGAAGGGCGGTTTGGGGGAGCGAGAAGGGGGGTTTGGGGGAGCGAGAAGGGGGGTTTGGGGGAGCGAGAAGGGGGGTTTGGGGAGCGAGAAGGGGGGTTTGGGGTGCGAGAAGGGCGGTTTGGGGAGCGAGAAGGCCGGGTGGAGAGCGAGCTAGAAGGGCAGCGGTATTCTGGTAAGATAGAAAGGCAGAGGGAGGCGTGTACGAAGGACTTTTTTTTATCATCTCCCTTGATTAGTTGTTTTTATTTTCTCTTTTGAATTGTGTCTGCAGCACCGTTCTGGAGTCTCTACAGCTTATTATAGACATTTCGGAAATGTGCAACAATTGTCCATATTTTTTACGACTTTTATCTTCTCTATCTCTCATATATTCTTGAGTCTTCTGATGTCTCTCTCTCTCTCTCTCTCTTTTTTTTCTCTCGCTGTCTCTCCTCTCTCTCTCTCTCTTTCTCTCTCTCACACACACAGTTTTATGCTAAACACATTTACAGTGCGGCATTTTTAGCACCGTAAGCTTATAAAAGTGAGAATTTTCAACTGCAGACAACCAAGATTTCAATAAGTAGATTCAGAGAGAGTGAGAGAGCGAGTTTGAAGGTGATAGAGATAGATAAAAGTAAACTGTGCATGCAACAAATGCAAATTAAGAAACAATTGGTGCTGTTTTATGACAAGTTATGTTGTTCATAGTGTCGAGAGCCACTCTAGCTAGTGTGGCCCCTTGTGGCCCACACAAAATAAGGTTGATGAACTCATGATCTAAAAGAATCGGTGGAAAAAGAGAAACTTTGAAGAAAATGACAAAAATAAATGTTCTGAATAACACTTAATGTAAAAAGTTGCTGTTGTGTAGAAAGTTCTTATTTGCCAACAACTTAAATAGGTTTTCTGTACACGGACCACTTTGTGGCGCTGCTTTGTTGGGTCATAAAGTGGTTGACGCAGCTTGCTTAACACGAACTACGTTTGAAAGCAATGACCTGCTGTAAGTGCGGGGCCGCTATACTGGTATGATGTTGGTCATCACTGACAAATAGGTGGTGGTCGCCACTTGTAGTAGGACACAGCCACTCATCGCCCCTGCGCTGTCAAAAAAAAAAAGGCGGTGGCTCGTTTGAACACTGTATTCAGTGGTCTGCTAAATAAAATTACTTTATGTTGTGCCACACAGTGTTCCGTGTGAAGTGGACCTTACAGCGTTCACAGACAAACAAGCGACGTTTAGTGGTCGACTGCAACATGTGGTTGTAATTCAACCAGCTACACGACAGTTCCTCAACCACTTCCCCACTCTTCGCCACTTGCGGTGCCAAAAAGACGGCGCGTGCGAACTCTTTTCTATGTAATCAAGGATCTGTTAACGATTAATTACTCTTATGTGGTGCCATAAAGTGGTTCGAGTGAAGCAGGCCCTAAAAACGACGCGTGGATCCTCGAAAATTTGTCCGAAAATCTTGCGAAATGTTTTTTTTTTTTCTTTTCTTTTTTTCTTTAGCTTCTTTTGGAACACTTGGAGTGTTTGGTTTCTCGGCACGAACGTTCTCTGAGGATGACGGTCGTGAAGAGGCAAGCCGCATCACCCGCGGGTGTTTCGAGCGAAGTCGAAGTTCTCAAGGCTCTGAAATCGCTTTTCGAACATCACAAGGCTCTCGATGAAAAGGTGAGCAAACTCTTTTTTATTATTTTCTTTTAATCCAACTTTTTTTTTATCATAATTTTTTTTTCGGAAGATTTTTTTTTTTTCTAAAAAAATCTCGGCAGCCAAAAAAAAAAAGGAACAAAAATCGATTTGTTTCTTAAGAGATCGCAATTTTTTTTTACAGTCTCGTCTTCTACTTATTCGTTCAGGTTGACATACGGAATTTTTTTTTATATAATTCCCAAGTGTCACTTTTATTTCGTGCCGGGTAAATATGTGTCGTGAAAACGAAATGAACCACTTCTCGGTTATTTTTATTTATATTTGCTATCTAGTGGTGTTTTTTTTCTTCTTCGTAGTAGTAGTAACTCTTTATCTAAATCGAAATAAACTTGATCTAACTTAAGTGGCCGCCGCAACATCGTGTATTTCAGAGAATATTAGGTTTTCTTGGTCAACAAATGCGTCAGGTCGCACAATCGTGTTTACACTTCAATACGTTTTGTGTGTTTTTAGCAAACTTTTTCAGTGCACACTAGGGTACCACTATGGTTTTAACATCATCTTTCTCTTTAAAGGGCCGGTCCACACGCAAATGTTTTTTTGCCAGCGTAATTCAAGACGTTGCGTGTGGACAGGAAAAATGTGCGGAGAAGACGGTACACGGAGACGAAAAACTGAGGCCGAGATCCGCAGTTACCTGCGATCAGCACAGTTTTTTTGCAATTTTGGTGCCGGTACAGTGTTAGCGGATGGATTCCGCGGGACTGGGTGGGTGGAACGGTGCCGACAACAAGTTTTTAACTTCTGTAGTCGGATGGTGGTCTTTCTTTCTGACCACCCGTGAGAGGGCATCTTTTGATGTTGTTCAGTCATTCAAGAAATATTTGTCTTGAATGGCTACTGAAGTCGTTATTGTCGCCAAATGTGACCACTTTTTTGCAGTTAACTCAGCCGTAGTCTAACCATCGCAGTAGACTCGTGGTCGATTTTGGCGACACCTAAAGGTGGCAATGGGTAGAACAGAACCTTTTCTACTCGGTTAGGAACCAGTTCTTATCAGTTCTGTCAGTGTTAGTAATTGACGAACCGGTTCTACCAGTTCCGAACCGTTGATATATCAAGCGACAACCCGACTTGTTTTTCCAGTCGATCAGCGGTTAAAGTAGTTGTCTGTTTTCCAAGGACCTGATATTTTCTTTTGGTAACAAGGAGTTAAAAAACGAAAACAATAGAATTATTTAATGTTGAAATCTTCATAAATTTTGAAATGCTTTGTGGGTGCATTCTATAAGGCCCTTGGCACAGGGGACCACATTGTGAGTATAAAATGGAGTCGGGTTGTGTCGGCAAAACAGAGACCCACTTTGAGTTCACTGCGGTGTTTGTATGACAACGGCCGTAGTGGTTGGTTTTTTTGGCGACAACCCGACTCCATTTTGCAGTCTAAAAGGGGTCCGTGTGCCCAGTGCCTAACCCCAAATTATTCACTCGTTTGTTTGGTTTAATCGATTTTAAGAATTAATCATGAAACCAATTTACTATTGGTTGTTTGCAGGTCCGCGAACGGTTACGAGTCTCTCTGGAACGTATCGTAACGCTCGAAGAAGAACTCGGCAATGCCAACGAACAGGTAGAAATTTTAAGCGGTGCCTCTTAAAAGTTGTTTCGTGAGTGGCTAATGTTTCATTTTTTTTAATAGTTGTCGCAATATAAGAGCGGTAAGACTCCAGCTGCTCTGGAAGATGCGAAAATCAAAGAGAATGGTCAGGACACGAACGGTAGCATCGATACGGAACACGATGGTCATCCTCCGAGGCCAAGGCCACGAGTGAGAAGACAAATGATCCGGAATTAACAGCCTCTACAATTTGCTTAAACGTTGTTTTTTTCTTTGTCTTTCTCGAGTAGCAGAGGATATCGAACGGTCCCATCGAGTCAGAAGCCGGTGGTCGCCTTCTGGAACTTCAGGAGACTGTAGCAAAACAAGCGACGGATTTGAATCTCGCTCGAGGAAAGATTGCCGAACTCAGCAGCAAGATTGGCGAGATCGAAGAGTCGCTTCAAGTGTCACAGAAGGAGTTAATCAAAGCTCAGGAACAGAATGCTCGTCTTCAGAGGGACCTTAAAGAGGTTTTTTTCTCCCCCGTACTTTATTTCTATTAGTATTTGAAGGTTTCTCGCTTACGTATTTTACAATGTTTACCGTGTGTTTTAAATCTAATATTTTAAAAGAGCGATTTAAGTGATTAATTTAAAGAGATTTAAAGTGTGGATTTACGAGCGTTATGGATATAAAATGTAAACGCCCTTCGAACTCTTGATTATTTCGGTCTTTCGTGAGCATTATGACGAGGAGCTTGATTGTGTTTAGCAACTAGAAGGGTAGCTCAAACATTTAAGGGTATTTTCATGTTGATATTTTTTTAGAATAAGCTTTTTATGCAAGTTTGAAAATGTCTCAGCTTTAAAGAGGCAAGTCTTTTCGAATTGTTGTCTATAAAAAGTTCATTTTGAAAGATAGCAATGTGAAAATACCCATCAGTGATTCTGCTATTCTTCTAGTTTCCAAAACAATTTCCAGTTTCTCTTAAGAATGGAAGTACATCATTTATTTTGTACGTGTAGCATTAGATGGCGCCACTAGCCCTCTTACCATAGATATTTACTGATACTCGCATTCGTTTTTTTCACGTGGCAAACTTTTAATTTCGTCAATATTTCTACACGTGCTCTCTTCACTTCTATGTTGTGGGTAAGTTTGTCACGTGCTGATAATAGGTTGTTTTGGACGCTTTTTTAGAGCTAAAAGGCTGCTGCATTCGATTTCAACTAATTAAAGAGTGTAGTTGGCCGAATATGGAGGTTGCAGGCGCCGTCTACCTTACCTTTTCACAAGTATTTTTTTTATGGAGCCTTCTTAATTGTGCTACTGGAAGACAGAATAACCAGACTTCGAGGGGCGTTTACAATTTAAAATCGGGCTACGCTTTTCTAATCATTTGTCAACTTTGAGCGTTTTTCTAAACGCCGGAAAAAATATTTTTGAAACAATTTTGTCTTGAAAATTATTAAGTCTTGTAGTTTTCAATTTAAATCAATGAAATTTTGTAGGAAGTCTGCGTGAAAAAGCGTTTTAGACGGTCTCTTAAGATTGTCAAAAAATGAAACGGTTAAAATCTTACATAAAGCGAGTTCAAAGTGCGAACATCACGCGATTTTACGTTGCTCAACTTCGAGTTTCTTTTTATATTCTCGTAGAACAATGCTCAGAAAGAGGATCAAGAAGAACGTATTGCGACTCTCGAGAAGCGGTATCTTAACGCTCAGCGAGAGTCGACCTCTCTTCACGACCTCAACGACAAGCTAGAGTCCGAATTAGCTAACAAGGAGTCACAGTTGAAAATGGCAGAAGAACGGTGTCGATCGTTACAAGAGAAGCTCGAGATGGCCGAACAGAGGTTATCACAGTTTTTAAGAAAAGCCGAAGGTCTGCCGGGTGTTCAAGAGGAACTGAAACATCGTATGGATGCTCTGACACAAGAAAGGCACGTTTCTACGGAAGATAGGATGCAGCGACTCGAACAGCAGATCGAAGAGAAGAACGCCGAGCTTACGAGGGTCTGTATAAGTAGATGTAGAGAAGAGAAACAACTTTAAATCGGAAGTATTCGATTTGATTAATTGGAAAATCAATTTTTTTGTTTTAATCGTACGAATCAATGTAAGTCTTCCAATTACTTGAATAATTCAATTCAGGCATCTCGATTACTGACTATAAATAGATTCAAGCCTTCCGATTAATCGAAGAAGAAAAAGTGATTTAATTGAAAAAGCAATGATTTAATTAATAAATCGAATTGAATCTTATCGAATTGTGTGCATTTGTCTAATTAGTAATCGTCATCGAATCTTCCGATTTAATTAGATCTATTAAGATCGATTTTATTGATAAGAATCGATTCTTGAGTAACTTTTGGGGATTCCTAATCAGAAGAAACGAATTTGTGTTCTCTTTACAGATGGGTCAGCGGTTAAAGATGAACGAGGAACACAATACGAGGCTTTCGAACACGGTGGACAAGTTGTTGTCCGAATCGAACGAACGATTGCAACTCCATCTGAAGGAACGGATGCACGCTCTCGAGGAAAAGAACACGTTAACGCAGGAAGTCGAGAAACTGCGGAAGTTGTACGACGATGAATCGATGGAGAAGGTACAAACGACACTTGTTTTTCTTCTTTCGTTGTGATAATTTTTGCTTTTATTGTCGTTTTAAGGATCGTATTTTTGATGAGCTTGAAAAATCGAAGATAGAGACGGAAGCGATACGACGGCAGATAAACTCTCGTTCTGTCGAACCGATGCCTAGGTTTGTAACTTTGAAAATCGTTTGGACATTTTGGTTTTTCTCTTGGCGTTTGTGAGTTTCATGTCGTCTTCACTTTGTCAAGTTAAGACAGTTAGAAATCTTCTCATAAGGTGGTTTTAATGTGTAAACGCCAGTGGCTGCGCCCTCTTCTGCCACCGCTGCTGTTTAAAACATTGCGCTCTCTTTGCACCCCCAAAATGCGGCCTCCAACCCTCCCCAGCAACGTTTCTGGTAAACGCCTCTTAAACTCTTGATTATTCTATGTTTCTGGTGCAAAATTCTGCGAAACTTGAATGCTTTTTAGAAACTATAAGGGTAGCTGAATAACTTATGGGTATTTTCATTTTGATATTTTTTTAAATAAGCTTTTTACAGGAATATACGAAAGTGAACCAAATTTAAGTAAGTCTTTAATTTCTGTCTGCAAATATTGTGAACATGAAAAGTACTAGTATGTGACTAAGGTACCCGTTCTAGTTTCTAACACTTTCAATTTCTCCTTAGTGTGGCTCATGAAACTGTAGAATAACCAGAGTTTGAACAAACAAAAAATAAGAATTTTACCGCAGTTCTAAAGAGAGTTGTTTTAAGGTTTAAGAGCGGAAGTAATCCATAGTTTCCTCCCTACAATTCTGTAAAATCATCCTAAACGTTGGCAATCACTGCTAACATTATTACTAGCAGTGATTGCCCTCCTACAGTAAACAGATCTTAATATCATTGCATTAAGTGCTTAGGTAATCCAGGGTTTGACGTGCCATGATGAGACACGCGGTCAATTTTGCTGTTCAGAAGTTGCCTAAATGGCTGGAGCAACTAAACGGCAATTTCAAACGTCATGAATTTACCTTAATTGCCTGCAGAACATATTATGGAATACACTCCATTTTTTGCTTTATTGTATACTGAAAGATGATTTTAAAAACCGAGAGGTGGCTAACAACAAAATGGGACCGTTTCAAAGTCCATGGGTCAAGCAAATTAGCATAATTCAAAATTGTTCACTGTATAAAATAAAAACAACTTTTAAGTATTGCAAAAAAAAAAAACGACGTTAGTACCTGGCCACCATAGTCAAGAAGAGATTACAATATTAATTCTCGAAAAAATTCATTAAGGTGACTAGAATCGAGGCCATATTTTTGGAAACAGCCAAATTACGCTTAACGTTGCGTCTATGCAGTCGTGCAGACTTTTCTGTCGCTCGTAATTTTTTTCCATAAATAAGCATATTCATATCGAACTTCTTACTGATTTTTTTTTTACATTGAACGAAGATTACGTAATAAAATTACATTACGAAAAATATCTTAAGTATTTTCGAAACTAGACTAGTTGGCGATAGTGCTAAGTTATTTTTCATGATGATATCTTTCAAAATAAACTTTTTATGACAGTTTGAAACAAAGGCGAAAATAGTTTTTCATGAAATGTCCATGGAAAAACCTAAAAACGGGTCGTAAAGATATTACCATAAAAAAGTTTTTAGTAGAATCTTTTACCGTTCTAGTTTTGTAATCAATTTGAGGTTTTATCATAATGTTGTTCCTGAAAAACGTTTTTGTGCCGTTTTATGTGGCACAAAACAAATCTCTCCAGCCTAAGTTAATGACCAGTTTTGTTTGTTTTTATTAGTCCTCAGTCGTTTGTTTGCCGAACGCAAAAGGGTCGACAACAAGCGCTCGAAACGGATCCGACTAAGGTTAGTGAGTGTTATTGAATAAACATAATTTTTTAAAAGGTTGCATCGTTTCTCGAGTTTAACGAGCGATATTGTCAAGGTGCAGACGTTGAACGAACAAGAATGGGAGAAGATGCAACAGGCCCACGTGTTGGATTGCGTACAGCAGGCGTTCGTCGACACGAGCGACGTCGAATGTACGACAGACGACAACGACTCCATTTTCGACACTGTCGAAATGCTTTCTCCGAGTACGCACACGGATGCTCAGACGTTGGCGATGATGCTTCAGGAACAGTTGGATGCCATCAACAACGAGATTCGATTGATACAGGAGGAGAAGCACAGTACGGAGCAGAGAGCCGAGGAGCTCGAGAGCCGTGTCGGAAGCATGGAGACGATGGGAATGTTGACGAGAGGACGTTCTTTCGAACGCACTTCGCCTCCTCTCAGCGGGCGATCTACTCCAAAATCGCATCACAGTCCGCAAAGGGATTACTTGCAGAAGTATCACACGGTAAGTTGTCGTCGAAATCCAGTGTCCTCGTATTTTCTTTGTGTGTTCGAAGTGGAATTTAGGGGTTCTTGTCGTTCGTTGGCAAGAAACAGAAGGCATTGTAGCATGCGGTGTGTGTGTGTGTTGAGTGTGTGGGAAACATCAAAGTCAAATGAGCCGTTTTTCGTTAATGAGCTAATGAGGTGAAAGTGACATGACACATCGAATTCGGTGTAGTTGGTACTCGAGAAAACTCCGAACAAACAGGACACTTATACGCAAACAAATGCGAATGAACGCAAACGAATATGAACAAACACGGACAAATGCATGAAAGCAATCGAGGTATTTCTAGTTTATTAATTAGGTTTTGCTTTCACGAGTACGGTAAGGTGCGTCCACACCTAACGAACGGGCGCGAACGATCACAAATAAGCAGAGCAATGAATATGGACAAACGAATGCTGATAAGCAATCAAGGTTGAATTCGCATATGTTTCACGCAACAGTCAGTTTAATAGTATGTCAGAGGGGTGTGGGGCGCTTGCCCAAAAGGGACCTTTGCCCATTTGCCCTTTAGGGCAAATGGCATTCAAGCAAGTGTCCGTAGTGCAAGTGTCTATAAGGCAAATGTCTACATTTCATCAAAAAGATATTACATTCACGTCTGCACTATACATACAAACGCAAACGAACATAATGAGCAATAAACAAACATTTGCTCGTGTCCGCCGTTGTTTGCTCGGATTCTCTTGAAATGCTCAACTTAGCCATACTGGTGAGAATATGTTAGTGTTCGCAATTTGAACCATCGTTTACAGCGAGTACTTGAACCGCATTGCGCCGTAGGTATTTCAACAATGTAATAGTCACCTTCCACAATAAACGAGCACGAACAAGCCTTTTCTTTGAGCGTGCGTGATAATGTTTGCTCGAACGAGCGTGCGAATGTTTGCTCGAACGAGCGTGCGAATGTTTGCTCGCTGGCTGTTGCTCGCTTTTTTTGGTGACTACCCAGCTTATCGGGCGCGTGAACAAGCACGAATGAGCAGAGCAAACAGAAACGAACGCAAACGAAAATAAACATTTTTCTTTGATGTACCAACAAGCGACAAATTGCTGTTCGTGATGTATGTTTGCGTTCGTTCGTTGCGTTTGATTTGTACAGTACTTACAGTACTTTCATGTTCGTTCGTGCGTTCGTGCGTGCATGCTCTACTTGTTCAATTTAGTAAGTGAAAGATGATGAACCAAAAGAAATTTAAAAACAGCACTGATCATTTACAAAGAAAATGCCGGAATCGAAAACTAAAGAAAACGCTAACATCTGGAAAGAAAACATAAAAATCGTCTCCAGAAACAACATGTGTGCGTGGGGCATCTTTACAGATGAAGAGTTCGAGAACTATGCTGGTTCGATCTACTCTTCTGCAGAGATTAATCATCTAATTTGGATTCGAGTTACGCGGATTCGTAGATGTAATGTAGCTTGTCACTTGCCTCTCCTCTTCTCGTAGAAACAAGTCTACAATCACTACGAGAGAAAAGATGTGCCGTGCCACTGTGCTCTTAATACTCAGGAGTACTTTGTCAGATAAGTTTTGGAGGGTTTTAACTCGCCAAACGTACTTAAGTCGTAACTTGAAAGGCTTGTCGCAACCGTGTTCAATTTGACTTTGGTAAAATGAAAGCTTAAAGCAGTATAAGTGGTGTGGCCGTCAAAAGTGTTTTTCTTTTCCCATTGTGTGCTTTGTTTATTATTAACGATGTGTGAGTGTGTTTGTGTGTGTGTTGTTTGGTTTTATTTATAATCGGGGGCGGGGCCGAAATAAGTCATCCTCGTACCTTCCTCCACCTATTTTTGTCTATCTTTCTCTCTCTCTCTCTCTCTGCTGTTTAGGCGCCCGCCTCTATGTCCCCAGCACACATGTATCAGTATGCTTCAGCGAGCCACCCCCAACTCTCTGAATCCCTGCCCAGTAGTTCGGTAAGAATTTTTTTTTTTAAAAAAAAAAAACACATCCTTTTGTTTTTTTTCGTTATCCACCTTTTCACCTCTGCTTCTTTTGGTTTTAATCCCTGCTGCACATATTCCTTAACAGCTTTCGAGTAGGTTTGCGAGCGTTACACTGATCCAAGAGCAAAACACCACCCAATAAAGCTTATTTGCATGCTTTTTCTTTACGAATTTAATCCATGAATATTTTTTTTCTTCCCGCTAGTCGAACTATGGTTGCAGTTTTTTTTTGTCTTGCGTTTAAAAGTTAGTCGTAGCTCCGAATAACGCCTGCACTTCTGTTTGAAAAGCTTATTGGCAGAAATGTTAAGTTTTTTTTTTAGAAGTTAGGGAATTGGACCATCACGATCTATCGAAAGGTTGGGGAATGTGTCATTCAGGAAATCTCGGATGTTGGAACAGTAGCGTAGCTATGGGAGGGGGGCGGTCCGCTCCAGGCGAATAGTAGGAGTAGAAGAAAATATGAAATTTTTGTCGCTCGCTGCGCTCGCTGAATGTATTCTGCAATCCAGCATTATGTTTTTAAGTCCGGGTACTGGTTTATTTAATAATTTCATAATTAATAAAAAAATTATATAAACCATTTGAGTCACTGGATATCGATAATATTGTTTGGCCCCTCCCAGACCAGAATCCTGGAAAAGGGGAGGGAGGGGCGGCAAACTCAAGGGGGGGGGGCATAGTGTCCCCCCCCCCCACCGGAGCTTCTACATCCGATATTTCCTGCTGGAAAATTGTGGTTGGCTGCATGGTGGCGTCTCAGGGTGGACACCCTGTATATATTAAGAACTGGGAACTTTATTAAATTTATTTTGAAAATATTTTTAGCATTTTCTATTATGAAATGAATTCGTTTTTTTAGTTAAAGTTGTTTCTAAAAGGAAGTTTATGATTATATGCCTAGAAATGACTTTTGAGCCCTCATCTTGACTTTGCTTTTACTGCAATACATGAGTCTGCGAAGTTTGCAAAAGTATTTAGAAAAAACTACGATTGAATGGGAACTCCTTTTACTTATATTTTTGAAATATTTTTTTTTTCTTTGTTCAGTTTCATAGTTTTTTGTTTTTGCATTTGCTTTTTTTCCCCCCCACCTACCCACCAAATTCTGTGTTTTCTTTTCTAGTTTTTAGCACTTTTTTTTTTGTTTTAACCGTTCCTAAGTAGAAACTTGCTGTAGTCTTGTCAGTTGTCTCTGTCCTTTAGAAATTTTAGCAGCTACTGTTCGTGCTGTAAAGAAATGCTGCTCTTCGATGCCGGGTTGGGGCATTAACAAAAGTGTTTGATTTTTCCCTTTGTTCTCTTTGAAAGTTTTTTTTTTACAGCGACGTATACAATACTAATAGAAGGTTTATTCAGCTTTTTTTTAAACAAGTAATCAAATTTCAAGATGTACGTGAAACTGTAATGGTTAAGGCTGTTATATATTATCTCTTTGGAGCGCCATTAAGTTGGACTCGAATGAAGCTTGTCTTGAAAATGGACTCGAGTCTATTATAACAGTCGATGGAGGCAATGAAGTCTGCTTCAAATGTTCTCGAGACGGCCTCGGTGGGAAAAAACTACTTTTTCAAGACGTCAACATTTGAGACGAGCTTCGCTCGTGTCAGCTTTCGAAACGAGCTTCGCTCGAGTCAGCTTTCGAGACGAGCTTCGCTCGAGTCAGCTTTTGAGACGAGCTTCGCTCGAGTCAGCTTTCGACTTAACGACGGTACCATGAAGAAAGTGTGGCAGCCAATAGTTGCTCCAACCTCTGCTTGGTTTGATTAATGGTCCATTGAGCCGTCGTCTTATTAATTTAAGCTTGAATGTCAGTCGGTTCATGATGAAGCGAAAATCTTAAGCCAATGTGTCGAGCATCTTGAGACGGAATGACAGTCGGTTTAGAAAGATTGTTTCAACGATTAGTTTTTTTATTAAGACAATATTTAATTTTTTAAATTTAAATTTAATTTAATTTTAATCTGATAATGTCTTAATTATATTGGAGAGCAATTCCACCATTACCGCATTGCTCTTGAGTCTCGAAATATGAATAAATCTCGTCATGAAAAGAAATCTTTAGTCCTATTCACTTGCTGTTGAAGTTTCTTACGTACTTTGAATTTCTTTTTAAAATTGATTACTAAAAAGCTTTGATCTCAACGCAAAAGCTGAGAGCGACATTCACTTCGGCAAGTTTCTACTTAAAGGAATGTTTTTTAGTCGTCAATCGAAAACTTTTATTACGTGTTTGTCAGTTTTTTCCTTATTGTATTTTTGTCAGACACAGCTGGCACAGGAATCGAACGAAGACGGTCGGTTAATGCACATTGAGTCTAGTCCTCCGACACCTCGGTCACTTCGACTCGAAAGAGTTGCTCAGGCATTGGCTCAGAGTCAGGAGGAACTTCGAAGGTAAGAAAAGAGGATCTCTTTTGAATAATTATTGTTTTAAAATTTGCTTTTATTTTGCATTCTGTTTATTGTTATGAAAAAGCTGTTTATTTACTGACATTGGAATGAGAAGCGCTTTTTTAAAAAAACAACTAAAAATATAAAATATGCTTAAAATTTGTGTTTTTTTTTTGTGTCATGAAGTTGATTCTCATTTGCTTCAAATTTACGAGAAAAAAACAAAACAAAAATATGAGAAATAAGTTCATTTAACACGTAAAATGCCAAATTTTATTTTTCTGTTTTTTTTTTTTAATTGCTTATTTGTCCGGTTGCTGTTATTTGTTTTTCTGTTTTTTTGTTTTTCTATCTTGTTTATTTTTGTTTATTTTTGTTTTCTTTAACATATATGCTTTACTTAACGTTATGTTACCGTCTCGCAGGCAAGATGGTCCTGGGGTCACCCTTGCTAATCCCACTGTGCAAAGCCTAGCACAGGAAATCTTACAAAGGTTAATAATTCAACAAAAAAAACCAGACTAACAGTTCGTTGATGTCTTGTACTGATTATTATTTTTTTGTTGGTGTGGTACTCGGTACCCGTTTTGTTTTTGTTTTTGTTGTTAATTTGTTTGCTTCTGAAGCATGAGGAATCTTATTCTTTCTATTCGTTTTGTCTATAACATTTTGTTGCATGTGTTTGTTTTTGTTTCGTTTTAACTTTGGGTGACTTGTTTGACTGCAATTCACTCTTGAGACACTTTTAAAACTGTAGTTTTGTCGATTAGTATCGTTGTTAGCGGATATTAGTAGATGTGATCGAGTGCCGCTTTGTAGATCTCGCTGTTTTGGCAGAATGCTATTAGTCAGAAAGAGGAGATTTTTGAGCGAAAAGCAACTAATTTGAGCTAAAGTGCAACATGAGTTTGAGACAAAAACACAACAAAAGACGCCAGAAAAAGCAGTTCCCGAAAACAAAACAAAAACCTGAAACAACTGTGAGGCCGGGTCCACAGTAAGCTGACAAAAGTGCAACATGGGTTTGAGACAAAAACACAACAAATACGCCAGAAAAAGCAGATTTTGTAAACAAAATAAAACAAAACTGAAACAACTGTCAGCAATACTCAGGACAAAACCATAACAAATTTGTGTGACACAACACAAGTTAGGGTTTTGTTTTTGTTTCTATAGCTGTCCTACATAAACTAAGCAATTGTTCTGTTGTTGTTGTTGTTGTTGTTTTAATACTGTGTCCACACTGCACAGACAAGAGTTGACAAAATGTTGCGTGATACAGAGACAAAACACAAACCTTTGAGAATTGCATAAAAATAAGGATTTTAAGGAATTCAATGAGTTTTCTTTAATATATGCTTTTAAAAACCTACATACTGGCAACGGTAAATTCGCTCTTTGAACTTGGCTACATCCATAGAGATCTAAGGGAGTGGCCACGTAAATGATATCTAAAATTCCATCTAATAAAATCTATTGTGGTCACACCCATAAGCCAAAGTGAAAATTAAACTAAGCTAAACTTAAAAACATTATATATTATTATATATACAGTGCGTTTCATATATATAGACGCACCCCAAAAATTGGTTATAACTCGAGTTATAGTCAATGGATTCACCTGAAATTTTCAGCATAAAGAGATCATCTTATATTCTAAACTTTCTGCTAGGCAGAAATTTTTTTCTTTAAAAGGTAAAAATTAAAAAAATTAAAAACTGGAAAATGACCGTTTCATAATTATAGACGCACTAATGAACTTTTCACTTTTATTAATTATTGTGACAAAATAACATGCTGAATCATTAAAAATAGTAAGGTATACAACTGTTATGATGTTTCAAAACTTAAAACATTCTTTTTTACAGAATTAAACAATATTTATAAGCAAATTTGCAGAAATTCTACCCCGAAACAGCTAAAATGGGACTTTTCAACTCTGCTATTGTAGTATAATCATAGCAATCAGTAAATCATTATTGTATGATGTTGTCCCGAAAGTTCTCTGTAAGATTTAAGTCCGGGGACACCCTGGCCATTCGAGAGTGGTGATATTCTGGTTTCGTAACCATTGATTCCTTAGATTACTGGAGCGAACTGGTGCATTTTCTTGCTCGAATGCTAAGCTAACGCTAGGAAATCGACTTTGGCAGGTCAGTAAACACTATCATAATATTGTCTGATAATAAACATTATTTTTTGGTTGGTTCAAATGCGCTAAATACTTCGCATATTGTTAGGCCACCACCACCGACATATCTGAGTGCGTGAAAAAATTCAATCTCGATGATTCTGACGGTTTTTTTTTCTTTCTTCATATTGGAAGGATGTTACGAGAAAAGCACAATATTTTCCTAAACAAAATTTCGGCAGTGGGGGAGCCTAATATTATGGGGAACATTTAGTGCCTTTCAAACGAGCAGCTTAGTTTTTGAAACGCGAGCTTAGCATTTATTTCAACCCAAATAAATATCAGTGATTATCAGACAATGTTACGAGGGTATGTACTGCCATATTACATCGCTTCTATAGCATTTGCTTAGTATTCCAGCAAGAAAATGGCCCAGTTTCCTCCAATAACCTAACGAAGGAATGGTTACGGAACCAAAATATCACCACTCTCGAATGGCCGGCGTGTCTCCCGGACTTAAATCCTGATGAAAACGTTTGGGACATCATTGTACATGATGATTAAGCAGATTGCCATCATGATAATACAATATCAAAGCTGAAAATTGCCATTTTAGCTCCTTTTCAGTAGAATTTCGGTAAATTTGCTTATAAATATTGTTTAATTCTGTAAAAAAGAATGTTTTAAGTTTTGAAACATCATAACAGTCGTATACCTTACTATTTTTAATGATTCAGCATGTTATTTTGTCACAATAATTAATAAAAGTGAAAAGTTCATTAGTGCGTCTATAATTATGAAACGGTCATTTTCCAGTTTTTAATTTTTTTAATTTTTACCTTTTAAAGAAAAAAATTTCTGCCTAGCAGAAAGTTTAGAATATAAGATGATCTCTTTATGCTGAAAATTTCAGGTGAATCCATTGACTATAACTCGAGTTATAACCAATTTTTTGGGTGCGTCTATATATATGAAACGCACTGTATAATATCCCAGGTATGTGTGTGTGTGTGTGGAGTAACACTGTACAAAAACCTTGAAGCACGTCGGAATTTATATAAATTTAAATAAATGAAGAAATGAACAGCTTTTTTTTCTCAAGGTCAAATATATGTTGCACCCTTCTCATCCAAGAACCCCATGATATTAAATTGGAGAGGGGAAAAGGTTGGAAGGTGTAGAGGGGGAGGGAGAGAGGGAGAGAGAGAAACGTGTAGGGGGAAAAAGTGGGAGGGGTGACTGAAATTGAAATGAAAGGAGTAAAAAAGGAACAAACGACGCGCATGCGCACACCAGAGAAAGTGAAAAACTCATTTTCTCTTTCAAATATAAAAAGGGGAGGGGATAATAGTAGTAAAATTAAACTAGAATTTATCACAGGCAATTGGGCCCAGCATTAGAATTTCTTTTGCTCCGCCCTTTTATGAACGTCATCAATTTGTAATTGGTTTGTTAACTTGGTTTGACGTCATAAAAGGGCGGAGGAAAATAAATTCTAATGCTGGGCACAATTGCCTGTGAATTTTGCTCGATCCGTCATTTATGACGGGTTACCCCACTAGTTCCATATATTTACTAAAAATGCTAATGCAAAATGCTGTACAGAGTAGTTATGAAAGTTGCAATAACTTCGATTTTTCCCAAATACAACCAGCAAAATCAATGAAAGTTGTTGTTTTAAGAGAAGGAAGCTGAAGTTGTATTATAAAAGTCGTCAAAACTCGAATATCTATGAAATATCTAAAAATTACAAAAGCCGCACGTTTGAAACAACTTTTAGGGCGCTCACAAACGAGCGACTTTTAGTGGTCAAAAGGGACTTCCAGTGATTACGATACGATGCCGATGCTCTAAAAACCACACTTGTACACGTCTTTAGTAGTCATTAGATGATGGATTGATAATTATGCACTTGCTTTCGTACACAACTCGTTTAAAATTAAAATTTTATAATAGATATTAGGTATGTTTTTTGTGGCATTTAGTTGTGGCTGGTTGCTTGATGCATTAATAGTCCTGGGCTGTCTTTTAAAACGATACTAACAGAAAAACCATAGACATATATGTAGTTATGTTTTTGTTTGTATGTGTGCGTGTGTGTGTGTGTGTGTGAATCAGTGTGATGTTGTGGAACGACTCTCGGCTCTCTGTTTGTTATTTCGGTCGAGACGTTGTCTTTGTTTATTACCCTCGAGGGTCTGATTTCATTCTTCCTCCATTTGTAGCACTCCTAGTCCATTGAGTAGTACGAATAGTAGCCAGGATTCATTGCATAAAAATCAACAGCCAAAAAAGAAGGGGATCAAGAGTTCTCTGGGTCGTTTTTTCAGCAAAAAGGAAAAGGCAAAGGTGAAGGAAGCGTTGGGAAAGGAGTATCTCCAACAGGGTACGTCGTCTTTATCTCGATCAGCATTTTCTAATTTTTGTTCTCTTTCTCTTTCTCTCGATCCATCTGTTGTTCACAGGACTCTTCTTTCTGCTCAGGTGCCAACTATCTCGACAGTGAAGTCGGATCTACGGAATCGATCGGTCTCGGTGCTCTCGGTCAGAAGGGTGACTTCGATCGGCGTAAAAAGAAGAAACACGAACTTCTGGCCGAAGCGATGAAAGCGGGAACTCCGTTTGCCTTGTGGAATGGACCAACCATTGTTGCCTGGCTAGAGGTCGGAGCTTTTGTTTGATTTTATGTTGACTTTCACGACCATTTCATGTTTTTTTGTTGTTGTCGACAGTTGTGGGTCGGTATGCCTGCGTGGTATGTGGCTGCGTGTCGTGCCAACGTCAAGAGTGGAGCCATTATGTCCGCTCTTTCGGATACAGAGATCCAAAGAGAGATAGGGATAAGTAATCCTCTACATCGCATGAAGTTAAGATTAGCTATTCAAGAAATGGTCGGTCTAACGAGTCCGTCGGCTCCAAAGACGTCCAGAACGGTATTCTTTTTTTTATATTCCAACATTACAATGAACTGGCACTAGCAAGCTTATATTATCTAAGTTAAGATGGTTTATTTACAGCTGATTTTCGAACAAAATTAAATGAAACTAGAAAGTGTTTTTAGAAACTAGAAGGGCAGCTCAGGTTGATATATTTCAAAATATAAACTTTTTTTAAGACACAAATTTAAAAATGTCGTCTACTTAAAGTTTGGGTCATTTTCAAACTCGCATAAAAAGCTTATTTTAAAATATATCAACGTGAAAATGCTGTTAAGATGGTGAATAAATATTTATTTTGTGTTTGTTTCCCCACCCTGAAGTGGCTAATTGAATGCTCCATAGACGGTTTTGTAAAATTCGGACGCAAAACGTCAAACGAACGTTTTTTTTTTTTTTTTTTAGAAACAACCATGTGAAAAAATTGAAATTGTTTTCAAAACTAGAATGGTAAGGCTAAATAGTTCAATGTGAAATTGACCCGTTTTTTATGACTTTTTTCCATTGAAATTTCATGAAAAAATATTTTCGCCTTTTTCAAACTGTCATAGAAAGTTTATTTGGAAAAATATCATCATGAATTTTTTTTAGCATTATCACCAACTATTCTAGTTTCTAAAACACTTTGAATGTTTTTCGTAATGTTTCTCCTGATAAACATTTCCTTGAAAAATATAAATTTTTTCATAACCACATGTTGAAGGGGGGAAGCGACCGCCTATACAACATAACAAACAGCCACTGAAGTGTCGCCATCTGCGGACTACAAAAACAAAATAAACATCTATTCACCCACTTTAAAGTGATTGAGCTACATTTCTAGTTTCTAAAACATGTTCAAGTTTTGCTTCATTTTGCACCCTCAGAGTTTTAAACCATATTAATACTTGAGCAACCACTCTTGAGAGGCATGCTTGTTGATTTTTGAAAGATATCAAGCATGAAATTTGCATCTAAGAAGATGTAAAGATGATGATTAAGGTCCTAAGTGCTTGCTAGTGCCGCGTGCGCAGCCTCTTCACGACGTTTTATGTTTAAATGTTTCTCGTTTTGATCTCAATTAAAATTGAAGACTTTGGCACTGGGTGACATGAGTCACGAATGGATCGGCAACGAATGGCTTCCAAGTCTTGGCCTACCTCAGTATCGAACAACTTTCATGGAGTGTTTAGTCGACGCTCGAATGTTGGATCACCTCAGTAAAAAGGACCTACGAGGGCAATTGAAGATGGTCGACAGTTTTCACCGGTTCGTCTACTTCTAACTTCAAATGCATCAGAGCCGTAACTAGCTATTATTTTGCGTCCAAGGTTAGAACAAAACTGGCGCCCCTCCACCTTTTAGTTGTGTTCCTATTACTGTTCCCCGCTAGGTTTTGCGCCACAGGCAGGTGCCTCACTCGCCTCGCTGAAGTTACTGCTCTGCCATCAACAAAGGTTTTTTTTTCTTTCTTTTTTTCTTAATCTTCTTTTATGAATCTCTGAATAGGACCAGTTTGCACTTCGGTATTATTTGCTTAAAGAAGCTTGATTACGATCGGAAGGTGTTGGAGGATAGGCGGAGAGCGGCAGAGAACGACGACCAAGGTGTGTTTCTAGCATTTCATACGGGATTGGACAATGAAATGAATATTCTATCTCTCGTAACAACCCAAGCACGGGCGTTACAAACTTCTAACATTTTTTACTCAGGGCTCCTGCCAGGCGGGCAACATACCACGGGCCGTGTATTGATGGAACAACACAAAGAGACGTTGCAGTCTCTCCGAAGTAAGCCGATGACGGCGATGACAATGACGGACGAACTCTGGTTACTTCGTCTGGCATCCGTCTTGTCGTCGTTGCCGGCTTACGTCGGGGAGACTGCGACGTGGGACTCAGATTTCACGATATCCATCTTGTTTTTGTGTTGATCCACCGAGGCATGGGCCGCAGTACATTCCAAAGTTTTTTTACCAAAACTTTGTAGCGGCCGTGCACGTGTTTTTGCAATTAAAACTCGTTGTAATTTTTATTTTCAATTCCTTGAAAAATGCGTCTCTAATGGGATTTGATTTTTTTTTCCTGTGTTTGTTTGTCGAAACAGATGTTTTAGTCTGGTCGAACGAGCGAGTCATGAAATGGGTTAATAGTTATGGTCTTAAGGAATACTCTGGTAACCTAATCGAGTCTGGAGTTCATGGTGCTCTCATTGCTCTCGACGACAGTTTCGACCACAACAGTATGGCTCTTGCGTTACAAATACCGACGCAGAACACGCATGTAAGTTTTAAGATTATTACGTACTCGGTAATTTTTTCGGTTTTCTAATCGTTTCTTTTTGTTTTCATGTTTTTTTTTCTTTCAGGCAAGGTCTCTCCTCGAACGTGAATTTAATAATCTACTTAGTCAGGGAACGGAACGAACGATAGAACACGAAGTAAGGATGGAAACATTTTTTTTTCTTCATTCTAATCGACCTGATTTAAATTTAAAATTCTTAATTTAAGTAGCAAGTTATTGATTTAAATCATAAATTATGGACATAAATCACAAACCATCGACAAAAGTCACAAATTTGTGATTTACTACTAAATTATGTATTTAAGTCGCAAATTTCCTTGATTAAAATCTGAAATTGTTTACTTGAGTCCCAAATGTGTAATTACGATCACAACTCATGGATTTGATTAAAAAATCTGATTTAATTGACAAATTCTGGACTTGAGTCGTGAACCGTGGGCTTACGTCACACATATTTCTGATTTAAATTTTAAATCATTTACTTGCGTCACTAATATTAATTTAGAACACAAAAGTTCATTGATTTCAGTCACAAATCGGGGACTTTAAGTCACAAATCCTTTACTTTTGGTCACAGATCTCTGGTTTTAACTTAAAAATCGCAAATAATGGACTTAAAAATCACAGTAGTGAATGAGAGAATTAAAGTTAAAAAAGAACAGGGATTTTTTACGAATTATTTTCAAGAGCTTTTCTTTAGTTCGGATAATCGGGTTTTCTACTGCATGGCTTTATTTGATTCGATTTTATTATTATCTTTTCTTTGCAATGTTTTGGTTTCGAACCACGTTAATTGTTGGTTTTGTTTTCGCAGACGGACGTTGCTAACTCCTGATGTCAACCGACTAGAAAAATTAGGAGGCGATTTTCTCGTGGCTGCGTTTGAAACCCGTCAAAAAAAAATAACAAAAACAAAACTAAAAAAAAAAAAAAGGTGACAACTTTTTTTTTTCCTACGTGCTCTGGTTTGTTGTGTGTGTGTGTGTGTGTATCTGTGGCTGCGTTGCAAATTTGCGTTAACAAATCGTTGTGATCTGAATGGAGGAGGAAGAAGAGGAGAGTAGAAACTTCTCCTTCTGTCTCGAGTTACGGTGTTTCCCCGCTCCACGTAAAACTTCGACTACGCGACATCGCGACTACGATCTATCGCGTATTTAGGAGCAAGAGGATCGTACCGTAGTGTTTTTCGTAAACGTGAGGCCGTAAAGAAGTCGCTGGACGTTTTTATTCTTTCCGTTTGGTACTTTTGTTGCTGCCGCTGTCAAAGTTGCCGCGATTATGTTTTATATAAATGAGGAGAGACTTCGTGTCTTGTTTTCTTAATTTCTCGAGTTATGTCGTAAATATATATATATATTATAAATATAGCGAAAAAAACACACGAAATTGTACTGTTTAAAAAGAAATGAGGCTGATGAAACGGGCGAAGGAAAAAAAAACACGTTTCTCGAGTTTCGATTTCTTTCAACCGATTCGGAATCTCGGAGTTAGAAAAAAAGCAAACTTTTAATTATATATATAGTTTTTTTTTTTAAGAATTTAAAATTGAGTATTTTGTGTGCGAGGTGTGGCTGCAGAGAGAGAGAGAAAAAAAAGAACGAGGGTAAGCGAATCAAATCATTGGAAAAGTGTTTTTTATATGATCTTAAGTTTATTTCGTAATGTTTTCAATCTTTTTTTTTTTTTTTACTTTTTAATAATCTTTGTCATTTCTGTAAAGAAAGAATTACGATCAAAAACGGATTTTTTGTTTCATTTTTTTTAAAAAAAAAAAGGATTGGTTTTTTTTTTAAATGTGATTTTCTGATTTTGGAGAATCTTTTCGATGCTTGTTTTTGATTTCTTTTTGGTCTTGTTATTTTTGACGGTCGAAGTAGCAAAATGTGCGTGCGTTATTGAGTGGAGACTCGAGAGAGCCACAGCCTCGAGAGAGCGAGAGAGCTCGGAGGCTCAAGAGCGAGAGAGAAAGCTCGGGTTCGAGAGAGAGAGAGAGAGAGAGAGAGCGAGCAAGAGAGAACTTTGGCTCGAGAAAGAGCGAGCGAGAGAGAACTCGGGCTCGAGAGGGAGCGAACGACGGAGAACTCGGGCTCGAGAGGGAGCGAACGACGGAGAACTCGGGCTCGAGAGGGAGCGAACGACGGAGAACTCGGGCTCGAGAGGGAGCGAACGACGGAGAACTCGGGCTCGAGAAAGAGCGAGAGGGAGAGCTCGGGCTTGAGAGAGAAACAGAGCATTGGCTTGAGAGCGAGAGAGAAAGCTCAGGCTCGAGAGAGAGAGAGAGAGAGAGAGAGAAATCTCAGGCTCGAGAGAGAGAGAGAGAGACCCCTTTAACTTTTGTGGTCCACTTCCTAAAAAAAAATTAAAAGAAAGTATTTCCAAAAGGGACTCCTCCTTTTTTTCTATCTTCCTTCCGATCTCCTGTTTCTTCTTTCTGAAACTTAATTCTGTTTCCAACGAGGAACGGAAAACGCGTGCACGGGTTGCGCATCTTCCAGCTTTTTTTTTTCTGTTAAATGTTTTTGCGTTTCTTTTATATTTTTTTGTGTTCTTGTATAAAAAAAAACAAAAGTCGAGACGTTTCAAGACCAAGAAACATATTTGTTTTACAAACTTTTCCCCGTTATTTCCACCCTCGTTCTCATTAATAGTCATTGCTAGTCACCTAAAGCATTAGCTGCCACCAAGTTTTAAAGTGTTTGTTGTTTTTGTTTTTCTACTTTTCTCCTATTTTTCATTTTGAACGATCTCGTTTTTTTTTTTCGAGAACCTTTGTCATTTTTTTTTACATAATTTCTGTAAGTAGGGGCACGAGAATTGGATAACGAAAGCATTTTTTTTTTTAAAAAAGTTGAATCATCAAACTTGATTGACATTTTCATTTTGTCAGCACGTCGGTCAGATTGATTAGTAACTGCTGGAGTCTATTAATTAATAGCATGGGAGAAAGTCATTAGGTGAAGGTGACAGTATTTTAGCAACTTTGTAGCAAGTGCACTTCTTTTGAGCACTTTGTTTACATTCCTGCTAAAGTTGAGCACACATTTGCGTTTTTGCTAAATTCTAAAAGTTGAGTTTCGAATACTCGTTATTAGAAGTGGGACGAAATCCGAATGGTTCGACTCCGAATCCTAAAAGGTTCTCGAATCTCTCGAACTTTTCGAATCCTTCAAATATAAGAATCCTCTATTATTCATTAAGAAGATACAAATAAATGGAATAATATTAAATATTATATTATTAATAATAAAAAAACACAGTGTGGCGCTCAGGGTCGCCACAAAGTGATGAATCTGATGATATTGGTGATCCGGATAACCACCAAATTTGCAACAATCGCTGTTTTTTTTTTGTTAGTGAACACTTCTATTGGACGTCAATGGGGTTAAAACTAATTTTACCAAAGTTTTAACAGTTTTTTTTTTAAGGTTATAGGATTCGAAAGATTCGAAAGACGAAAAAAAGCGCGAAAGTTCGAGTTGTCGAATCTCGAATATTTTTCAAGATTCGCGGGATTCGAGGATTTGCTAAAATGCGGAAGCGAGTTTCGAATACTCTTTTGCGTTTCGGCTAAAGTTGGAAAATCGACTGTTGGCCGGGGGTGCTCATTATTTTGCATTTCTGCTAATTTACGAAAGTGACTTCCGAGAAATCGTTTGATTCATTTGCATTTTTGCATAAATATCAAAGGGATAGTGTTTTTTAAATGTGACCCTGACTTGATCTAGTTTAGAACCAGAAATGTTGTTAAGAGAATAAATAGCTCCTACATTTTTATCTGATCTTAATCTCTCCTATGGCAATGGATTTTTATGCAAAAAATATCAAGGAAACATTTCTCAATTTGTGGCCCAAGTGCCAATTGTGAAGTAATCATTATCATTACAACAACTGCAATTATGCTTTTTTCTAATCAAAAAAGGCTAGTTAGAGGCTAGATGTCTGGTTACCAGGGTAACTGATTTTTTTGATTTTTTTTTAAATCAAATAAATCGATTTTTTTTTATTTAAATCAGATTTTTTTTGATTTTTTTCCATTTATATGAAATATTAATTTTTTTTTATGACGATGTTTGCAAAAATGAGTAATAATAACATCGTTAATTGTTAAGTTGTTAGTAAAAATAATTGGAAAAGAATAAAAAATGTTAAGATACATTCAAATTTTAAATAATAAGTTTCAAGCACTTTTAATTTAACATTCTGAACAGTTTATATGTTCAGAATGTTAAATTAAAAGTGCTTGAAACTTATTTTATTGCAGCCTTTTTTAGTTCCCAAAGCAAATCAGTGCCTCAGAGATAAACTGTGTTAAGTCACTTTTTTTAATAAAAAAAACACGATTTTACATCTTCATAAGATGTAAAATTTGTTTTTTTTAAACAGCTTGTCAAGTTCTATCAGCGGTAAACAGTGGTAAGTCCACAGTTTTACACATTGGCAGCTAGATGGTGGTCTATCATGTTAAGTCCTATTCCTTCAATGAAGAGAAAAACTTTCAAATGACTCCACTGTAAAATTTAGGTGACTTAAAACGGGTTTACCTCTGAGGTTCTTAAATACATGTTGATTACTAATACTATTTCTATCTACAGTATTTGTCCCTGATTTCCACCAGTCAATTGGGGGATATTTCCTCAAGTATATCTATCTTCCAAAGAAATAATGCATTAATTAAAGGACTACCACCGGACTTTATTTTATGAACATAGAGAATAATGCTGGGAACTGTTTTATTTTTATTGTAGAATTTTAATGTTTAAATAAATGTGAATTTTTTTAAAAAAATCATTTGATTTTTTTAAAAAAAATTATTTGATTTAAATCAATGTGATTTAAATCACTGACATCCTGCCAGTGGTTACTATCCATTGTCAACTATGATTCTAGCCTCTAACCAGTGTATTTTGATTGAAAAAAAAAACAAATTGTTGGTTGATATAAACTGGATTGTTGGCCCTTTAGACACAGATTGAGAAACATTTGCTTGTAATTAATTGCATAAAAATCCTAGCCTTATTACCGATCTTTGTGAATGCATAATAATTCTTTGATTACAACGTTAATTGGTCGTTTTAAAATTAATATTCATTGTTTGTATATTCCTATTCGTGCCCTTACTTACAACCATTTCGTTGTTTTATCTTTAAACTCAAACGTTTCGTTTAAAAAAAAAAACTACCTTGCTCGTTAAAAAAACAAGCCGAACATTCCTTATGTGATCAAATCAGTTTCTCTTTTTTTGTTGTCCGAATCGGAAGTTTCTAACGAAACCTTTTTTTTTTATTATTATATAAAACGCTGCTTAAAGCAAAGCTAAACTTAAAACTTGTTACTCTGATTCAAACTCGTGAGTCTTTCTGGGTTATTCTGCATTTTAGGCCTGGTTCAGATTAGTATGCAGTTAATGTAGGTTAAAGGAAGGTCGCTTTCTACTGCGCATGTGCAAAACTGCAGACACTGAAGTATCATCTTGTTTCGATTAGTGCTTTTAAACATGGTACATGCGCAGTAGAAAGTACGACCTTAGCTTAATACCTACATTAACTACATGATCTATCTGGGAACAGATTAATCGTAGGTCACTCGGTGACCTACACTTTAGAACTGTAGGTCACTCGTTGAAGTACACTTTTGAACTGTAGGTCACTCGGTGACCTACACTTTAGAACTGCAGGTCACTCGGTGAAATACACTTTCGAACTGTAGGTCACTCGGTGACCTACACTTTAGAACTGCAGGTCACTCGGTGACCTACACTTTAGAACTGCAGGTCACTCGGTGACCTACACTTTAGAACTGTAGGTCACTCGGTGACCTACACTTTAGAACTGCAGGTCACTCGGTGACCTACACTTTAGAACTGCAGGTCACTCGGTGACCTACACTTTAGAACTGTAGGTCACTCGTTGAAGTACACTTTTGAACTGTAGGTCACTCGGTGACCTACACTTTAGAACTGCAGGTCACTCGGTGACCTACACTTTAGAACTGCAGGTCACTCGGTGACCTACACTTTAGAACTGCAGGTCACTCGGTGACCTACACTTTAGAACTGCAGGTCACTCGGTGACCTACACATTAGAATTTTTTTTATATCAGTGATTAGGTGGAGGTTATGTTAAACTAAGCTTGGTGTAGAAGGTGTGGGGGACACAGCCCCTCCCCAGAATGTAAAAAAGTGTAGGTCACTGAGTGACCAACAGTTCATATCTAAAAGTGTAGGTCATCTAGTGACCTACGATTAGTCTGTACCATCTGTCTGAACCGGGCCTGTGGAAGAAATTGAAATTGATTTGAAATTATTAGCAAAGCCTGGATTCCACATGCATGAAAAAAGCAGTTAATAGAAATAAATATAACAACCACAAGAAGAAGAACAAACTTCCTCTGCGTTTCTGCTTTCCTTCACGTTCAAGGTTTTTCGCACAGAAAAAAAATTCGTTTCTGAATGTTTTCTGTCTTGTTTCTGCGTGCGTTCAAATCAAATAGAATTTATTTAAAGATAAATTCCATTTTCAGTGGGCGTTTTTCAGCAGACCATTTAACGAGCCACTGAAGCTGCTTTTTTTGTACCACAGTGGTAATGAGTAGTTGGATCCGACCACTAGTGTTGCAACCAAACAGCCTCTTTGTTTGTCAGTTATAAATCTGATGATCAAAGGTCATATCAGTGGCCCGCATTGACTGCCTTCCATTGTTTTCAATGGTGGTTTGTGGCAGCACAAAGTGGTTCATGTGGAACCAGTCTGATTCGCATTCAATTTCTTCTTAATGTTGCACATATTAAATGGAGGAATAACCAGGAATTTTTTTAAGAGACAGTTTTCACTTTAAAAGTTTAAAACTGTACTAAATAAGCTTGGCTTTATTTTAAGCAAAATGTTTTAAAATAAAAGGATTTTTATAGAAAACTACGCAAACTACGAAGATCTTGAATCATCATTATTAAAATTGTAAGAAAAGAAAAAAATGAATTGCTGAATTTTTGTAGACATTTTTGTTGTTGGGTTTTTTTAGATAAAACAAGAAAATTAAAAAGAAATTCTATAATTGCGGGGAAATATATACAAAAAAAATTACTCTTTAGATGCCTTTTTCTCTCTTTTTAGCGACAAAAAAGATTTTTTTGGGGGGGGGGGGGGGGGGGTTACGGAGTCCTGTAAAGGACATGCGAGATTTTTTTTAAAAATCTCGATGTGTCGACTTTAATCGCGACAGTTCAACTTTTAATCTCTTTTATTTGGCCATGTTAATTGTGCCATGTTGCGCGCACCATACTCTAATAATTAAATTATTGCAAGCGCCCTCTTGTAGCACCAATAATTTAATTATTAGAGTAAGGTGTGCGCATCATAGTATAATTAGCATGGCCGAATAGAAGATATTAAAAGTCGACATGTCTAGATTCTGGAAAAAGTCGAAATTTCGAGATTCTTGAAAAAAATAAATGGTCGACATGTCGACATTCTGGAAAAAAAGAGTCGACATTCTGGAAAAAAAGAGTCGACATTCTGGAAAAAAAGAGTCGACATTCTGGAAAAAAAGAGTCGACATGTCCAGATTCTGGGAAAAAAAAGTCGACATGTCGAGATTCTGGGAAAAAAAGAGTCGACATGTCGATATTCTGGAAAAAGAGTCGACATGTCGAGATTCTGGGAAAAAAAAAAGAGTCGACATGTCGAGATTCTGGGAAAAAAAAAGAGGCGACATGTCGAGATTCTGGGAAAAAAAGAGTCGACATGTCGAGATTCTGGGAAAAAAAGTCGACATGTCGAGATTCTGGGGAAAAAAAAAGTCGACATGTCCAGATTCTGGGAAAAAAAAGAGTCGACATGTCAAGATTCTGGGGAAAAAAAGAGTCGACATGTCGAGATTTAAAAAAAATCTCGCAACTCTTTTACAGAGCTCCGTAGGTTTTCATTTGAAAAAAACAAAAAAAGTTTCCTATAAAGAAATTAAGAAACTCGTATACGATTTCTGAAATTGTCTACTCCTTATATACAGTATATACGTGAATGAATAATAATCCAAAATTTTGAAATTTACAAATATAATTAAAGAGAGAAGAGGGTCTCTCTGAAGTTTTTTTGAAACAAACCAAAAAAAAAAAAAAGTACAGTATTCTCGTGTCACCCTTTAAAAATCACTTTTTCACACAAAAAAAAATCTTCTCCCATCCTGTGGTCACAATTAAAAAAAAATTGTAAAAGTTTTGTCACTAGAATCTTTTTTTTTGTTTTCACTTCAACTTTAACCCTTGCCCCACCCCTAACCCTCCCCGCCCCCCACCTGTGATTCTTCCTCTTCACTTTCCATATTTCTAAAAAGATTTGTTATTATTTATGCCATAATTAAAAAAAAAAGCTTAAGATGTAACCAGAGTTTTAATTTTGTTCATATTTACAGAAAATTTCAGTATTATCAAGTTTTTTTTTGCTCAACAAAGTAACTTTGACGAATTTCCAGAAATAACTTCAAAGTAATCCGAGAAATATAACTTTAAAGATCTTGTTATATTTCCCTTCCAAGTGTCACTCTCAATAACAAGTAAACTTTTGCGACAGTTTTGACAGGCAATTAGAAATCGGGACATACAGAAGTTGGCTCCGCCCTTTTTATGACGACCGGCAACTTTTAATTGGTTGGTTATGTAGTCTGACGTCACATGCTCCGCCCTTTTCAGCGTCGAACCACACAACAAACCAATTAGACGTTGCCTGTCATCATAAAAAGGGCGGAGCCAACTTCTGTTTGTCCCGATTTCTAATTGCCCATATGATATGATAGTCACTATCACACTGTTGCGATAGCACTATCACAACTATCTTGTTTGACTAGATAGTTAAATAGTACTATTGCGACAGTGATAGTAACTATAAAGCCTCGTTTTCACGATAATAGTTGTCACAATAGTTGCTGTCATGAGAGAGCAACTATCGCGAGAACTAGCCTCGTTTTCACAGCGATAGTTCTTTCGTGAGAGTAGCTGTAATGAAAAGTTGCGATACGCCTCCCCGCTCTCCTGTTTGCAGGCGGACAGTGAAAATAGCTAAGCTACATTTGGGTTGAGTAATTTTATGCATCAATAAACAAAGTAAACAATTTCCCATTACCAATTATTCTTTTATTTTCCTTTTTTTTGGTTTTTAGTTAAGACAGTAGTTACTAGTGATTAGACATTTAATAAATCTTAAGCAAAGGGGCATACACATTACCTGTGGATGCCTGTAGGTGTTTGGATTAACCCAATGATACCTATTCATCGGACACTCCCGAGCAAAGTGCCCTAGACATCCACATGCATAACAAAAACCCCTTTCTGAATTAGAGCTGTCTTGTTATGTGGTGTGGCAACTCGTAAGGTTGGTATAAATTGTGGCACCCCAGGGTTTAGTGAACTTTCTGCTTGCACTTTTGTGGAAGCGTCTTGTTTTGCCAATTCTTTTTCGATATCACTCATACGTGCTATGACACTTTCTAATGCTTGGAATTCTGCCTCTGTGATAGCACGTATTTTGACACTAGGATTAGTGAGGAACTCATTCTGCTCTATCGCAATGTCTTTTGCCTATTTGAATTTTTTGGGGGCTCGAGTCATAACCATGCGGCATATATGGGTCTTTAAGGCCAACAACAAATTAGTTGGTGATTTGTTCTCGTATAATTTTTCTGTTGCCTCCTGTTCTGCTGTGGTTGAAAAAGCATTTGCAAAGTAGTCTTCGTCTAGAGACTGAAGTCGCAATGCCTACGCTTGCACATCCTCTCTTTGAGTCTGCCTCGCGTCAAGAAAACTCTCCATTCACACAGTTGGGTGGGCATAACTAAAGCGTTTCATCATTGCTTCTTTGAAATCATTACACGTGGTGATTGCATTTGTTGCTTTGCTAAGGGCAAATTTTGCTGCGGACCCTGCCATGCGGCGCTTTGCTACTCCCAACTTCATTGCATCTGTCCACTTTCCCAAGACTGCAACTTGGTCAAGTAAAGCGAAAAAATGTTTCACCTCTGTCCCTCCCTTTTCCCCAGTAAATAAAGGTACAAGATGAATATAGCTTGATGAATGAATAATGCTATCCAATGGCAGTCTTATGCCATCCATCTCACTATTCCCATTTGCAGATGCAGAGGGGCTGGGGGTTGATGATGGGCCTACGACATGGTTTTAATAGGGGTGTTATTCATTGATGTGGCACTTGGGGTTTGTTGACTACTGATTTTACTTGTTTGGTGTTTGGTTAGCATGTACTATGTAAATGAGCAGAGGTAGTCTTTTTGTTTGTTTGTTTCTTGATGCAACAGCCCAGTAAGGTAATTATATAACCATTTACAATAGGAGAATTATATTACAACCCCACTTCTGACACCATTTTGTCACGCCTCCCCGCTCTCCTGTTTGCGGGCGGACAACAAAAATAGCTAAGATACGTTCGAGTTGAGTAATTTTATTCATCAATAAACAAAGTAAACAATTTCCCATTACCAATTTTATTTTCCTTTTTTTGGTTTTTAGTTAAGACAGTAGTTACTAGTGATTAGACATTTAAATCTTAAGCAAAGAGGCATACACATTACAAATATTACAACACTGTAACACCCTGTATTTCGCCATTTTGTCCCTCCCCTAGCCTGGGGGTCTCTGGGGATGTAAGGGACGGATTTCCGCCCCTTTCCTCCCTCCTGGAGACCCCAAAGCTACAAGACACATTCAGGTTCCGGTATCGGCGGATGGATACCTGTCAATGCATGGTCCCCCTGAAAGGGTGTACACCGGCTCTGGGTATAAAAGACCATGTTTCGATAGATTCTGGGTCCATTCTCTGATTATCGAAACATGAAGTTATAACTCATTATGGTCCAGTGGCGAAAGCACGCCACAGTAACTCTTTCTCTGTTTTAATAATGTCTTCATGGTTGATCATATTAAAATAAGTATAATGCCGAACCTGCATCCGTCTCGCCTGTTTCAAATGTTCTTTCCAGCACAGCAGTGATCTACGAAATATCGGAGAGAACGACCCCGGCACCAGTGGACTCAGGTAGTATCACAAACATTCTCCCTACGAAAAGCGGTACCCGCTTTAGTAAAGAGAATCTACAACCTGAGCCCCGTAACAAGAGCTCTACATTGTTACAACACTACTCATCTTGTTCCTTGATTGCTTGATGGCTTCGGTAACTCAGGCGGTTGAAGATGAACAGACAAGAGAAGTTATTTCACACACACACACACACACACACACTTCACTTTACAAAGAACACTATCCATTGTTATCTCTCCATTTAGGAGTTATTGATAGACAGACAGTGGATGAAATAAAAGACAACAATGAAATTTGAACTAAACTAGTTGCTCTCATGACAGCAACTATCGTGAAAACTATCATCTTGAAAACGTGGCTTAACTATAATAGTTGTTGAGTGACCACTTGTTGGGGAAAAAAATCACTTTAGGGAAATTTGGCTTCTGTAGGAAGAGGCAACATATCTGTGAAGTAGACGTCACACTGTTATGTGACAGAACTATCACGTTACTTCAAGACATGTAAACAGTTGCTATCGTGAGAGTGAACTATCGCAACTTTCATGAGAGCTACTCTCACGAAAGAACTATCGCCGTGAAAACGAGGCTTAATCGTGATAGTTACTATCACTGTGGTAATAGTACTATCAACTATCTCGTCAAACGAGATAGTGTGACGCCGGTTTTCTAAATACATTGGATTTCAATTTAAAATCTCTTACTACAATAGTTGACCACGCTCGACCGATCCTATCTGGACTGTATAGTATGAACCGACCCTTTACTCTTCTAGTTTTTATTGCACTTTCAATTTTTTCTTAGGGTGGGTCCAGACTATATGTTCGCGAAAATATTCAAAGTATATGTTCGGGAACAGTTTCAAAGTATATGTTCGCGAACATATTCTTTGAAAATGTTTGCGAACATTTTCAAAGAACATGTTCGTTGTTCTGTTTGCTGTGGCCAAAGTGTCCAAACTGTGAACAGAACATGTTTGCAATGTGTTCCCAGTTATTAACCTCGGCTGCTGTCAGAACCAGCCATATGACTGGATGGATGTTCAATGTTCGCCGAAACATTCAAATTGCTTCTGGCTCGAACGGCGAACACCGAACATCCTTTGGTGTGACGATCAAAAACCGACAGCGGGTGGATCGGAGCCGATCAGAAGAACAACGAACAAAATTTGTTGTAGGGAAATGTTCGAAAAACTGTCAACATCGTTCGCGAACAAGTGTTCTGTTCGTTGTTCTTGACCCACCCTAAAAAGTTTGTACTGAAATGCTGTTAAGAAAACCAGTCAACAAGTTTTTAGTTCAGGAAAAAAATAAAATTAACGAGAAAGGCTTTATTTGTTTTTAAAATATTTTAATTGACGTTTTTTCCAAGAAATATTAATAAAGGTACGAATAAAAAAATATTTACGATAATTAAGATTGTAATTTCTAAGAGCCCAACTTTTAACAGGCATCTGTAGACAGCTTCAGAATTTTTTTCGGCTCCGCCCTTTTATGAGCGTCATCAATTTCTAATTGGTTGATATTGGGTCTGACGCTAATAAAAGGGCGGAGCCAAGGAAATTCTGAAGCTGTCTACAGATGCCTGTCAACTTTTTATTCCCGTTAACCTTCAAAAGTTTTCTGCCGTCCAAGGTCTGATGATGTACGGCATTAGCCTTCAGCAACCTGGGACCTCACGAGGGTTACCGAGGTTTTTCGAGGGCAGCACCGTGCCTCGCGAGGGCAACCCCCGCCTATTTTTAAAAAAAGGCGTTTAATCCAAGTGCGATTAAACATCAGCCGTAGATAAGACTATTTTTAAGTTTATAAACAAAAATAGTTTTTGTCAGTTTTTTTCATTTTCAATTTGTGAAAACAAACCAATTTAGTAAATGAGAAAGATTTTAATGAGATTTTTACATTGTGTAATGGTGATATCTTTAAGGTCGATTTACACCACAGGCATTTAGAAATCGGGACGAACACAAGTTGGCTCCGCGCTTTTTATGACGAACGGCAACTTCTTATTGGTTGGTTATGTAGTCTGACGTCGCGTGCTCCGTCCTTTTCAACGTCGAACCACACAACCAACCAATCAGAAGTTGCCGGCCGTCATAAAAAGGGCGGAGCCAACTTGTGTTCGTCCCGATTTCTAAATGCCTGTATTAACACCTGAGGTAACATTGCTCAAAACACGTGTTATTAGCAATGTTTTTAACAAATATTAAAAAGTCGGCCAGGGGCTATAAAATGTTATTAACTTTTGTTATCGACATTAGTTGATAAACATTCGCTATTAGCATTGTTATAAGTTTCTAGAAACGTTAATAACATTGTGCTATTAACATTGTTATAAGTTTCTAGAAACATTAATAGCATTTTGCTGTTAACTTTTGTCAATAACATTTGCTTGCAGGCTTTTCAGCATTTGTTATTTTTTTTTCCTGTAACATGTTATAATATTGTTGCTAACTTTGTTAATATCAGAAATTTTGCGACCAATCTGGAATCACAGTCCGGATCAAAGAATGTTGATAACAAAATTGTTATTAGCAAATTATTTTTGTAGTCAACATTGTTAATTACATTGTACTCGTGGAGCAGTGCATTTTGTTATCGACATTTATCAAAACGGTCAAAAAAAAATTTTTACCCGGTTATTAAGATATTTGTTATTAACAGATCTTGCTACTAACAATGTTTTTGCTATTGTTTTTCATCACTCTTCTAGTTTTTAGTAAAACTTTAAAATTTATTTTAGAAGTTATTTTTTTCGAAAGAAAAAACAAAACAAGGTTGACTTCAAGAAGAAAACTTGGCACTTTTTTTTACTTGAAAATAGGATTTTTCTGTGTTGAGAAACCCTGTTTAGAGGGTTCGAGTAGAAGTTTATAATGCCAAGTTTTCATCCTGACTGCTGTGTGTGTGCATTAGAAATTCATTCTAGATTTTAACATAAATTGTGATCAAATTTTACTCAGGTTACATCTTAAGCAGTTTAAAAAGTTTCAATAAGGAAACTTTGCAAATTGAACTTCAACTTGTACCCTCTGAACAGGGTTCCAACACAGACAAAAAAAATCATGTTTTATTTATGGAGTTTTTCACACTGATGAATTGATTCTTATGAATCAAATCGAATCTTATGATTGGTTTGCGATTTGGACTAAAAATGGGAAAAATCGAAAATGTCGATTCGAAGTGGAATTATTGATCAGATACAAAAAAATCGATTCTTCTCGATTAATCGAATTCGAATTTCGAATCGGACATCGCAAATATGGAGATATGGAGAAAAATCGAATGAAGAATCGTGAAGCCTTTTTTTTTTTAATGAATCAATTCGATTAATCGGAACTTTTGAATCGATTCAGTGTGTATGATTAATCAGAAGCGGTAGAATAGATTCAATTTTATACGATTATTTATGACCATTTTTTATTGATTTTTCCAATTAATGAAATTAGAATTGGGCGCATCTCTAATACAGTATAAGGGATATAGAGGGAGAAAAAAAAAATATCGAACAAAGAATCGCGAAGCCTTTTGAATGGAATTTATTGGAATATTCGGAAGCTTTGAATCGATTCAATGTGTATGATTAATCGGAATCTTTGAATATATTTAAATTTATACAATTAATTAGAACGAACAAATCGATTTTCCGATTAATAGAATTGGAATCGGATCATCTCCAGTTAGATGTTTGCTGGAGAGAGGGTTCAAGTTGCAATTCAAGTGCTTTTTTTTCCCCCCAACCACATTCAAATCAATTCTTGCCAAAATAAATATTGAGAGAGAGAGAGAGAGAGAGAGAGAGAGAGAAACTCAAGATAATTTTTTTTATTTCATCAACATTTTCTTTTAAATTATCACTATACAGTAGAACGTCGATTATCGTAACTAATGTCGGACATGCCATAGTTCCGATAATCGAAAGTTCATATAATCGAATTCCCATTAAAAAAAGTGGAGAAAAGTAAGAAGAAAACGATTGTAAAATTTCTTTTTTATTTCCATAAGTTGTATTTCCATCAGAATAAATAAAAAAAATTGGTTCCGGTAATCGTCGGTTCCGATAACCGACGAGCTCTATAATCGTCGTTTCCGATAACCGACGAGCCCTATAATCGTCGGTTCCGATAACCGACGAGCCCTATAATTGTCGGTTCCAATAACCGACGAGCCCTATAATCGCCGGTTCCGATAACCGACGAGCCCTATAATCGCCGGTTCCGATAACCAACAAGCCCTATAATCGCCGTTTCCGATAACCGACGAGCCCTATAATCGCCGGTTCTCATAACCGACGAGCCCAATAACTGTCGGTTCCGATAACCGACGAGCCCTACAATCGTCGTTTCCGATAACCGACGAGCCCTATAATCGTCGGTTCCGATAACCGACGAGCCCTATAATCGCCGGTTCTGATAATCGACGAGCCCAATAACTGTCGGTTCCGATAACCGACGAGCCCTATAATCGCCGGTTCCGATAACCGACGAGCCCTACAATCGTCGGTTCCGATAACCGCCGGTTCCGATAACCGCCGGTTCCGATAACCGCCGGTTCCGACAATTGCCGGTTCCGACAATTGCCGGTTCCGACAATTGCCGGTTCCGATAACCGCCGGTTCCGACAATTGCCGGTTCCGATAACCGCCGGTTCCGACAATTGCCGGTTCCGACAATTGCCGGTTCCGATAACCGCCGGTTCCGACAATTGCCGGTTCTGATAACCGTAGATTCCGATAATCGACGTTCTACTGTACTACAGTATGAACGAATTCCGCTTTTGGTTTTTTTTTGTGTCTTTTTTTTACAAATTGAGAACATATTCTACTTCAGATTTATTTATTTAATAAAGTAGGTTGAGTCATTTGTTGTTCTTATTTTGGTCAAAGTGGGTTAAAAAAAGAGCTCGGTTTTTTTTAATGTGCCATAATTAAAATCGAAATCGTTATTATTACTTTGTACATTTTTTTAATTATTATTATAAGTTATAATTGTGTAATCTCTCGCTCATTCATTATTATTGTTATTAATATGCTCATTATCAGGGAGAAAATGACTTTAAAAAAATCTCTTGACTTATTGCAGTTATGTCTTTCTTGTGTTTGTTAGAAACAAACAAAAAAAAGCTTAAAATTTACGTTTTGGCATAAAATAATTCATTTGTTTTAAGTTAATTGTTTTTCTTTTGATTTTTGAATTCATTGTTAATCAGCTCTTTTGTGAAGCAAAATTAAAAGAAGCTAAGATACTGTTGTTCTAGAAGCTAGAAGGGTATTTTTGATTTTGATATTTTTCAAAATAAACTTTTTAGTAGATATTTTTTTTTAAAATAATATTGTTTGTTTTAAAGTTGGACTATTTTCCAACTGACATATAAAAAGCTTATTTTGAAACATAAATAAAAATACCATTAAGTGATTCAGCTGCCCTTCTAGTTTCTAACAGCTGAATCACGTAATGGTATTTTCATGTTGATATATGGTATCTTTCAAAATAAACTTTTTTATAAGACGACAATTAAAACAAAAATATTTGTCTGCTTATAAAGTTGGACCATTTCAAATTGGTATAAAAAGGTTTATTTTGAAAGATAATTACCAAAATGAAAACACATTAAGTGATATTCAGCTGTTAAAAACTTGAAGGGCAGCTGAGTCACTTAATATATTTTCATTTTGGTAATTATCTTTTAAAATAAACCTTTTTATAAGACAAAAATTTAAAAAAAAATATTGTCTGAACCATTTTTAAATTGACATAAAAAGCTTATTTTGAAAGATATCAACATGAAAATACCTATAAGTGATTAAACTACCCTTCTAGTTAATAAAACACTTTAAAGTTTATGTAAATTTTGCTTCTGAAAGACAGAATAACCAGAGTTCGAGAGGCGTTTACATTTTAAAATCACCTTTTAAAATGTTTTTATTTTTCTTTCACAGATATCGTTGATTATAAACTTGTCAAAAAAAAAAACTTAGGAAACAAACAATTAAAATGAAATTAACATTGTAAACATTTTGTTTGTTTAGTCATTTTTTTCATAAAAGAGAAACCCTTTCGAAATTCGTATTAAACTCTTAAAAATTCATTCTAATTATCAAATATTGATTGAAATCATGGTAATTATTGTAACATGACTGGACTTCTGCCAGGCATATTGGGGTCTTCTGATTTTGCACGGCTCTCTGCCTCCACAACTCCAGCGTTTTTTTTACAGGCAATTAGAAATCGGGACAAACGGAAGTTGGCTCCGCCCTTTTTATGACGACCGGCAACTTCTAATTGGTTGGTTATGTAGTCCGACGTCACATGCTCCGCCCTTTTCAACATCGAACCACACAAGAAACCAATTAGAAGTTGCCGGTCGTCATAAAAAGGGCGGAGCCAACTTCTGTTTGTCCCGATTTCTAATTGCCTGTTTTGTGACATGCCCGTGGACCTTCGTTTTGACGACTGGCAACTTCTAATTGGCTGGTTATGTAGTCTGACGTTGAAAAGGGCGGAGCAGGTAACGTCAGACTACATAACCAGCCAATTAGAAGTTGCCGGTCATCATAACAAGAGCGGAGCCAACTGAAGTTCTGACCGAGTTCGACTCTCCATCCTTGCCGGAGGAGGTTTCCATGCGTGCCAGTTTTATTTTTTGCCCTTGGGAGAGGCCACTTCAACCAGGGCTCCAATCACATTTGAAACTGGACAATGATTGACCCCGGTCCTAAACATCCTTTTTTGAATTCAATTTCTTAGTATTATGAAAATGATTTCGGGGAACATTTTCTAAATTATTACCTGTCACCGGCCATGAGAAAATTAGAAAAAAATTCTAATTTTCCTCATGTAATGACTTTTTACATGTGTCGCGGGCCGTGAGAAACTCTTTTCACACGACACTTCCAGGGTCACCTGGGCACCGGGGGGGGGGGGGGGGCAGTGCCATTTATCTGGGTGGACATGAGTGGGTGGTGTCACATTATTATTGTTAAATAATTTAATTTTATTAGGCCTTTTTTATACGGTAAAAAAAAGCTTTGAATGCAGAATTCAATATTAGCACGTTTTTAAACTAAATGTTGAATCAATTCGTTGCATAGACGAGGTGTTTTCCAGCTGGAACGATTGTAACTGGGACAACGCCAAGGGTTGGAGGTAGAGGCTAGCAGGGACGAGGAGATAGAGAAAAAAAAATAAACGAGCGGTTAAATAGCATAAAGCATATGCATTTGTAGCGGATTACAGAAGCGGAATGGAGCGCAAAAAAAAAGAATTTACAAATTTAAAAATGGTAAATTTGAAATAGGTTATTTTTGCGCTCTGTTTCGCTTCAGTAATCTGCTCATTTGCATATGCTTTTTGTTATTTAACCGCTCATTTGTTTATACTTTTTTTTCGCTACCTCCACGCCATTGCTAGCCTCCACCTCCAATCCCTTCGTGTCGTCTCATTTACGGTATAATCGTCACACCTGGATACAGCCATCAACAGTGACGTTTCTTCGATATTTATCTAGGGAAACTGACGTCACGGCTTCTGTGATTGAGTTTTAAAAAAACGTGCTGCACTTGCGCATCTTGTAAAAATATATTTGATCAAGGTACATCTGCTATCTAGCCTCTACATCCAGTAGTGCAACTATATATGCTTGGAAGGAGGGGGAGGAGGCTATATAGCTGCTGTGCCTGAAATAAGCTCAGATTTCTACCCACATAATTATGCAGCACGTTTTAAAACTCAACAGTAATAAACTCATACTATTGCAATGGCTGTGACGTCACATTCATTACAATATTACAATAACCGATTGATCAACAGGTGAATTTAACAAAAGGTGCATTAAATATGTGATAGAAATCTGAGTGATTCCAGGTGTAGCTGCTATTTCTAGCCTTATTTTTATTCAGTGCATTACTTTGTGGAGGTTTGAGGTTGAGGCTAGGATTTGCTTAGATTTATCCTTTCGGTAGCCTCCATCGTGTCACGAGACCTGGAAATTCCATACCTGTAATAGCCTCTTCCTCCCTCCCCCTATGGACAGGCATGTGTATACAGCTTCAGAATTTCTTTGGCTCCGCCCCTTTTATGAGCGTCAGACCAAATATCAACCAATTAGAGATTGAAAAGGGCGGAGCATATGTGACATCAGACCCAGTCACAAACCAATTAGACATTGATGACGCTCATAAAAGGGCGGAGCCAAAGAAATTCTGAAGCTGTATACACATGCCTGCCCCCCCCCCTATGGTAGTCTTCATTGCATCATAGGCATCATATAATAAAAATATTAATAATAAATTTTAACTGGACATTAACTTAGAATTTATTGTGTTCTCATTCAATTTGCAGCAATTTACTAAGTGTTTCTTGTTTTAAATGTTGGTCACGTCAAAACACAAATCACAACCTCCTGGTTTCTGGTTCGTAAAAGAATGTGTTAAACAGATGTGTTTGCATTTACAATAATTCTACTATCTTTAGTGTGTCTGTGGGTCAAAATTAACTTGTAAAAGTGACTGCAACTTTTTTTTTTAAAAAAACTTTCTTGAAAAAAAAAAAAAAAGTAACTGAATTTTTGTGTGTCATTAGTACTCATTACATGTAGACTGCATACTCATTCTCCCTCGGCCCCTCCCCCCCATTGTTAGATTATACAGGTAAATGAAACTTACTAAACTTTTATTAGTTAAGAAATTTGAAAACTAGAACTGTTATAAACTTTTTCACTTAAAAGGTTGTTAACTATTGTTTAGGGTAGACCTATTAGGCTATTAGTATAGTGCCATGATAAAATGATATCAAAAAAGCCCTTATTCTTGTGGCCTTAATGACCTTAACCTTGTCTTGTGACTTTCACCACATAGTTCGTTACTCCTTTATTATCTTGACCACGTGAGGAGAAAAAGTTTGAGATTTAACTTGTTAAATGATGGATGATTTGATGAATATGTCTTTAACCTGGACCAAATTTCACCCCTCCCCCCACACTGCCTAGGTGACCCTATGATGAAGTAACCAGTGAAAAGCCATAGGCAGGTAGTTTTGTTTCTAACAAGCTGTGCTTGCAGTTGTGTGACTAGTGGCAAGTGCTGAGCAAAGGTAGCATGACCAGCATAGAGTTTCCATATACAATATACAATAAAGGTCCATTCCACTCTTTTAGCGTAGACTCTTATAACTATTTAGGGATAACGCTTACTTCAACATGTAGCTTCCAAGACAGTTTAGAACCGATTACAATTACAATTAGTACTCTGCTAGCAGCCAAATAGGCCTATGGCAGAGGGACATAAAAGTCCATATGCAGCATTAAGCATTGTCAAGCACATATATAAAAACAAAATGAATATATAAATGTTAACCCCACAAAACAAAATTATCCCCATTCACCACTTCTTCCTCAGGAAGAGAGTTCCATTGTCTTATGCTTGATTTGTTTGTGACAAATTGCTTTTTGGGTTTTTGGTTGAGACAGTTTACTTGCAATTAGGATATGTTTTAGTCTTAGACGTTTTTAAATGGATGATAGAAGGCTCTTCAGTCTTGTCTTAAACCAACTTCGACTAAACTTTGCCGGGCATTACATACTGAAATTGCTCCCATCCATGAGGAAATCCCATCCCATGGGATAGAAACAAGGCTGCCCATTGCTTGTCACTGGTCACAAATGCATGTACAACTTTAATGGAAACAAGACTTCTTATCAGTTGTCACTGGTTACTTTATTACTTGCAGTGCCGGTCCAAGGGTATGAGAGGCTCGAGGGGAAAAAAAATAAGCAGCGCTGGGCTCCTGAAAGCGCGGGGCCCAAGGGTGGTTGCCTCGCTCGCCTTGCCCTAACGCCGGGACTCATTACTGGGCACCTGGCACCGGTCAGACTTGTTTCTTTGTTAAATAGTGCCCTGGTGATTCGTCCTTCTCAATTTTTCTGTAACCTTGGTGTTTTCGTAAACTATCACATGTTTCACAAACTTGTAAAAATACAATTTACAAATTACAATAGATATTATAAAATTACAAATTATAAAAAACATGTTGTATAACAAAAGCTAAAAACAAATTTGTTAAGGAACAATGTTTTGTTATATACGCAGTGTGCACCCAGCTTTACGTGGATTGAGCTACCCTTAGTTTTATTTGAATTTTGCTTCTGGAAAATAGATTAACTGGAGGTTTGAGAAATCGTTTACACTTTAAACCACCTTATTTTAATTTAAATAATAAAACTAGGGATGGGACATTCGAATCCCACGAATCTTGGAAAAAATATTCGAGATTCGAAAACTCGAATCTTTGCGCTTTTTTTGTCTTTCGAATCCTAATCTAGAAAAAAAAAATATATATAATATATACACACTTTATAATGCAAATAAGGACTTTGCAAACAAGTGTCGTATTTGCACGAGAGCTCGTATGTTAGGGTCAAATTATCCAAGCAAAAAAAAAATATAACTTTGTTTCAACCTTGAATTTTGCGTATTTATTCAAGGCTTTATTTAATTTGTATCACTACCTTTTATAAGTCAATCAATGTTAATAAATTAACAATATATCAAAACATTTCTCTCACCCACACGCTTCGCAGCCTTTTTTTTTTTCTTTTCCTAGAATTTATGTCAGGACTAAAAAACCTATTAATCTATTAACATACAACATCAGAAGAGTTGAGATTGAAGTAAAAAAAAAAAAAATTACATGTTTCGATTTAGAATTAATATTCTGTTCACATTTTTACCTTTAAATTAGACCTTGACGTGTTTATAAAAAAAAAATATTTCTACTATTTTTTTAATTCTTTTTTTTTCTTGTTGCAAAAAAAAAAAAAAAAAATTGGGGTTATAAATTTTACCTTTTGTTTGCTCAGTAACAAAAGTGGACACAAATACCTTGTTTGCTTTCAATTTATTACGCAACAAGCAGCAAAAAAAAAAAGTTCGTCCAGTTTACGAATGAAAGTTTTAAAACGTTTTCATCAAAGTTAAGCTTCGTAAAAAGTTTTCAGAAAAGTGATGTTTTCATAAAAAAAAAAAAGGTTAAGTTTTCAAAGGTTATGAAAATTTTTTTTGTTGTTGTTGCAAAAATTAACGAAAATATTCAAAAGTAGTGCTTTGAAGTTTTTTTTTAAAGTGTAGATGTTTTCATAAAAAAAAAGTTTTCATAAAAAGTTAGTTACCAAACATTTTTATTTCTCTCTCTAAAAATGAGCGAAAGTTTTCAAAAGTAACTAGTTATATTGGAAGTTTTTTGAAAAGGTTATAACAAGTTTTCAAAAAAAAGTTTGTTTATTTAAATGAACTTTATTAAGTTTTGAGGAAAATCAATTTTTTTAAAAAAAGGTAAGGTTTTTAAAGTTATCAAAACTTTTTTTGAAAATTAATCAAAAAATATTTAAAAAAAAATATGAAGAATTGTAAAAATTTTTAAAGTTTTGGAAAAAGTTTGTAAAAATATTTAGTTTTGGAAAAAGTTTCTAAAAGTTTTGGAAAAAGTTTGTAAAATGTTTTAAAATTTTGGAAAAAGTTTGTAAAAATTTTGAAAAATAGTTATTGAAAGTTTTTTTTTTTACTTATAAATAGTATTAAAAAAAGTTAATTTTTTTCTTAAAAAAAATTAAGTTTTGAACAAGAAAAAGAAATCATCAACAAATTTCCAAAAAAAATAGTTTTTAAAGTTATCAAAACTTTTTTTGAAAAAAAAAATTAGCCAAAAAAATTGTGTAAAAAAAAGTTATGCAAAGTTTTCTAAAACTTTTGTAGCAAAAAAAAAAAAGTTCAGTAGACAATTATGCAAAAAAGAAATTTAACCTGAAGTTAAATTAAAACTTGGATAAAAACAAAACAAATTCTAGTATGGAACGCGAACTCCCGCTGTTAAAGTCCGGTGACTACGTGGTCGTCGGCACGATGGTCTTCATTTCGACGGGTATCGGACTCTACTACGGTGTTACAAAGAAGAAACAGTCGTCACCTTTCGAGTACTTTCTCGCAAGCCGTCAGATGTCATTGATTCCGATGGCGTTTTCGGCGTTCGCGACCGGAATGGGACCAGCCACCGTGCTCGGAACACCGACGGAATCTTACAATTTCGGCATGCAGATTGTTTGGTGGTGTCTCATCCAGTTTCTGATTGCTTTCATTCTCAATTGGATTTTTATTCCGTTGTATCATAAAATGGGTTCGATGAATGTTTACAAGGTGTGTTTTGCTTCTTCTGTGTTTCCCGGTTTTGCGAAAACATTAAAATGTGCCGAATTTCTTCATATTTTTTTTTCTCTTCAGTTTCTCGAAGTTCGCTACAACACGAAGACTAAGAATGTGGTGACTACGATGGCTGCGATACGTGCCGTGAGTTTTCTCGAAATTTGTGTTTCTTCTAAGGGAGCAGATTTCTTTGATTTAAATTAGGGATGGGACATTCGAATCCTCGAATCCCGCGAATCTTGATAAATATTCGAGACTCAAAAACTCGAATCTTTAAGCTTTTCCCGTCTTTCGAATCCTAACCTAAAAAAACTGTTAAAAACGTTGGTTAAATTAGTTTTAACTCCATTGACATCCAATAGAAGCGTTGACTAACAAAGAAAACCGGCGATTGTTGCAATTTCGGTGTTGTACCGGGATCACCAATGGATCGATCACCTTATGGCCTGACCCTGAGCGAAGCCACACTGTTTTTTTATTATTAATAATTTAATATTTAACATTATTTCATTTATTTGTATCTTCTTAATGAATAATATAGGATTCTTATAGGAAGGATTCAAAAGATTCGAGGGATTCGAAAACCGTTTATTATTCGGATTCGAGAAAATTTAGGATTCGTTCCACTTCTAATTTAAATCAAATTGCTTCATTTAAGAAAAAACTTCATTTTTTTAAAGTCATTTTGAATTTGATTTGATTTATTTTCAAACTTTTTTTATTGCAAAATATGCAAAATAAGAGAACAGTGCGTTTCAGAGGTAAACGTAAAGAAGAAATTGACAGTGTTTAGAAACTAGAGGAGGAATAAGTGAATTACTAATTATGAACAGATGATTTTCGAACTCTTCATTATTCTGTCTTTCAGAAGAGCAAAATTAAGAGAAACTACAAGGGTAGCTTAACTACTTAAGGGTATATTTATGTTGATATCTTTCAAAATAAACTTTCTATTGACAAAAATTTTAAAAAAATATCGTCTGCTAAGCATCTGCTATTTTTTTTAGCTTTTCTAGTTTCTAAAACATTTGCAATTTCTTCTTAATTGAAAACCTACAACAACCAGTTCTAGTTTTTTTTTGTTTTCTTTCATTGGCATATTTGGCAAATTCTGGCCACGTTTTTATGCATAAAAATGATCCAATCATGTTATCGGGCGGCGATTTTTATGGCGTCTCGTACTAATAGATACTTGTTATCATGTTAACAGATTTTACAGTGTAGCAATGTCGTATTTGGAACGGCGACGGCACTCAACAGTGGTAAAATTCGGAATTACGAAAAGTGGCCACCGTGCTGTAGAAATCTAACTAAAATTTTGCTTCTCTATGTTATCTAATTGCAGCTACTGACATCGACACTTGGATTATCATCGTAACCATCACGGGACTTTGCGTTCTTTACACATCAGTTGTGAGTTTTACTTCGGTGTTTTATTTTTTCTAATCTTAAATCAAGAATAAAATCCCTTCAAATTACACAGGGTGGAATGAAAGGTGTGATGTGGTCCGATGTCATTCAGGCCGTTGCGATGATCTTGTCTTTTTTGACCATCATTATCATGGGATTGATTTACGTCGGTGGAGTCGGAGTCGTGTGGCAGCGAAGTTACGATTCCGGAAGACTCGACATCTTTGAGTGAGTGTCTTACAGAGAATGTAAAGTTGCATTGTTTTTAAACTGCGTTAAAAGGATTAAACACTGTTTTAAACATTGTCATCAGAAAATAATTTGATCACGCGCTCCTCTAGTTCACCAAAAGAGCGAGCATTTGCAAGTGCTCGCCGATGTTTGCTGATGTTCTTGTTCACAACTGATCCATCGTTTAAAAGGGAGGAGTACTCTAATCTGCACGAGCATTTCAACAATACAATAATCACCTTTGATGGACCGCCAACCACCCGATCTTTTTTTAATGCGAGCGAGCGAATGTTCACTCACTTGCTAACCTGTAAGCACCAGGCGATTATTGAGTGAGAGTGCTCACTCGCTCTTGTTCGCTGTTGCTCACTCTTGCTCGCTCTTTCGGTGAATGTCTCCCTTTACAAACTTTGCAGGGTTTTTTCTCTCTATTGTTTCTAAATAAATATAACCTTTATAATTTTTCATATTCTTGAAATTCATAATTTTCTTAGTTTTTTTTTAAAAAATATCGTAAATTTTTCATCATTAAATATTTTGTTTTTATTTCATTTTACATGTTTGGTTTATTTTTATTTTATATCATTTTTAAATTATTTTTAATCATAATTTTTTTCTTCTAATATTTATCTTAAATTTTCTATAATTTCTTCTTGACGTTTTCGATGGTTAAGTTTGGTTTTTGTGTTAATTTTTTCAACAGTTTCAATATGGACCCGACTGCGAGACATACTTTCTGGACAAGTACGATCGGCTACTTCTTCTCGTATTTGGCCGGCGCCAGTACTTCGCAGCTCGTTCATCAACGGTTTCTGACGGCGCCCTCTTTAAAAGAAGCAAAAAGGCAATTATGATTTATCAACTCACAAGTAGCAGCGCGATCACCAATTTCAACCTGACGTATCGGTTCAAGAGATTTGGTGCATAAAAACATATTGTTTTGTGGCAATTCTTAGTGTTTAGTTTAGTTTTTATACTATTTGGTATGCTTTGATAATAAGATGATGCGTTGCTTGTTAGAGGCTACATTAAGCTAATCACAATAATTTATGTGCGGTCGTTCCACTTCTGTTTGCTGAGCGCCCACTAGGTCGGTGTCGCGGCGCCTCACAGAGAAAATGGCCCCCAAACACAATAAATGTAAATGAATGAAGCACCGTCCATTAGGGCGAAGTGCTGAGAAGTGCGGCACGACACTGCTCTGAAAAAAAAGTCTGGAATGTCTTGATGTTGGAGTTTTGCCTCGTTTCTCCACTCTTCCACTCTAATGGACGGGGAGAGCAGAGCGAAGTTCATCCATGTTCCTTCATTGTTTGTGGCTGCTTCATTGTACCAGCTTCCCTGCGGAACACCTCCAGTTTTGTCAGACTATAAGGGCAGAATCTAGGGGACAAAGCCGATTTTCGCTGCGCTGCGTACATAGGAGACGGACCTCTACTCGAAAACTATGTGCCGCGTCGCCGACCTGTTGGGTGCTCAGCTTTAGCTCACATAAAATAAGAAAATTGACACAGTTATTGTGCAAAAACGAAAGATAATTATCCAAATTAAATTTTAATTCCCAGTCTGACCTTATCAATAAAAATCTGACTTTCTTGTATGATTTTTTTTTAAAAAAGGGGAAACTTGTTGAGTCTTTCGATGACTGCGTCAACCGTGTTTCTGTCTCAGGTTGTGGGTCTCATAATCTACGCAGAATACTACTCGTGCGATCCGATGAAAGCGAAAACAATAAAAAATTTGAATCAGGTATTTTTTTATTGAAGTTGTCTGAAGTGACAAAACGACTAAGGCCCTTGTCGCACGGTGCACGGACCACTTTTGAGTGGTTGGGTTTGACTTTAAAATGTTGTTACAGGTGGCTGGGCTGTGGGTGACAATGTATTGCTAGGGAAAAACGGAACGTATGAGTGGCTTTTTTTTTAACGACTTTCCAACTTTTGTCACCGGGAAGGTTGTTCATCTCAGCCACCGGCGACATCGTTTCTCCTTTGCACAAGAACCACTTTCCAACCACCAAAAGGTATCTTATCAAAGTCCATCTTGTCTAAATGGCTAATTAGGCCGTTTTTGTCGCCAAATACGACCACTTTTTGCAGTTCATTCAATCATATTTGGACCACATTCCACCCACTACAGTGGACTCGAAGTGGTCGGTTTCCTCAACTACCCGATTTCATTTTGTAGTCGAACTCGACCAAGGGCCTAAAAGTCGCTCGTTTTTAAACGCCCAAAGCCATTATAATATTTTTTTCATATGTAGCTTGTTCCAGCTTTCGTGATGAAGGTGATGGGTGAATATCCCATTTTGCCCGGATTATTTTTCGCCGGTTTACTTGCGGCCGCTTTGAGCACTATGTCTTCGGTGTATAATTCGATTCCTGCCATTATAATGGAATCGTTGGTGATTCCTTCGAAGCCAAACATGTCTCCTAAGCAGGCGACGTTTGTTTGTAAAGTATTAGGTAAAGATATAAACTGCGAATGCTTTCTTTTAAAGTTTTCTCTGCAGCAGTTGTATTTTTTTTGGATGTGTGATTCTTGTTTCTGAGAGTTCAAGTTGAAGTTCAAATCGTATAGCACAAATTTAAGTAGGCAACTTAACACTTGAACGCTCTTAGCATTGTTTATTCATCATCAGTATCTCTTGTTTTTTTTAGTATTTTTAAACTTCAACTAGAACCCTCTGAGCAAGGTTTCAATATAAAAATCCTGGTTCAATGACACTTAAGTTTTTATATTTTAAAATTTTTTTGTGGATTCAAGTTTTAAGTGATAGGATCGAAATTCTAAAATTGGGGGTTCCTGTATAAAAAAATCCATGTTTTTAGTATCCTTGAACGTAAATTTTAACCCTCTGAGGGAAGTTTCAATGTATAAAAAATGTTCCAGTACAGTATACACTGTTTAGAGGGTTCAAGTAGATGTTAGGCTCCGCATTTAAGAAGGAGGTGTAGCACTTGAACATCTTAAAGCGTCTGAGCACAGTTCTAACATGGAAAAAAAACCTGTTCAAGGATACTCGATGAAACAAGGCTTTTCTATGTTGGAATCCTGCTCGGAAAGTTCGAGGATGGAAACTTAGCACTTGAACTTTCGTGAGCAGGGTTTCAACACAAAACAAGAAAACCGTTTTCAAGGATACTAAATACAACTAGCAGTTTCTTTGTTAGTAATTTATTTAGAGGGTTTAAGTTTGAAGTTCAAGTGCTATTTTTTTTTTCGATATTTTAGTTTATATAAAAAAAAATATGAAATCAAATTCATTGTTATTAATTAGGGTTTTTCTTTTTCTTTAATAGCTGTCATTGTAGGTGTTTTGAATGTAATGTGCATCTTCTTTACGCAGAATTTTCCTAATGTTAAACAAGTAAGAGTTGAGATTTCGAAGTTGTAGAATGTTTTTTTTACGGATTCGTGTTTCTTTTTTTTAGGCTTCGGTCAGTACTGCTTCTATCGTAGATGGATCGCTACTCGTATTGATTCTTCTCGGGCTGCTCTTACCACAGGCCAATTTCAAGGTCTGTCGTGAAAAAAAAAACGTTTAATTGCAGTCATAAATTATTGTGGTCACTATGACCATAATCCAAGGAGATAAAAATCATACGATTAAATTATTTTCAAATACATTTTTTAAAAAAATAATTAACCCTCATATTATAAAACGCTGCTTGAATTAAAGCTTAGCTTAAAACAGGGTATTGACAATTAATTTTTAAGATGTCTTCATTTCCATTGTGCAATGCACGCTTCAAAAGTTACACCAGTTCAATTTGGGCGTCATTGAAGTGTATGTTTGCTCATGGATCTGTAACTTCGAAAATTCATAGCAAGTGAACCAGACGAGCGGGAATGGACATTTTGGATTTGATGCATTCCCAGAAAAGTCTGGAATGCAGACATGTCTTCATTTCCAGTGTGCAATGCACGCTTTAAAAGTTACACCAGTTCAATTTGGGCGTCATTGAAGTGTCTATGCTTGCTCATGGATCTGTAACTTTGAAAATTCATAGCAAGTGAACCAGTCGAGCGGGAATGGAAATTTTGGATTTGATGCATTCCCAGAAAAGTCTGGAATGCAGACATGTCTTCATTTCCAGTGTGCAATGCACGCTTCAAAAGTTACACCAGTTCAATTTGGGCGTCATTGAAGTGTCTATGCTTGCTCATGGATCTGTAACTTCGAAAATTCATAGCAAGTGAACCAGACGAGCGGGAATGGAAATTTTGTATTTGATGCATTCCCAGAAAAGTCTGGAATGCAGACATGTCTTCATTTCCAGTGTGCAATGCACGCTTCAAAAGTTACACCAGTTCAATTTGGGCGTCATTGAAGTGTCTGTGCTTGCTCATGGATCTGTAACTTCGAAAATTCATAGCAAGTGAACCAGACGAGCGGGAATGGACATTTTGGATTTGATGCATTCCCAGAAAAGTCTGGAATGCAGAGATGTCTTCATTTCCATTGTGCAATGCACGCTTCAAAAGTTACACCAGTTCAATTTGGGCGTCATTGAAGTGTCTATGCTTGCTCATGGATCTGTAACTTCGAAAATTCATAGCAAGTGAACCAGTCGAGCGGGAATGGAAATTTTGGATTTGATGCATTCCCAGAAAAGTCTGGAATGCAGACATGTCTTCGTTTCCAGTGTGCAATGCACGCTTCAAAAGTTACACCAGTTCAATTTGGGCGTCATTGAAGTGTCTATGCTTGCTCATGGATCTGTAACTTTGAAAATTCATAGCAAGTGAACCAGACGAGCGGGAATGGACATTTTGGATTTCATGCATTCCCAGAAAAGTCTGGAGTGCAGAGATGTCTTCATTTCCAGTGTGCAATGCACGCTTCAAAAGTTACACCAGTTCAATTTGGGCGTCATTGAAGTGTCTATGCTTGCTCATGGTTCTGTAACTTCGAAAATTCATAGCAAGTGAACCAGACGAGCGGGAATGGAAATTTTGGATTTCATGCATTCCCAGAAAAGTCTGGAGTGCAGAGATGTCTTCATTTCCAGTGTGCAATGCACGCTTCAAAAGTTACACCAGTTCAATTTGGGCGTCATTGAAGTGTCTATGCTTGCTCATGGTTCTGTAACTTCGAAAATTCATAGCAAGTGAACCAGACGAGCGGGAATGGAAATTTTGTATTTGATGCATTCACAGAAAAGTCTGGAATGCAGACATGTCTTCGTTTCCAGTGTGCAATGCACGCTTCAAAAGTTACACCAGTTCAATTTGGGCGTCATTGAAGTGTCTATGCTTGCTCATGGATCTGTAACTTCGAAAATTCATAGCAAGTGAACCAGACGAGCGGGAATGGAAATTTTGTATTTGATGCATTCCCAGAAAAGTCTGGAATGCAGACATGTCTTCATTTCCAGTGTGCAATGCACGCTTCAAAAGTTACACCAGTTCAATTTGGGCGTCATTGAAGTGTATGTGCTTGCTCATGGATCTGTAACTTCGAAAATTCATAGCAAGTGAACCAGACGAGCGGGAATGGACATTTTGGATTTGATGCATTCCCAGAAAAGTCTGGAATGCAGAGATGTCTTCATTTCCATTGTGCAATGCACGCTTCAAAAGTTACACCAGTTCAATTTGGGCGTCATTGAAGTGTCTATGCTTGCTCATGGATCTGTAACTTCGAAAATTCATAGCAAGTGAACCAGACGAGCGGGAATGGACATTTTGGATTTGATGCATTCCCAGAAAAGTCTGGAATGCAGAGATGTCTTCATTTCCAGTGTGCAATGCACGCTTCAAAAGTTACACCAGTTCAATTTGGGCGTCATTGAAGTGTCTATGCTTGCTCATGGATCTGTAACTTCGAAAATTCATAGCAAGTGAACCAGACGAGCGGGAATGGAAATTTTGTATTTGATGCATTCACAGAAAAGTCTGGAATGCAGACATGTCTTCGTTTCCAGTGTGCAATGCACGCTTCAAAAGTTACACCAGTTCAATTTGGGCGTCATTGAAGTGTCTATGCTTGCTCATGGATCTGTAACTTTGAAAATTCATAGCAAGTGAACCAGACGAGCGGGAATGGACATTTTGGATTTCATGCATTCCCAGAAAAGTCTGGAGTGCAGAGATGTCTTCATTTCCAGTGTGCAATGCACGCTTCAAAAGTTACACCAGTTCAATTTGGGCGTCATTGAAGTGTCTATGCTTGCTCATGGATCTGTAACTTTGAAAATTCATAGCAAGTGAACCAGACGAGCGGGAATGGACATTTTGGATTTCATGCATTCCCAGAAAAGTCTGGAGTGCAGAGATGTCTTCATTTCCAGTGTGCAATGCACGCTTCAAAAGTTACACCAGTTCAATTTGGGCGTCATTGAAGTGTCTATGCTTGCTCATGGTTCTGTAACTTCGAAAATTCATAGCAAGTGAACCAGACGAGCGGGAATGGAAATTTTGTATTTGATGCATTCACAGAAAAGTCTGGAATGCAGACATGTCTTCGTTTCCAGTGTGCAATGCACGCTTCAAAAGTTACACCAGTTCAATTTGGGCGTCATTGAAGTGTCTATGCTTGCTCATGGATCTGTAACTTCGAAAATTCATAGCAAGTGAACCAGACGAGCGGGAATGGAAATTTTGTATTTGATGCATTCCCAGAAAAGTCTGGAATGCAGACATGTCTTCATTTCCAGTGTGCAATGCACGCTTCAAAAGTTACACCAGTTCAATTTGGGCGTCATTGAAGTGTCTGTGCTTGCTCATGGATCTGTAACTTCGAAAATTCATAGCAAGTGAACCAGACGAGCGGGAATGGACATTTTGGATTTGATGCATTCCCAGAAAAGTCTGGAATGCAGAGATGTCTTCATTTCCATTGTGCAATGCACGCTTCAAAAGTTACACCAGTTCAATTTGGGCGTCATTGAAGTGTCTATGCTTGCTCATGGATCTGTAACTTCGAAAATTCATAGCAAGTGAACCAGACGAGCGGGAATGGACATTTTGGATTTGATGCATTCCCAGAAAAGTCTGGAATGCAGAGATGTCTTCATTTCCAGTGTGCAATGCACGCTTCAAAAGTTACACCAGTTCAATTTGGGCGTCATTGAAGTGTCTATGCTTGCTCATGGATCTGTAACTTCGAAAATTCATAGCAAGTGAACCAGACGAGCGGGAATGGAAATTTTGTATTTGATGCATTCACAGAAAAGTCTGGAATGCAGACATGTCTTCGTTTCCAGTGTGCAATGCACGCTTCAAAAGTTACACCAGTTCAATTTGGGCGTCATTGAAGTGTCTATGCTTGCTCATGGATCTGTAACTTCGAAAATTCATAGCAAGTGAACCAGACGAGCGGGAATGGACATTTTGGATTTGATGCATTCCCAGAAAAGTCTGGAATGCAGAGATGTCTTCATTTCCAGTGTGCAATGCACGCTTCAAAAGTGACACCAGTTCAATTTGGGCGTCATTGAAGTGTCTATGCTTGCTCATGGATCTGTAACTTTGAAAATTCATAGCAAGTGAACCAGACGAGCGGGAATGGACATTTTGGATTTCATGCATTCCCAGAAAAGTCTGGAGTGCAGAGATGTCTTCATTTCCAGTGTGCAATGCACGCTTCAAAAGTTACACCAGTTCAATTTGGGCGTCATTGAAGTGTCTATGCTTGCTCATGGATCTGTAACTTTGAAAATTCATAGCAAGTGAACCAGACGAGCGGGAATGGACATTTTGGATTTCATGCATTCCCAGAAAAGTCTGGAGTGCAGAGATGTCTTCATTTCCAGTGTGCAATGCACGCTTCAAAAGTTACACCAGTTCAATTTGGGCGTCATTGAAGTGTCTATGCTTGCTCATGGTTCTGTAACTTCGAAAATTCATAGCAAGTGAACCAGACGAGCGGGAATGGAAATTTTGTATTTGATGCATTCACAGAAAAGTCTGGAATGCAGACATGTCTTCGTTTCCAGTGTGCAATGCACGCTTCAAAAGTTACACCAGTTCAATTTGGGCGTCATTGAAGTGTCTATGCTTGCTCATGGATCTGTAACTTTGAAAATTCATAGCAAGTGAACCAGACGAGCGGGAATGGACATTTTGGATTTCATGCATTCCCAGAAAAGTCTGGAGTGCAGAGATGTCTTCATTTCCAGTGTGCAATGCACGCTTCAAAAGTTACACCAGTTCAATTTGGGCGTCATTGAAGTGTCTATGCTTGCTCATGGTTCTGTAACTTCGAAAATTCATAGCAAGTGAACCAGACAAGCGGGAATGGACATTTTGGATTTGATGCATTCCCAGAAAAGTCTGGAATGCAGAGATGTCTTCATTTCCAGTGTGCAATGCACGCTTCAAAAGTTACACCAGTTCAATTTGGGCGTCATTGAAGTGTCTATGCTTGCTCATGGATCTGTAACTTCGAAAATTCATAGCAAGTGAACCAGACGAGCGGGAATGGACATTTTGGATTTGATGCATTCCCAGAAAAGTCTGGAATGCAGAGATGTCTTCATTTCCATTGTGCAATGCACGCTTCAAAAGTTACACCAGTTCAATTTGGGCGTCATTGAAGTGTCTATGCTTGCTCATGGTTCTGTAACTTCGAAAATTCATAGCAAGTGAACCAGACGAGCGGGAATGGAAATTTTGTATTTGATGCATTCACAGAAAAGTCTGGAATGCAGACATGTCTTCGTTTCCAGTGTGCAATGCACGCTTCAAAAGTTACACCAGTTCAATTTGGGCGTCATTGAAGTGTCTATGCTTGCTCATGGATCTGTAACTTCGAAAATTCATAGCAAGTGAACCAGACGAGCGGGAATGGAAATTTTGTATTTGATGCATTCCCAGAAAAGTCTGGAATGCAGACATGTCTTCATTTCCAGTGTGCAATGCACGCTTCAAAAGTTACACCAGTTCAATTTGGGCGTCATTGAAGTGTCTGTGCTTGCTCATGGATCTGTAACTTCGAAAATTCATAGCAAGTGAACCAGACGAGCGGGAATGGACATTTTGGATTTGATGCATTCCCAGAAAAGTCTGGAATGCAGAGATGTCTTCATTTCCATTGTGCAATGCACGCTTCAAAAGTTACACCAGTTCAATTTGGGCGTCATTGAAGTGTCTATGCTTGCTCATGGATCTGTAACTTCGAAAATTCATAGCAAGTGAACCAGACGAGCGGGAATGGACATTTTGGATTTGATGCATTCCCAGAAAAGTCTGGAATGCAGAGATGTCTTCATTTCCAGTGTGCAATGCACGCTTCAAAAGTTACACCAGTTCAATTTGGGCGTCATTGAAGTGTCTATGCTTGCTCATGGATCTGTAACTTCGAAAATTCATAGCAAGTGAACCAGACGAGCGGGAATGGAAATTTTGTATTTGATGCATTCACAGAAAAGTCTGGAATGCAGACATGTCTTCGTTTCCAGTGTGCAATGCACGCTTCAAAAGTTACACCAGTTCAATTTGGGCGTCATTGAAGTGTCTATGCTTGCTCATGGATCTGTAACTTCGAAAATTCATAGCAAGTGAACCAGACGAGCGGGAATGGACATTTTGGATTTGATGCATTCCCAGAAAAGTCTGGAATGCAGAGATGTCTTCATTTCCAGTGTGCAATGCACGCTTCAAAAGTGACACCAGTTCAATTTGGGCGTCATTGAAGTGTCTATGCTTGCTCATGGATCTGTAACTTTGAAAATTCATAGCAAGTGAACCAGACGAGCGGGAATGGACATTTTGGATTTCATGCATTCCCAGAAAAGTCTGGAGTGCAGAGATGTCTTCATTTCCAGTGTGCAATGCACGCTTCAAAAGTTACACCAGTTCAATTTGGGCGTCATTGAAGTGTCTATGCTTGCTCATGGATCTGTAACTTTGAAAATTCATAGCAAGTGAACCAGACGAGCGGGAATGGACATTTTGGATTTCATGCATTCCCAGAAAAGTCTGGAGTGCAGAGATGTCTTCATTTCCAGTGTGCAATGCACGCTTCAAAAGTTACACCAGTTCAATTTGGGCGTCATTGAAGTGTCTATGCTTGCTCATGGTTCTGTAACTTCGAAAATTCATAGCAAGTGAACCAGACGAGCGGGAATGGAAATTTTGTATTTGATGCATTCACAGAAAAGTCTGGAATGCAGACATGTCTTCGTTTCCAGTGTGCAATGCACGCTTCAAAAGTTACACCAGTTCAATTTGGGCGTCATTGAAGTGTCTATGCTTGCTCATGGATCTGTAACTTTGAAAATTCATAGCAAGTGAACCAGACGAGCGGGAATGGACATTTTGGATTTCATGCATTCCCAGAAAAGTCTGGAGTGCAGAGATGTCTTCATTTCCAGTGTGCAATGCACGCTTCAAAAGTTACACCAGTTCAATTTGGGCGTCATTGAAGTGTCTATGCTTGCTCATGGTTCTGTAACTTCGAAAATTCATAGCAAGTGAACCAGACAAGCGGGAATGGACATTTTGGATTTGATGCATTCCCATAAAAGTCTGGAATGCAGAGATGTCTTCATTTCCAGTGTGCAATGCACGCTTCAAAAGTTACACCAGTTCAATTTGGGCGTCATTGAAGTGTCTATGCTTGCTCATGGATCTGTAACTTCGAAAATTCATAGCAAGTGAACCAGACGAGCGGGAATGGACATTTTGGATTTGATGCATTCCCAGAAAAGTCTGGAATGCAGAGATGTCTTCATTTCCAGTGTGCAATGCACGCTTCAAAAGTGACACCAGTTCAATTTGGGCGTCATTGAAGTGTCTATGCTTGCTCATGGTTCTGTAACTTCGAAAATTCATAGCAAGTGAACCAGACAAGCGGGAATGGACATTTTGTATTTGATGCATTCCCAGAAAAGTCTGGAATGCAGACATGTCTTCATTTCCAGTGTGCAATGCACGCTTCAAAAGTTACACCAGTTCAATTTGGGCGTCATTGAAGTGTCTATGCTTGCTCATGGATCTGTAACTTCGAAAATTCATAGCAAGTGAACCAGTCGAGCGGGAATGGAAATTTTGGATTTGATGCATTCCCAGAAAAGTCTGGAATGCAGACATGTCTTCATTTCCAGTGTGCAATGCACGCTTCAAAAGTTACACCAGTTCAATTTGGGCGTCATTGAAGTGTCTATGCTTGCTCATGGATCTGTAACTTCGAAAATTCATAGCAAGTGAACCAGACGAGCGGGAATGGAAATTTTGTATTTGATGCATTCCCAGAAAAGTCTGGAATGCAGACATGTCTTCATTTCCAGTGTGCAATGCACGCTTCAAAAGTTACACCAGTTCAATTTGGGCGTCATTGAAGTGTCTGTGCTTGCTCATGGATCTGTAACTTCGAAAATTCATAGCAAGTGAACCAGACGAGCGGGAATGGACATTTTGGATTTGATGTATTCCCAGAAAAGTCTGGAATGCAGAGATGTCTTCATTTCCATTGTGCAATGCACGCTTCAAAAGTTACACCAGTTCAATTTGGGCGTCATTGAAGTGTCTATGCTTGCTCATGGATCTGTAACTTCGAAAATTCATAGCAAGTGAACCAGACGAGCGGGAATGGAAATTTTGTATTTGATGCATTCCCAGAAAAGTCTGGAATGCAGACATGTCTTCATTTCCAGTGTGCAATGCACGCTTTAAAAGTTACACCAGTTCAATTTGGGCGTCATTGAAGTGTCAATGCTTGCTCATGGATCTGTAACTTTGAAAATTCATAGCAAGTGAACCAGTCGAGCGGGAATGGAAATTTTGGATTTGATGCATTCCCAGAAAAGTCTGGAATGCAGACATGTCTTCGTTTCCAGTGTGCAATGCACGCTTCAAAAGTTACATCAGTTCAATTTGGGCGTCATTGAAGTGTCTATGCTTGCTCATGGATCTGTAACTTCGAAAATTCATAGCAAGTGAACCAGACGAGCGGGAATGGAAATTTTGTATTTGATGCATTCACAGAAAAGTCTGGAATGCAGACATGTCTTCATTTCCAGTGTGCAATGCACGCTTCAAAAGTTACACCAGTTCAATTTGGGCGTCATTGAAGTGTCTATGCTTGCTCATGGATCTGTAACTTCGAAAATTCATAGCAAGTGAACCAGACGAGCGGGAATGGAAATTTTGTATTTGATGCATTCCCAGAAAAGTCTGGAATGCAGACATGTCTTCATTTCCAGTGTGCAATGCACGCTTCAAAAGTTACACCAGTTCAATTTGGGCGTCATTGAAGTGTCTGTGCTTGCTCATGGATCTGTAACTTCGAAAATTCATAGCAAGTGAACCAGACGAGCGGGAATGGACATTTTGGATTTGATGTATTCCCAGAAAAGTCTGGAATGCAGAGATGTCTTCATTTCCATTGTGCAATGCACGCTTCAAAAGTTACACCAGTTCAATTTGGGCGTCATTGAAGTGTCTATGCTTGCTCATGGATCTGTAACTTCGAAAATTCATAGCAAGTGAACCAGACGAGCGGGAATGGAAATTTTGTATTTGATGCATTCCCAGAAAAGTCTGGAATGCAGACATGTCTTCATTTCCAGTGTGCAATGCACGCTTTAAAAGTTACACCAGTTCAATTTGGGCGTCATTGAAGTGTCAATGCTTGCTCATGGATCTGTAACTTTGAAAATTCATAGCAAGTGAACCAGTCGAGCGGGAATGGAAATTTTGGATTTGATGCATTCCCAGAAAAGTCTGGAATGCAGACATGTCTTCATTTCCAGTGTGCAATGCACGCTTCAAAAGTTACACCAGTTCAATTTGGGCGTCATTGAAGTGTCTATGCTTGCTCATGGATCTGTAACTTTGAAAATTCATAGCAAGTGAACCAGTCGAGCGGGAATGGAAATTTTGGATTTGATGCATTCCCAGAAAAGTCTGGAATGCAGACATGTCTTCATTTCCAGTGTGCAATGCACGCTTCAAAAGTTACACCAGTTCAATTTGGGCGTCATTGAAGTGTCTATGCTTGCTCATGGATCTGTAACTTCGAAAATTCATAGCAAGTGAACCAGACGAGCGGGAATGGAAATTTTGTATTTGATGCATTCCCAGAAAAGTCTGGAATGCAGACATGTCTTCATTTCCAGTGTGCAATGCACGCTTCAAAAGTTACACCAGTTCAATTTGGGCGTCATTGAAGTGTCTGTGCTTGCTCATGGATCTGTAACTTCGAAAATTCATAGCAAGTGAACCAGACGAGCGGGAATGGACATTTTGGATTTGATGCATTCCCAGAAAAGTCTGGAATGCAGAGATGTCTTCATTTCCATTGTGCAATGCACGCTTCAAAAGTTACACCAGTTCAATTTGGGCGTCATTGAAGTGTCTATGCTTGCTCATGGATCTGTAACTTCGAAAATTCATAGCAAGTGAACCAGTCGAGCGGGAATGGAAATTTTGGATTTGATGCATTCCCAGAAAAGTCTGGAATGCAGACATGTCTTCGTTTCCAGTGTGCAATGCACGCTTCAAAAGTTACACCAGTTCAATTTGGGCGTCATTGAAGTGTCTATGCTTGCTCATGGATCTGTAACTTTGAAAATTCATAGCAAGTGAACCAGACGAGCGGGAATGGACATTTTGGATTTCATGCATTCCCAGAAAAGTCTGGAGTGCAGAGATGTCTTCATTTCCAGTGTGCAATGCACGCTTCAAAAGTTACACCAGTTCAATTTGGGCGTCATTGAAGTGTCTATGCTTGCTCATGGTTCTGTAACTTCGAAAATTCATAGCAAGTGAACCAGACGAGCGGGAATGGAAATTTTGGATTTCATGCATTCCCAGAAAAGTCTGGAGTGCAGAGATGTCTTCATTTCCAGTGTGCAATGCACGCTTCAAAAGTTACACCAGTTCAATTTGGGCGTCATTGAAGTGTCTATGCTTGCTCATGGTTCTGTAACTTCGAAAATTCATAGCAAGTGAACCAGACGAGCGGGAATGGAAATTTTGTATTTGATGCATTCACAGAAAAGTCTGGAATGCAGACATGTCTTCGTTTCCAGTGTGCAATGCACGCTTCAAAAGTTACACCAGTTCAATTTGGGCGTCATTGAAGTGTCTATGCTTGCTCATGGATCTGTAACTTCGAAAATTCATAGCAAGTGAACCAGACGAGCGGGAATGGAAATTTTGTATTTGATGCATTCCCAGAAAAGTCTGGAATGCAGACATGTCTTCATTTCCAGTGTGCAATGCACGCTTCAAAAGTTACACCAGTTCAATTTGGGCGTCATTGAAGTGTCTGTGCTTGCTCATGGATCTGTAACTTCGAAAATTCATAGCAAGTGAACCAGACGAGCGGGAATGGACATTTTGGATTTGATGCATTCCCAGAAAAGTCTGGAATGCAGAGATGTCTTCATTTCCATTGTGCAATGCACGCTTCAAAAGTTACACCAGTTCAATTTGGGCGTCATTGAAGTGTCTATGCTTGCTCATGGATCTGTAACTTCGAAAATTCATAGCAAGTGAACCAGACGAGCGGGAATGGACATTTTGGATTTGATGCATTCCCAGAAAAGTCTGGAATGCAGAGATGTCTTCATTTCCAGTGTGCAATGCACGCTTCAAAAGTTACACCAGTTCAATTTGGGCGTCATTGAAGTGTCTATGCTTGCTCATGGATCTGTAACTTCGAAAATTCATAGCAAGTGAACCAGACGAGCGGGAATGGAAATTTTGTATTTGATGCATTCACAGAAAAGTCTGGAATGCAGACATGTCTTCGTTTCCAGTGTGCAATGCACGCTTCAAAAGTTACACCAGTTCAATTTGGGCGTCATTGAAGTGTCTATGCTTGCTCATGGATCTGTAACTTTGAAAATTCATAGCAAGTGAACCAGACGAGCGGGAATGGACATTTTGGATTTCATGCATTCCCAGAAAAGTCTGGAGTGCAGAGATGTCTTCATTTCCAGTGTGCAATGCACGCTTCAAAAGTTACACCAGTTCAATTTGGGCGTCATTGAAGTGTCTATGCTTGCTCATAGATCTGTAACTTTGAAAATTCATAGCAAGTGAACCAGTCGAGCGGGAATGGAAATTTTGGATTTGATGCATTCCCAGAAAAGTCTGGAATGCAGACATGTCTTCGTTTCCAGTGTGCAATGCACGCTTCAAAAGTTACACCAGTTCAATTTGGGCGTCATTGAAGTGTCTATGCTTGCTCATGGTTCTGTAACTTCGAAAATTCATAGCAAGTGAACCAGACGAGCGGGAATGGAAATTTTGTATTTGATGCATTCACAGAAAAGTCTGGAATGCAGACATGTCTTCGTTTCCAGTGTGCAATGCACGCTTCAAAAGTTACACCAGTTCAATTTGGGCGTCATTGAAGTGTCTATGCTTGCTCATGGATCTGTAACTTCGAAAATTCATAGCAAGTGAACCAGACGAGCGGGAATGGAAATTTTGTATTTGATGCATTCCCAGAAAAGTCTGGAATGCAGACATGTCTTCATTTCCAGTGTGCAATGCACGCTTCAAAAGTTACACCAGTTCAATTTGGGCGTCATTGAAGTGTCTGTGCTTGCTCATGGATCTGTAACTTCGAAAATTCATAGCAAGTGAACCAGACGAGCGGGAATGGACATTTTGGATTTGATGCATTCCCAGAAAAGTCTGGAATGCAGACATGTCTTCATTTCCAGTGTGCAATGCACGCTTCAAAAGTTACACCAGTTCAATTTGGGCGTCATTGAAGTGTCTGTGCTTGCTCATGGATCTGTAACTTCGAAAATTCATAGCAAGTGAACCAGACGAGCGGGAATGGACATTTTGGATTTGATGCATTCCCAGAAAAGTCTGGAATGCAGAGATGTCTTCATTTCCAGTGTGCAATGCACGCTTCAAAAGTTACACCAGTTCAATTTGGGCGTCATTGAAGTGTCTATGCTTGCTCATGGATCTGTAACTTTGAAAATTCATAGCAAGTGAACCAGTCGAGCGGGAATGGAAATTTTGGATTTGATGCATTCCCAGAAAAGTCTGGAATGCAGACATGTCTTCATTTCCAGTGTGCAATGCACGCTTCAAAAGTTACACCAGTTCAATTTGGGCGTCATTGAAGTGTCTATGCTTGCTCATGGATCTGTAACTTCGAAAATTCATAGCAAGTGAACCAGACGAGCGGGAATGGAAATTTTGTATTTGATGCATTCCCAGAAAAGTCTGGAATGCAGACATGTCTTCATTTCCAGTGTGCAATGCACGCTTTAAAAGTTACACCAGTTCAATTTGGGCGTCATTGAAGTGTCAATGCTTGCTCATGGATCTGTAACTTTGAAAATTCATAGCAAGTGAACCAGTCGAGCGGGAATGGAAATTTTGGATTTGATGCATTCCCAGAAAAGTCTGGAATGCAGACATGTCTTCGTTTCCAGTGTGCAATGCACGCTTCAAAAGTTACATCAGTTCAATTTGGGCGTCATTGAAGTGTCTATGCTTGCTCATGGATCTGTAACTTTGAAAATTCATAGCAAGTGAACCAGACGAGCGGGAATGGACATTTTGGATTTCATGCATTCCCAGAAAAGTCTGGAGTGCAGAGATGTCTTCATTTCCAGTGTGCAATGCACGCTTCAAAAGTTACACCAGTTCAATTTGGGCGTCATTGAAGTGTCTATGCTTGCTCATGGATCTGTAACTTTGAAAATTCATAGCAAGTGAACCAGACGAGCGGGAATGGACATTTTGGATTTCATGCATTCCCAGAAAAGTCTGGAATGCAGACATGTCTTCATTTCCAGTGTGCAATGCACGCTTCAAAAGTTACACCAGTTCAATTTGGGCGTCATTGAAGTGTCTATGCTTGCTCATGGATCTGTAACTTCGAAAATTCATAGCAAGTGAACCAGACGAGCGGGAATGGACATTTTGGATTTGATGCATTCCCAGAAAAGTCTGGAATGCAGAGATGTCTTCATTTCCAGTGTGCAATGCACGCTTCAAAAGTTACACCAGTTCAATTTGGGCGTCATTGAAGTGTCTATGCTTGCTCATGGATCTGTAACTTCGAAAATTCATAGCAAGTGAACCAGACGAGCGGGAATGGAAATTTTGTATTTGATGCATTCACAGAAAAGTCTGGAATGCAGACATGTCTTCGTTTCCAGTGTGCAATGCACGCTTCAAAAGTTACACCAGTTCAATTTGGGCGTCATTGAAGTGTCTATGCTTGCTCATGGATCTGTAACTTTGAAAATTCATAGCAAGTGAACCAGACGAGCGGGAATGGACATTTTGGATTTCGTGCATTCCCAGAAAAGTCTGGAGTGCAGAGATGTCTTCATTTCCAGTGTGCAATGCACGCTTCAAAAGTTACACCAGTTCAATTTGGGCGTCATTGAAGTGTCTATGCTTGCTCATGGATCTGTAACTTTGAAAATTCATAGCAAGTGAACCAGTCGAGCGGGAATGGAAATTTTGGATTTGATGCATTCCCAGAAAAGTCTGGAATGCAGACATGTCTTCGTTTCCAGTGTGCAATGCACGCTTCAAAAGTTACACCAGTTCAATTTGGGCGTCATTGAAGTGTCTATGCTTGCTCATGGATCTGTAACTTTGAAAAATTCATAGCAAGTGAACCAGACGAGCGGGAATGGACATTTGGATTTCATGCATTCCCAGAAAAGTCTGGAGTGCAGAGATGTCTTCATTTCCAGTGTGCAATGCACGCTTCAAAAGTTACACCAGTTCAATTTGGGCGTCATTGAAGTGTCTATGCTTGCTCATGGTTCTGTAACTTCGAAAATTCATAGCAAGTGAACCAGACGAGCGGGAATGGAAATTTTGGATTTCATGCATTCCCAGAAAAGTCTGGAGTGCAGAGATGTCTTCATTTCCAGTGTGCAATGCACGCTTCAAAAGTTACACCAGTTCAATTTGGGCGTCATTGAAGTGTCTATGCTTGCTCATGGTTCTGTAACTTCGAAAATTCATAGCAAGTGAACCAGACGAGCGGGAATGGAAATTTTGTATTTGATGCATTCACAGAAAAGTCTGGAATGCAGACATGTCTTCGTTTCCAGTGTGCAATGCACGCTTCAAAGTTACACCAGTTCAATTTGGGCGTCATTGAAGTGTCTATGCTTGCTCATGGATCTGTAACTTCGAAAATTCATAGCAAGTGAACCAGACGAGCGGAATGGAAATTTTGTATTTGATGCATTCCAGAAAAGTCTGGAATGCAGACATGTCTTCATTTCCAGTGTGCAATGCACGCTTCAAAAGTTACACCAGTTCAATTTGGGCGTCATTGAAGTGTCTGTGCTTGCTCATGGATCTGTAACTTCGAAAATTCATAGCAAGTGAACCAGACGAGCGGGAATGGACATTTTGGATTTGATGCATTCCAGAAAAGTCTGGAATGCAGAGATGTCTTCATTTCCATTGTGCAATGCACGCTTCAAAAGTTACACCAGTTCAATTTGGGCGTCATTGAAGTGTCTATGCTTGCTCATGGATCTGTAACTTCGAAAATTCATAGCAAGTGAACCAGACGAGCGGGAATGGACATTTTGGATTTGATGCATTCCAGAAAAGTCTGGAATGCAGAGATGTCTTCATTTCCAGTGTGCAATGCACGCTTCAAAAGTTACACCAGTTCAATTTGGGCGTCATTGAAGTGTCTATGCTTGCTCATGGATCTGTAACTTTGAAGATTCATAGCAAGTGAACCAGTCGAGCGGGAATGGAATTTTGGATTTGATGCATTCCCAGAAAAGTCTGGAATGCAGACATGTCTTCATTTCCAGTGTGCAATGCACGCTTCAAAAGTTACACCAGTTCAATTTGGGCGTCATTGAAGTGTCTATGCTTGCTCATGGATCTGTAACTTCGAAAATTCATAGCAAGTGAACCAGACGAGCGGAATGGACATTTTGGATTTGATGCATTCCCAGAAAAGTCTGGAATGCAGAGATGTCTTCATTTCCATTGTGCAATGCACGCTTCAAAGTTACACCAGTTCAATTTGGGCGTCATTGAAGTGTCTATGCTTGCTCATGGATCTGTAACTTCGAAAATTCATAGCAAGTGAACCAGACGAGCGGGAATGGACATTTGGATTTGATGCATTCCCAGAAAAGTCTGGAATGCAGAGATGTCTTCATTTCCAGTGTGCAATGCACGCTTCAAAAGTTACACCAGTTCAATTGGGCGTCATTGAAGTGTCTATGCTTGCTCATGGATCTGTAACTTCGAAAATTCATAGCAAGTGAACCAGACGAGCGGGAATGGACATTTTGGATTTGATGCATTCCCAGAAAAGTCTGGAATGCAGAGATGTCTTCATTTCCATTGTGCAATGCACGCTTCAAAAGTTACACCAGTTCAATTTGGGCGTCATTGAAGTGTCTATGCTTGCTCATGGATCTGTAACTTCGAAAATTCATAGCAAGTGAACCAGACGAGCGGGAATGGACATTTTGGATTTGATGCATTCCCAGAAAAGTCTGGAATGCAGACATGTCTTCATTTCCAGTGTGCAATGCACGCTTTAAAAGTTACACCAGTTCAATTTGGGCGTCATTGAAGTGTCTATGCTTGCTCATGGATCTGTAACTTTGAAAATTCATAGCAAGTGAACCAGACGAGCGGGGAATGGAAATTTTGTATTTGATGCATTCACAGAAAAGTCTGGAATGCAGACATGTCTTCGTTTCCAGTGTGCAATGCACGCTTCAAAAGTTACACCAGTTCAATTTGGTCGTCATTGAAGTGTCTATGCTTGCTCATGGATCTGTAACTTCGAAAATTCATAGCAAGTGAACCAGACGAGCGGGAATGGAAATTTTGTATTTGATGCATTCCCAGAAAAGTCTGGAATGCAGACATGTCTTCATTTCCAGTGTGCAATGCACGCTTAAAAGTTACACCAGTTCAATTTGGGCGTCATTGAAGTGTCTATGCTTGCTCATGGATCTGTAACTTCGAAATTCATAGCAAGTGAACCAGTCGAGCGGGAATGGAAATTTTGGATTTGATGCATTCCCAGAAAAGTCTGGAATGCTGACATGTCTTCATTTCCAGTGTGCAATGCACGCTTCAAAAGTTACACCATTTCAATTTGGGCGTCATTGAAGTGTCTATGCTTGCTCATGGATCTGTAACTTCGAAAATTCATAGCAAGTGAACCAGACGAGCGGGAATGGACATTTTGGATTTGATGCATTCCAGAAAAGTCTGGAATGCAGACATGTCTTCATTTCCAGTGTGCAATGCACGCTTTAAAAGTTACACCAGTTCAATTTGGGCGTCATTGAAGTGTCTATGCTTGCTCATGGATCTGTAACTTTGAAAATTCATAGCAAGTGAACCAGTCGAGCGGGAATGGAAATTTTGGATTTGATGCATTCCCAGAAAAGTCCTGGAATGCAGACATGTCTGCATTCCCAGAAAAGTCTGGAATGCAGACATGTCTTCATTTCCAGTGTGCAATGCACGCTTCAAAAGTTACACCAGTTCAATTTGGGCGTCATTGAAGTGTCTATGCTTGCTCATGGATCTGTAACTTCGAAAATTCATAGCAAGTGAACCAGACGAGCGGGAATGGAAAATTTTGGATTTGATGCATTCCCAGAAAAGTCTGGAATGCAGAGATGTCTTCATTTCCAGTGTGCAATGCACGCTTCAAAAGTTACACCAGTTTCAATTTGGGCGTCATTGAAGTGTCTATGCTTGCTCATGGATCTGTAACTTTCGAAAATTCATAGCAAGTGAACCAGACGAGCGGGAATGGACATTTTGGATTTGATGCATTCCCAGAAAAGTCTGGAATGCAGAGATGTCTTCATTTCCAGTGTGCAATGCACGCTTCAAAAGTTACACCAGTTCAATTGGGCGTCATTGAAGTGTCTATGCTTGCTCATGGATCTGTAACTTCGAAAAATTCATAGCAATGTGAACCAGACGAGCGGGGAATGGACATTTTGGATTTGATGCATTCCCAGAAAAGTCTGGAATGCAGACATGTCTTCATTTCCAGTGTGCAATGCACGCTTTAAAAGTTACACCAGTTCAATTTGGGCGTCATTGAAGTGTCTATGCTTGCTCATGGATCTGTAACTTTGAAAATTCATAGCAAGTGAACCAGACGAGCGGGAATGGAAATTTTGTATTTGATGCATTCACAGAAAAGTCTGGAATGCAGACATGTCTTCGTTTCCAGTGTGCAATGCACGCTTCAAAAGTTACACCAGTTCAATTTGGGCGTCATTGAAGTGTCTATGCTTGCTCATGGATCTGTAACTTCGAAAATTCATAGCAAGTGAACCAGGACGAGCGGGAATGGAAATTTTGGATTTCATGCATTCCCAGAAAAGTCTGGAGTGCAGAGATGTCTTCATTTCCAGTGTGCAATGCACGCTTCAAAAGTTACACCAGTTCAATTTGGGCGTCATTGAAGTGTCTATGCTTGCTCATGGTTCTGTAACTTCGAAAATTCATAGCAAGTGAACCAGACGAGCGGGAATGGAAATTTTGTATTTGATGCATTCACAGAAAAGTCTGGAATGCAGACATGTCTTCGTTTCCAGTGTGCAATGCACGCTTCAAAAGTTACACCAGTTCAATTTGGGCCGTCATTGAAGTGTCTATGCTTGCTCATGGATCTGTAACTTCGAAAATTCATAGCAAAGTGAACCAGACGAGCGGGAATGGAAATTTTTGTATTTGATGCATTCCCAGAAAAAGTCTGGAATGCAGACATGTCTTCATTTCCAGTGTGCAATGCACGCTTCAAAAGTTACACCAGTTCAATTTGGGCGTCATTGAAGTGTCTGTGCTTGCTCATGGATCTGTAACTTCGAAAATTCATAGCAAGTGAACCAGACGAGCGGGAATGGACATTTTGGATTTGATGCATTCCCAGAGAAAGTCTGGAATGCAGAGAATGTCTTCATTTCCATTGTGCAATGCACGCTTCAAAAAGTTACACCAGTTCAATTTGGGCGTCATTGAAGTGTCTATGCTTGCTCATGGATCTGTAACTTCGAAAATTCATAGCAAGTGAACCAGACGAGCGGGAATGGACATTTTGGATTTGATGCATTCCCAGAAAAGTCTGGAATGCATGAGATGTCTTCATTTCCAGTGTGCAATGCACGCTTCAAAAGTTACACCAGTTCAATTTGGGCGTCATTGAAGTGTCTATGCTTGCTCATGGGATCTGTAACTTCGAAAATTCATAGCAAGTGAACCAGACGAGCGGGAATGGAAATTTTGTATTTGATGCATTCACAGAAAAGTCTGGAATGCAGACATGTCTTCGTTTCCAGTGTGCAATGCACGCTTCAAAAGTTACACCAGTTCAATTTGGGCGTCATTGAAGTGTCTATGCTTGCTCATGGATCTGTAACTTTGAAAATTCATAGCAAAGTGAACCAGACGAGCGGGAATGGACATTTTGGATTTCATGCATTCCCAGAAAAGTCTGGAGTGCAGAGATGTCTTCATTTCCAGTGTGCAATGCACGCTTCAAAAGTTACACCAGTTCAATTTGGGCGTCATTGAAGTGTCTATGCTTGCTCATGGATCTGTAACTTTGAAAATTCATAGCAAGTGAACCAGTCGAGCGGGAATGGAAATTTTGGATTTTGATGCATTCCCAGAAAAAGTCTGGAATGCAGACATGTCTTCGTTTCCAGTGTGCAATGCACGCTTCAAAAGTTACACCAGTTCAATTTGGGCGTCATTGAAGTGTCTATGCTTGCTCATGGATCTGTAACTTTGAAAATTCATAGCAAGTGAACCAGACGAGCGGGAATGGACATTTTGGATTTCATGCATTCCCAGAAAAGTCTGGAGTGCAGAGATGTCTTCATTTCCAGTGTGCAAATGCACGCTTCAAAAAGTTACACCAGTTCAATTTGGGGCGTCATTGAAGTGTCTATGCTTGCTCATGGTTCTGTAACTTCGAAAATTCATAGCAAGTGAACCAGACGAGCGGGAATGGAAAATTTTGGGATTTCATGCATTCCCAGAAAAGTCTGGAGTGCAGAGATGTCTTCATTTCCAGTGTGCAATGCACGCTTCAAAAGTTACACCAGTTCAATTTGGGCGTCATTGAAGTGTCTATGCTTGCTCATGGGTTCTGTAACTTCGAAAATTCATAGCAAGTGAACCAGACGAGCGGGGAATGGAAATTTTGTATTTGATGCATTCCCAGAAAAGTCTGGAATGCAGACATGTCTTCGTTTCCAGTGTGCAATGCACGCTTCAAAAGTTACACCAGTTCAATTTGGGCGTCATTGAAGTGTCTATGCTTGCTCATGGATCTGTAACTTCGAAAATTCATAGCAAGTGAACCAGACGAGCGGGAATGGAAATTTTGTATTTGATGCATTCCCAGAAAAGTCTGGAATGCAGACATGTCTTCATTTCCAGTGTGCAATGCACGCTTCAAAAGTTACACCAGTTCAATTTGGGGCGTCATTGAAGTGTCTGTGCTTGCTCATGGATCTGTAACTTCGAAAATTCATAGCAAGTGAACCAGACGAGCGGGAATGGACATTTTGGATTTGATGCATTCCCAGAAAAGTCTGGAATGCAGAGATGTCTTCATTTCCATTGTGCAATGCACGCTTCAAAAGTTACACCAGTTCAATTTGGGGCGTCATTGAGAGTGTCTATGCTTGCTCATGGATCTGTAACTTCGAAAATTCATAGCAAGTGAACCAGAACGAGCGGGGAATGGACATTTTGGATTTGATGCATTCCCAGAAAAGTCTGGAATGCAGAGATGTCTTCATTTCCAGTGTGCAATGCACGCTTCAAAAGTTACACCAGTTCAATTTGGGCGTCATTGAAGTGTTCTATGCTTGCTCATGGATCTGTAACTTTGAAAATTCATAGCAAGTGAACCAGTCGAGCGGGAATGGAAATTTTGGATTTGATGCATTCCCAGAAAAGTCTGAAATGCAGACATGTCTTCATTTCCAGTGTGCAATGCACGCTTCAAAAGTTACACCAGTTCAATTTGGGCGTCATTGAAGTGTCTATGCTTGCTCATGGATCTGTAACTTCGAAAATTCATAGCAAGTGAACCAGACGAGCGGGAATGGACATGTTTGGATTTGATGCATTCCCCAGAAAAGTCTGGAATGCAGAGATGTCTTCATTTCCATTGTGCAATGCACGCTTCAAAAGTTACACCAGTTCAATTTGGGCGTCATTGAAGTGTCTATGCTTGCTCATGGATCTGTAACTTCGAAAATTCATAGCAAGTGAACCAGACGAGCGGGAATGGACATTTTGGATTTGATGCATTCCCAGAAAAGTCTGGAATGCAGAGATGTCTTCATTTCCAGTGTGCAATGCACGCTTCAAAAGTTACACCAGTTCAATTTGGGCGTCATTGAAGTGTCTATGCTTGCTCATGGATCTGTAACTTCGAAAATTCATAGCAAGTGAACCAGACGAGCGGGAATGGACATTTTGGATTTGATGCATTCCCAGAAAAGTCTGGAATGCAGACATGTCTTCATTTCCAGTGTGCAATGCACGCTTCAAAAGTTACACCAGTTCAATTTGGGCGTCATTGAAGTGTCTATGCTTGCTCATGGATCTGTAACTTCGAAAATTCATAGCAAGTGAACCAGGACGAGCGGGGAATGGACATTTTGGATTTGATGCATTCCCAGAAAAGTCTGGAATGCAGAGATGTCTTCATTTCCAGTGTGCAAATGCACGCTTCAAAAGTTACACCAGTTCAATTTTGGGCGTCATTGAAGTGTCTATGCTTGCTCATGGATCTGTAACTTCGAAAATTCATAGCAAGTGAACCAGACGAGCGGGAATGGACAATTTTGGATTTGATGCATTCCCAGAAAAGTCTGGAATGCAGAGGATGTCTTCATTTCCAGTGTGCAATGCACGCTTCAAAAGTTACACCAGTTCAATTTGGGCGTCATTGAAGTGTCTATGCTTGCTCATGGATCTGTAACTTCGAAAATTCATAGCAAGTGAACCAGACGAGCGGAAGGGAAGGA